>BRZM01000018.1:1417121-1993285 GCA_033238685.1 Lates japonicus | reverse complement strand
GAGTAGCAGTAAAATAAGTCTGGAGTCACAGAGCAGCAGTCAATTCTTGAGAGAGGAGAGGAGGCAGAGGGAAGGGCAATGGAGAGAGGAAAAAGGGGTTGGATGGAGAATCGTGCTTTTTAACTACACACAAACACACACACACACACAGTGGCGGCGCAGCAACTGCTGTAGGTCTCTTGCTGAGTGGGGCTGAAGAGTCGGGCGAAGGATGAGGTGGAAGGAAGAGAAGGACTGAGAAAAGAGGACTGAAAAAGTGGGGAATACATATAAATCTGAAGTGACATAACTGGACATGCTGGCTACTTCAAAATAACACACTGATCTCTACTTGCTTTTCTCCCATCTGTCTGTTGCTATATTTTGTTCCTCTAGTTTACTTACAAGAGGCTTTTTAAAATCTCCTCCACCTCACCCTTCTTCCCACTTTGCTTGCCTCATTGTTTTCCTCCAGCTTTACCCCTTTCCTTTCCTTTCCTTTCCTTTCCTTTCCTTTCCTTTCCTTTCCTTTTCCTTCCTTTTCTTTCCTTGCCTTTCCTCCTTAAAAATGTAAGCATTCATGTATTAAGTTCTCATTTTTCAAGCTTTGCAGTGGTACTACCCACCACCCCACATTCTCTCCTCTCCCCTCCTCCCCTCCTCTCTGTTCCTCCTGCAGCTCCCTCCACTACCTCTCCTCTCTGTCTAATAATAGCCTTAATGTGTTGTGAGTATGCAGTCTGTCTTGCTTGCAGCAGCTCAGCACTCCTGCTTCCTCTCTGCCCCCCCCACCCCCACCCCTTTTCCTCCCGCGCTGTTATGCTGTCTCACCCTCTCTTCATCTCCCTTCCCTTTCTCATTTCTCTTCCTTCTCCCTCCATGTCTATTTTGTCTTTGCTGTTGGTATTTATCTCACCCCCTTTTCCTCTTCCTTTGCTCCCCATTCCTTCAGCCCATCCCTCTCCTCCCCCCTCCTCTACGTTTCCCGTATGTTGCCCCACCCGGACATATGATGTGATATCTTGATTACTCTCACCCCTCCTACTCTTTGGCATCTTTTTGTCTCTTTCATCCTTTCATCTCTCAATTCTTTCCTCCTCTTCTCTGCTTTGCTCTCTTTGCCTAGGCTGCCTCTTTTAGCCAGCATGTGTACATATGGTCCTCAACTCCCCAACAGACCTCTATCACTCTTTTTTCTCTCTGTACCGTCTGTCTCCATCACACACTTCCCCTCCGTGTACTCCCCTCCCACTGCTGTGCTTTTCTGCAGGAGTGTGTTACCACATGCAGGCTGTCTGCCTTTACCCTTTTTGCCATCTCTCTTTCTCCTTGAAACTTTACCCAGAAAAAACATCTCATCATATTTCTGCCTGTGCTGTATTATTGTCCATGCATGTGTTGCTGATATTGGCCATTCCTTGTTTAGAAGTGTATATTATAGCACGAGTGTGTGTCTGGGAAATATGCACACACACACACAGACACACACACACAGACACACACACATACACACAAAGGTAGACACACAGATGAAAGCAAAGACATTTTCTGGTTAAATTCTCAGTGTTACCATGTGAACCTCATTACTGCACCCAGGTAGAATATGAAAGAATGGAGCAGACCCAGAACAACAGCAAGGGAGGGTGAATATTTTCCTTTTCACACAATTAGACAGGCAAGCAGACATACCTGCCTGTCTAATGGAAGTCTGTGTCTGTCTGGACTCTCAGACTCTACTTGTTAAAAAATAAATAAAATAAAAAACATTGGTGCCTGCCACCCATTAAGTAGTTCTATACGTGTTTTATCCTATAAGACATGGGCAACACCAGTTCCACACATTTTGGAGATGCAGGCAAGTAAAACTGAGAGTTATATAATTAGGATGTTTGTAAAATAAACCTTAAAGGTTGTTAGAATTGGTGGTCAGAAACTTTAAACTTCTACTTTAATTCAACCACAATACCACTTTGCTGGAGAAAGCCCGTTTACAAAATACATGTAAATTTCTCTATCCCCAGGGAGCAAGAAGCTAGAGATGGAGAGAGTCTCAACTTGTTCACCTATGAAAGTGTAGGGAAGGTCCATTCCACCTAAGGGAGCCTAGCTGACCATAGCTCATTGGATATTGCCTTTTGTGTGGTGTATTTATAACCTACAACTGATCTCATTTTATCTCAAAGATGTGGCCATCAATTCCATCAAGTCTTGGTGACAGTGAAGCTGAGATCAAAAATGATTTCAATCAATCAATGGGCAAAATGTGGTTCAAGTAAAAGCTGAGTAGATGTGTACTTTATGTAGCCTACAATATGTCATGTCATAAGACAGTCATTTAAATGTAGCCTGGTTTTGATGAATGGCATTTATTTCATATGAATGTGCTGCACTAAATCATCTAAGATGTATAACATTGCAAATTGCATAAAAACAACTGAGGAATTTTTTGAGCTGACATTGATTTTACATTTCAGAAATCTTAACAACAAACACCATAATTCTCAGCTGGCAATAACCTGTAATTTCCAGCAAATGTAGGAGATTATTTCCGGAGTGAATTCTAAAATAGTCTAACTAAATCTACCTGACCACGATAACTCATATGATAAAGTATCCCCCGTGTGACGTATAACAAACGCGCCCTTTCAGATAGAGCAGTTTATTACAGTTAGCCACGCCCACTTGTTCGCGCGTGCAAGCTGCACTGTGCACACCTGGGAAACACCGCCGTAGTAATTGCGGCCGCTTGCGTCCATACTCCAAAAATGAGCTAGCTTGTGTATGAAAAGTTCGATACAGTTTCCTCAGGGCGACTTTGGAAGGCGTTTTGGAAGAGAGGAGGTGTTTTTGTCACTGTCACAGGCGTGTGAGTTTTGTACATTACTTTTGTATTGCGCATTTTACGGCGGAGTTTTTCTGTCCCAGACGTGATGTTTGAAGGCGACTCCTGGGCGTTTTTTCCTCCACTGACGGGCCATCGTGGAACCACTTCTTCACCTCAGAAAGGTAGGGACCTGCTTGCTATCATGCATTTCAGAAAATGTGCTTTGGCTGAGTGTTGAGCATGCTGGCTGTGTAATAATTTGCTTGTGTAATGTCTTCTCTTTTCTCTCGTGCTACCATGGAGAATTGCCATTAATTGTGAATTGAATGGCGTTAAGCTAATATGTTTCTTGGCAAATGTTGGGAATTGGAATTACAATGCTTTTCATGCTGTTCATGTATTCAGTGTTGGACTATACATGGTGTCATGTGCAGATTTGTACAGAATAGTACAGTATTCGCTTAATTGGGGATCTCAATGGCTTCTTTTCACATACAGGAAGTGACGTTTACAAACGCTCATATTTAGATACAGTCCCAGCTCAGAGTAGATTGTTCATATGTCAGCTTGCTTTACTGTTCCTAATGTAACATCTGTTTGCATCTGCTCCTGTTGTATTTATTATGCTGGTCCTTTAGCCACACTGTTGTTGTTTAATCAAGGTCATCTGTTTTTGTTTGCTAGTTAGTTTGTTTGTCTCTACAGAAAATTTCTGCTAAAAGATATGAATTCATAACTTTCAGTATGCATAGTTTAAAATGATTTGCTTTTCCTGTTGCTACTTCTCAGGTTGATTAATGGGGTGGGTATCATTGTCACTCCACAGTCTGTCAGAATCTATACCAGTGGCTAAATTAGTCATAAATTCTGAACATTTTCTGCATTCACATTATAACTCCATCCCAGTTGGTTGTCTGAAATAGAGCAGAACGTGTGACCTAGTTCAGGCAGACATCTTCTGCACACTGCTGCATGCATTTATGATGTACTGTAATAACATATATCCAGTGTACCCTGTAGGGGACCAACGCTTCTCTCACACTTTCGCTGTGCCATGCTTTCTGCTGCGGTGCTCACCTGACATCTTTGCAGGGCTTATGAAACTCCACCTCCCAGCTGTAGGCTTTGAGCATCTGTCTGCAGGATCTAGTCTAAGTTTCCCTGGGGAGGAAGAGTTATTATCAGTCTCCAATATTTGCAGTGCTGTGCTTGGTGGATTCTTGCAGGAAGTGACGAGGTCAGAGTGCAGACGACTGGTTCAGCTGAGAAAACCATCACTTTTTCCCTCCACACCTTTCTGTCTAGGTGCTTGAATGAACATGATCTAAGTTTTGTCTATTATCATAATATAAGTAATGAACTCAGCAGCTGGGTATATTCACTTTAGTCTTGTTCTGCAGAACTGTTTTGTTGTTAATTGGCTGTCATTAATCTATTAATTAGCATAGTGTGCTCTGCATGGAGGCTGTATATGTATTTGCTAATGTAGTTAGTTGTTGTATTTGCACTCTGCGGTGTGTTCAGGCAAAATTCAACAAGCTCAATATATGGTACAGTATATGTATACATGTTCTTTTCTGATTTCTTTCTTTCTTTCTTTTTTTTTTGCTATTTGTCACAAGATACACATTATTTCTGAAGTTGGGTCTGCTAGAATACATTATACAGTGTATTTTGTGAAATTCAGGAGTGGGAAAGTAGCCACTGGCTATCAACATGTCTGTATACATTCCTGTTTGGGTGCAACACGTGTAGTCCTACAGTTGTAACAGGCAATTGAACTCAGAAACAGATTCAGCAGACGAGGTAGTAAGTGAAACAGTCTTTACTTTGTTGGCAGTTGGGGTTAGTCTGAATCAAAACGGCAGCCAGGTCCAGCAAATACTGCCAAAGGCAAAGTTAATAAAGAGGCAAATGGTCATCAAAACTAGGGCATGAAGGCAAGACAGGAAAAGGGCTTGAGAGCTATAGGACCATAAACAATCTGGCAAATGGGGCGAATGCTACTTCACTAGTGTACTGGAACTACTGGGCAACAGGTGAGTTGGCAGCTGAGTGGTCATTTGATAGGCAGGAGACAGTAAGTCCCTATTGTTATGTTAGAGAGACAGACCTAAGTTATGTGTTACATTGGACAAGTCAAAGTCATCCAGCCCCGAAGACATGGCTGCTAAAAAAGAGATGGCTCTGTTTGCCAGTCTGCCACTGTAAATTACTCTTACTTATTTAGCTTTTTTCAAGAGTGCATTTGCCTGGTCATAGATTGATGGAGTGGTACCACTCATCCATTTACAGTGTATCAATATTTGAGCAGCTGTAAAGGCCGTAACAACCACTTGCTATTGAACTGATTTAGAAGCAGTGCATGTATACATTTATGTGGTTATATAACTAAATCTCTGAACTGTTTCATATTCCTACACATACACTGCACTAGTATGTTGCTTCTTTTGATGTGTATTTTTAGTAGGTGTTTGCTGATCTGAGGTCAGACCTGTTCTGTTTATTCATCCATATAGAAGATTTCAATTTTTTCTTTTTCATTTATAGAGCCAGTTTGAATTGCGTAGGCTTGTCTCTCCCTCACTGTTTGACAAATAAGGCATGTTTAGGCTGGACAGCATGAGGTGCTGCGAAGTATTGATTTTATTCAGAGTGAATGCCTAATTGGACATTGGGCGATTAAAACCTCCTTTGTCTTTGCAGTCTTTGTGGTACTGTTTGATATCCCAATTAGGTATGGGTTAACTCACTTTCTTATAGAACTGTCCAGGCATTAGGACTAACAGTACTAAGAAAGCACACAGAAAAGCTCTGGAATGGCCATTGCTCCTGTAGAAGCCGTTTTCCCCCAGAGGAGGAGGTCGTCCTTTCCACCTTTCAAGCATTCTTCTCATTTCCTCAAGGATAGAGCCAGAGTTTACTTTCAATATGGTATTTCTGACAGGGGAAAATATGATGCCAAGGTAATGCCATGCGGTGGAAACTCAATATGAAAGACACTGATGAGGCACAGATATGAGATCAGAGAGAAAAAAAGGTTGAAATAGGTTCAGTCATTGTATGAAGTGTATTTAATGTGACCAATTTTTTTTCCACCTTAAGGTGACTGAATCTGCTGTGCTTTCTTGACAATGCTAGGAATTATTTACTCAACATATTAGGGTAGTGCTAGTAGCCTCGTACTCATGCATTTCTGTAGTTTGTAGATGCATGTATTGCATTGTTTGTCATTGCAATCTGTCTGCTAAAATCCAGGTCACTGAATCACTGAACAAAATCAGTGATTTGCAGCCATCAGATGTTTTGTTGTCAGGATCTAATATTGTAATTTGTATGCACCTATTAACTCAGTAATTTTTGGCACAGAATATATCTACAATATTTAATACATGTATGTAAATAATGCAGGACCCTTGACCAAACTAAAAGAGAAGCATGAATATGTCATTTTGTGTAAGTGTTGTTGTGAGTCAGGTGTCGGAATTCAGCAGCCTTCCCACTGGCATAATGGACCACCAAGGATTAAGTCACCTAAGGGTGCCAATGGAGGGGAAGAATATTTATAAGACTGCAGTGGCATCAAAACATTGTAACAAACATGACAGTAGAAAATACAATGAGAAGATAAAGATGAGCAAAATTGAATAGATTGATGTTTCTTTTTTCTCTGGTCATGATGCTCTGTTTAGTTCCAATAATTTCCACCTGCGACTGGTCAGACAGCTTTCAGTGTAAATGTGAATGAAAAATAAGTTATAAGTTATAAGTTATAGTTATACGTTTTTTGTGACAGCATAAGAGTTCATGAAAAGATGTATGTGTATATATATATATATATATATATATATATGTATATAATCAGAAATGTGTAGCTGCTGGCTGCCTTGTGACATTTCACTGGGATAGAATGTAGTGTATTCAAACACAGCTGAAAATGAGTCTGCTGTGTGTAATGATGATGCTTTTAAAGCTCTGGTTCTCATTACATGTGAGTTTTCATTTTCTCAATCTTCTAAGATCCCAATTTGATTGAAACAGATTAGGTCTGTTCTCTTTTTAATTCGTGCAACTGTCAAGTCATATCAGAACCAAGATGGTGAGCAATAACAGTAAACAATAATGAGACTGATGGTTTAGGCACGAAAACAACTTGGTTAGGTCTAGGGAAAGACTATGGTGTGAAATAAGTATTTCTTAAAGGTTAGAGGACCTTTGTTGTCATGGTTATGTTAATAAACATGCAGTTAAAGCTGTGGAATGGTTATGGTTGAAAGAAACAATGATGACTGTTGGTTTCAAACAGTAAAGGGACACTGGTGTCCTGTGTGTTGTGGTCCCATCCATCTACTCTGTTACTCCCTATGCAGACTTTTGTAGCTCCTTATACTCTTCCTTTAATCCAGTCATAATTACTATAGCCATTAGAGGTCACCTAACAATTAAATGAAATTATGGGCTGGCACAGATGACCTATGGTAGCATGTTTTAGTAGTGGACAGTCAGAACTGTAGATGCTGGTCAGCGATGAAAAAATGCCTCAAAAAGCAGGCAGTCAGCTTATTCTTAATCAAGATGTTGCTTCCAGCAGCTGCTATGGTCCAACAGCTATTCCTGCTGTATTAATTGACTTTATTATACATTCAGGTGGCTGATGGTAGTCATAGCCTGGGAGAGTATTTGATCCAGTCTGACTCAAACCTCTGATGTTTTTGGAAGGTCTAGAAATCCTCTGTAGCAGGGGATGAATATCAGTCTTTGTGTTTTATCCTCAGAGAAAAAGAACAGCAACAGAGCGCAATACCAAACAGCATCAATGGACCCTTGGAGTCCAGTGTCTATGTATTTCAGATGAAGTTGCTTTTTCAGAGCAGATGAACGATTAGAAATTCTGTCTTCCTTGCTCAACACAATTGCATCATTCTCAGCTATGCTGACTGATGTCAGGTGAAAACAACACTGACAGTGTTTTGGGTCCAGAGTAATGGAAAGCTGTCTCCGATGTTTATCTTTTCATGTGCTTGAGATATTTGTGCAAAGGCATCATTTGCTAATGTGGCCAATCAGATGCTGTTATGGTTTAAATGCCTATCATTTCCCATGTATTTTAGATTTTTCTTTTTTCTCTGAAGTTAATGTTCCACGGTTTAAGATCAGGCAACTGCAAATCTGTTGTTGCTGTTTTTGTGGAATTTTGGAGAACCCATCTGACACTTATGTTGATGGCAAATGTAGTCTTGGAAACAAATATTGCTTTGTTGCTTAATGTCAAATGCTTCTATCTGTCTTCTCTCCTTCCTTAATATTTGATAAGTTACTATGTTCTCTTTAAATCATTTGACACACCTTGTACACAATTGACACACATTTTTTCAGTCCAACACAACTACATCTCAGGGTGGTGGTTGTGATCTTTTGTAAAATAACACCTGCTGGAGCAGTGTGTCTTTAAGCAGAGCCTTGCAAGAAAAAAAAAAAAAAGATGAATGGACAGTGATTAAATAACAGCAGAGAGGTGAGTAGGGAGACAAAGAGATGGATAACAAGAGGGGGGACAGGATGACAAACAGAAAGCAATGTGTGTGAGAGTGAGATAGACCGTGTGTCACCTTAACTATTCAGAGGAGTTCCCCAAAGCCAGAGGGGAATAAACACTGTGACTTTAGGTTTGCTGTTTATTTCTACAGTGGAGAGTGATGGTGGAGATAGGTGAAGAGGAAATTAGTTGTAGATTGCAGATAAAGCTAGTGCAGAGCCAGATTTGGACCCGTCAATCTGTGTGTAAAGTGTACACACCTTGTCCTAATTCAGCATGACACTTATTCATCTTCTCTAGTTCCTCTCCCACCTTTTCTGGCCTATCTCATTTTCTGCCCCAACTTCTGTGCTGCAGCGTTGCCTCCTTCTCTCCCCATTTTCATCCTTCAACAGTGCCGACCCTCCCACACATGTATTTGCAATTGAAAACACCTTGCATATTCCCTGCACATACTGTGTGGAAGACAGTCTGGACATTCAATACTCTTATACTTTTTTTTTACCCAAAAAGTCTGTATAGTTAACAAGGGAGATATAGTATCCTACATTTTTTGTATAAGTTATGATATGTTCACATAAATTAGTTGAAGTTGTTTCCACATCAGTATTCATGTTAGCTAAAATAAACTAGTATAGAAAGCTTAACTTCCCAGTCTACAGAGTGTGAGATGAGAGCAGGCTCACACAGTTTTTGTGGGGTAGGACAGCAAATGGGAAAGACAGGACTCACCCTTCATGTAATCAGATTACATGTGTAATGTTCAATTCTAGTCATTTTGATGGTCAAATACTGTATAGACACAGTTGTCACATCATCCCTCCTCTCCCTTTTCACTCCTCCTTTATGCTGCTCTGAGTGTTTGCAGAATCTTTTTAAACTTTTAATTTGAATCATCTATGGCTTCCAAAAAATCAACCTTCATCCAACCTCAGCCTCTCCTGCTAATATTTGTTTTTCTCACTACAGAAATTATTTTTTTATTCTTCTTCCACCCTTGCTGCCCCCTTCTTTCCCAAGATGAAAAATGGTGAAGACAAAATATATTTATATATCAAACCATGCAGCGTTTATATTATCATTATAGCTGGTTATAGCTTTAAATGTGCATTTCATTATGTGTGAACATAAATACAAAACTATATGTATCTGTGAAAATGTGATCTTTATGTGTGATTACAGAGTATGCGTAGGTGGAACATGTCTTTTAAGGTAGACATTTACTCTCTGTGTGTGTGTGTGTGTGTGTGTGTATATAACACTGTGTTTACATGAGCTTTGTGAGCACTAACCAAGCGGAAATGACAGTAATTAAATAAACGAGCTACATTTGCACCTGAGGGGAGAGAGACACGGAGGGAGAGAGAGGAAGAGAGAGTGAGAGAGACATACAAAAGCTGAAGCTGTTTCTGTATGCGAAAAAAAGGGACATGAAAGGGTGTACAAAGATAGGAGGATGGATTTCAAAGAAGACTTTGAGTAGGGTAGAGGTGTTGGGATGTAATAATAAGACAGAGAGGGAGAGGGGGTTTGGGAGAGACCAGTTACATCTAACTGTGACAAAATATTTCAAACAGAAACCTATGCTGTTTTAACACGTCTCACATTTACCATACAGCATTACTAGAATGCTGTCCTCTCCTCCCCTCTTCCCCTATCCCCTTTCCTCTTTCTTATTCCCAGTCTTTATGAACCACAAATGAGGAGAGGAAGGTCTGCAGGCCCTCTAACCCAGAGAGAGTCACTCTTTCCTGGGCAGACAGAGCTGCTGATTGGAGCCACAAGCTTGGACTTTAGGCATTACTATTCAGAAAAGCTTTACGTATCATAGCTTTAAGTGACCTACAGAAAACCTTGTTAAATGGAAATAATTCCTCCTACAGTGCTGTAATTTTTATGTTTCCTGACATGGCCCTATATCAAGTTATCTATGGATTCAAGTGGAGACCTCAGCACTAGAATGCAACAAGCATTTCTTTTTAATGTTAAATCAAGCAGACACCCCTCTGTACTTCAGGTTACACCATGCTGCTTCAAAGGCCAGTGGTGATTGTGTGCAGCTTTTTCTTTCCTTTTGATGGGCTGCACTGCTGATACAGTTGAGATTAAACACAATAATTAAAAGTTTCAAAAGATTCTTTACACAGAGAATAAGAAACTAACATGCTGTTATACAAAATATCCTTTAGTCAGTAGTTAGTTATTATCTGCTGAAGTTGCAACACAGTAAAATGTACAGAAAAGAGGATTTCTTGACGCATACCATATGTTTCTGTACTTCAGGTTGCACCACACAGCTCCAGAGGTGAATGTTGAGCCTCTGCAGCTTTTTTTTAAACTTCTAGTAACCTTTGCTGCTGATACATTTGAGATTACAACAAAACCACTTAATGAATAATTGACCTTGCAGCAATAGTCAATCTTGATGGTGCAACCTGGTGTAACAATAAAAGGGAGAAAATGACTTCACCTTACCGCTGTCATGAGTGTAAAGGTGTGTTCACATGACCAGTGGTGCAGCCAAAATCACTTTGTTCCCCTCAAGAGATGGGGATACAGACAGCGAAGTGTATAAATGGAGTAGTCAGGCAGTCCAGTTTTTGGTAAACTCAGATATTTTTATTCTCTGTCTTGGTGGATCATTTTAGTGTTCTGGTTGTCTCAGTCCTCCCTGACAATAAAATGCTAGAGGAAACACTGAATCAGTCTGACTTTTGAGCATAGGCATTGGCTAAATTAAAGATGAATATTGGCACGAATCGTTATCTCTTTTCTCTCTTGTAAATCCCATCAGTCCAACCCTTGTAGAAGCAGTGCGGGCTAGTGAAGCCCATTAATGGGGATCCATGAATAATACTAATGCATACTAGGAGAGATTCTATTTGTGCTCTGTGTGATAGAGGCATAAGCAAGAATTGAGCTTATTTCTCTGAGACAAACTCCTACACACACTATCTTACATGTTTCAGCACTAACTTTTCAACATGGTTCACTATGGACTAAATTATTGAAATGGTGTAAAATAAGCAAAGTGTTGCCAGATGGTGGTATAATGGCTTGTCAGGTGCTGAGTGAAGATCTTAATCTGGGTTTCAGAAGATGAGTGAATATTGTGTGCATGTCTAGAGTAGGAGATGGTCTGCATAACAATTAAGAAAAGTAAAGTCTTCTAAGAGAGCACATTCTTGCAGACGTTTATTGTCCGTGAAAGAAACTGAGTTTGCAAATGCTATATACTGTGTGCCAGGAGTGAGATATGGGTTAATGATTCAGACAATAACACCCACTTGTTCTCTCCTGTAAGAATATGCATCTCTCCCATGTGTGTTTGTTTGATTGTGTGAACAATTGCAACCGCTCTTTGGACTGTTAACCAATATATTATTATATAAAAATAATATACTATGGAAGGAACAATTAACTGGGAGATTTGAAAAAGGTGGAAACTGATATTACCAGTGTTCCAACTTATGATGCGGATAACGTTCATCCTCCTCAGCTTGATGACAAAGCATGTCTATCATGTCTGTAATTAGTCAGACCACAGCAACAACCAACAATCAATCAATCAATTGGTTGATTTTCTGCACTGAATCATAGTTTAATCGCACTTTTGTATTCTTTGACAATACCTTTAATTAAAGGACATCAATATAAATCAAATTATTAAATGAAAAAATAAAAAAACTTTAGAACAAACGCACAGGCCAATGTACTGTATGAATTAGTTCAGCGTGCTTTCATGCACAAACACATGTCTGTAAAGATCCTAGAAAGGTACTGTAGTCAACTTGACAGCAAACTTGATATAGGGCTAGATAGCCATAAGCTGAACCTTTCAGGCCGCATCTTCTTTCAGGTGCCACCTTGTTCAGTGGAGCTAACACAGCTGCACAGGCACAATTCAGAGCAAGAAAGTCATTTAAAAACTTGACTGCGACCAACTAGGTGGATATGTGATTTTGTACATTGTTATGTTGTTTTCTCCTCTGATTTCCAAACGGCGTGAGTGAGCTGAGAGCAAAAGTGTTACAGGAAGTAGTAAAATACAAACAGACCAAACTAAACAGTACAATTTGATGGAGGCATGTGAAGTGAGTTCATGCTGCAATTAATGTTCCCTAACTGTTTTTTTTTTTTTTTGTCCACTTCAAGTAAATGAAGTGGACAAACTCTGGACTTGATTTTTACTATTGATTCACCTTATCTTTTGTTTGTCATGCCCAAAAAGCAAGAGAGTAAAGAGATGTAGGTCAGTGCAGAACAGGCGAAGTCTGGCACCTGATAAGTGTGTAGAGAAATTATCTCTTTTTTTGGTGTGTCTGTGTGTGTGTGTGAGAGAGAGAGAGAAGGAGAGAGAACACTGGTGTGAAACCACTCAGTGAGTGCCAGTTTTAGATTTAAATGATATTAAATTGTTTAATGTAATATCAGTACACAATATTTCTCTCTCTGTCTCTCTCTCTCACACACACACACACACACACACACACACCCAAGCACGCACTTTTCATGGTGGGATGAATAGATGCAGTAGATGCACTAGATGGGATGCAACACACACACTTGGCAAATGAGCCAGAGCAAAAAATGTTACAAAGTACACATAAGCAGAAGACACAAGTAAACAAAGTGTCCTTATGGCATCGCTGACAGACATATAGCTGAGGCAATGCACTCACATGATTCTGTGGCATCACACACCCACTTCAGCAGCACGGAAATCCACAGACATGCTCACAATTTACATGTACGCACACTGACACACACTGACACACATACCCTACAGCTCACTGCTCAGTAATACACAGCACAGTGAGCTGATTTGAGTGGAATGGCCTCACTCCATGTTTTATGTGTTGGACTTTGGCCCAGTAGTTCACTTTGATTTGACCCAGCAGCTGAAACATATTGAGAATTTATTCATACATATTTGAAAATTCATCTCAAGACTTTATTCCTCAGAAGGCTGCCTCGGACTCTGTCTGATCAGTGCCAAGTTAGCTTGTGTTGCACAGCTCGTGAAGATAAATGTTGAATATTTCATTGAGTAGCTGTGTTTTGTATTTCAACTCTTCCATAGGTACACTGGTACTTCTGAGGAGATGTGAATATGTACATAGTGTAGATTAAATCACTAACCAGGGCAGTAGCAGAGTAGGGATGCAACGGTACTCTGTAAAATATTGAACCGTTTGGTCCGCCCTGCACAGTACAATACTTATGGACCGTGGGTTTTCGGTTTTGCAATTCATTTTGCATTGCCGCTTACTGCTTTCCAGTGTGTGTGTATGTGTGTGTGTGTATGCCTGTCCAGGCAGGCAAAAGCCCTCCCCACGAGTTAATGTCCAATCACTGTTGTGCCTCCACCCACTCACACTGTAACTGGAGCCGGGTTGAAAGTGCAGCTCACAGAAGCGTAAAAAACGAAACGGAGGAGTTGAGAGGCAAAAATTTGAAGAAGCACTGGCTTCATTCAAATCTCCGGTGTGGGATCATTTCGATTTCGCTGTTGAATACAACAGAACAACCTTAAACGTTGAGATGTTAGGGACAAATGAGAAAATATTCAATTACCTCTCTGACAGTATTACAGCTATAAAAGAAGTAACTGTGCATGTGAGAGAAAATGATAAAGACAGGGTGAAGACAAAAACACAAGCAGGAAAGTATGAGTCTGAAAGAAAAACAGACCAAAATCTTTAAGACTGGACTGGACGTTTATATCTGAAGGAGAAATCTATAACTATTCACCTCTGTCCTTTTGAGTGTTTACACTCAGATGAACTTTCCCTCTCTGTAGTGCCAACACATCTGAACCATGATATGTGACCCTCTGTCTTTCACTGTTAGTGGACTGACAGGTTTGCACAACATCACATGGTCAAGAACAGACTCTCTAAACCGTTTCTGGCTTGGGAGAGACTCACTCATACCTACATTTAAACCTGCTTCAAGGTCATAGAAAATCATCTGTACTCTCTGCCTCTTTTTCTTTAGAAAAGCATAAACCAAGGAGCTCTGGGTATATCTCTCTTCATCGACCCAGTCCGACCTCTCCTCACTCAAATTATTTTGCCATCTACCTCTGCATTAATCAAGCTGTCTTTCCTATCTCTCCTTATCGTTTCACTCTATCCGTCTGTCGCCGCTCTACAATCCTCTCTCTTGATCTATCTGTCTGTCGACCCTTCCACTTCTGCATCTTTGTTTCTGTTCATCTGTCTGAATCTCTCTCTCTCTTCGGGGGACATGGTCCCAGTCAAATCGATCACATCACCCCATCCATGCCCCCCTCGCAACACACAGATCTCTCCCTCCCCTCCTCCTTGTACACCTCCAGCTGTATAGACAAGACCATCCATCAGTCCCTCTCTCTGTATCTCACACATACACACAGTCCTCTGTTTTGACATGCAAAGGTGTTCCGCACTGCATCTGTCCACTTGTCCCTCTTATCTGTCTTTTGCATCATGTACTTCTCTTTTTTCCCTGCCTGTCTCTCCATCACTCTGTCCATCCATCTCCCTCTGTCTGCCTCAATCCAAACGCATCCCTATCTGCTGTTTGCGTTTCCAAGACGATGCAGTAATACAGTTCTGTTCCATCTCTGTCGTCGTGCCTGGCAACGCTCTACTGCTTCATTACCACGGCAACAGAAAACTGTCCCCTCTCATTACGGCGCTTATTAATGAAGCATGCACATTTGCTCATGCACACACACTTACACGCTGAACTAAAATGGCGGGAACAATATGTATGTTTAGATATGCACACAAGCACACAGTCATGGTTTCTTGTGGAGGAAAAGAATAGATGATAAGATCCTCATACAAATTAATCTGGCAAAAGAGTAATGCTTAGACTCAAGTGTCAGTATTAACTTGCTGTATAAATGCTTGGCTGCATTATACTTGGAGCTCCTCCTCCAGTATGTTAGAGATTCAACATACTGCAGGACACGCACTACTGAGTTCAACTTAACAGCATTAAGTGCACTTCAGTGCCTGGCCAGGGCCTCAACAAACGACACACACTGCATGCACCGCTGAGTTTAAACTAAAGGCTCCAATCGCTGCCTAGCCACAAGCTGAAGCAGCCCCCTCACAGCAGGCAAAACACATGAGCAGTTTGAAGATGTTTCTTTGCTCTTATCATGAGGGAAGGGCTATTTATTTCAAAACAGTAGTCACTTAGATTGTTCTGAATACAGGGGATGCAGTATGTGAATATGTAATTTGTGAATCATGAATGTTCAAGAAAAGTCACTCTAGTTTGCTGTAATTTTGACTCAGTCTTTTATTTCTGTATGTGAAAAAATAATTAATTTCTTTAAGTAGATGGCACAAGTATTTAAGCTTTATGTAAGTAGATGAATCAGCTTATATAAACTAACTCAGAAGTCACTAATAAACTAACTGACAGATGTGTTTTTCTTAGGAGGTAAAGCTCCTTCAGGGTGTGTATTAAGTTGATGATACCACTTTTACACAACTCAGTGGTCAAGTCAGTTGTCACTTTTTCCCTTTTTGCTTGGCTGGGCAGTATGAGCCCTGCCAACGGAAATTGGCTGAAAACCGTAGCAACTGAGATTACAGGTGTCAAACTACCTCAGATGGCTGACAACTGTAACAAGCAAGCTGTCAGGAGAGCTAAGGCTGCCTTAAGTCGCCCCCTGCATCTCATTTATGAAGGGTTAGAGTGACGCCCCTTAAGGCTCAGCTTGGAAAATGCCAGATCCAACAGAAAGACAAACACAGAATTTGCAAATATGCAGCATACAGGTGTGCGACAAATTTTAAAAAAGCGCTGAATAAATGAATGGAGAAATGTAACTGATGTTTCAGTTTGAAAATGAGTCCTATGCTGCAGCCTTCACAGTCATCAGATCCCAACCTGAGTGATCAGAATTTGGAGTGATACATCAGACAAAGCTCTGCACCACCATTGTTGAGACCAAATGAGGGGAAATGTTTTAGAAGAATAGTGTTCATGCCACTGGGTACAACAACCCTTTAGAGCCTGTGTCTCTGTTTTGGGCCAACAAAACTGTATTAAGGGTATACCCCCCTAAATGTAGTTTCAAGCCCTTTTTATTGGAGAGGTTCAAATTATGAGTTACTGCTGGTTTGTATTGTTTTGTTTACTTCACATATACATAGTCAGTGACCAGCAACTGGCATCTCTGTTCAAATGCCTTTCAGCAAGCCAGTGAGAGGAGTTCATGTTCATTTATGTTGCATTGTACCTGAAACCTCCATTCTTCAGTGTAGGATTTTGGTAGCCGGCTCCATTTTGTATCTTTTTCCTTCCTTTTCTCCTCCTCTTTTATCAACAAAGTGCAAAATATCCGATTTAGAAAAATAATCTAATCTGTCATATCAATTTCAAGAGAATCTCCTTGTTAATTTTTTATGTATATCATGCATATATCAATATTCTAAATGTACCAAGTAAATAATTCTGCATCAGGACATCCAATATTTGGATCAGTTCATGAAAAATAAGATGTAAAAGTAAGTGGGCAAAATCTGTTATGTCAGTGTGTCAGATACAGTTATCCAGCAGTCCTTCAGCTGCACATCTCATTTACACATTGTAGCTACATGTTGTCAACATTAACTAGGCCGTCAATAAAAACTGTATTGTTTCTAAATTCTCATTTTACAAAAGGCAATTAGAGATCTAATTTGACTCTCTGAGTTATAGCTATGTATAACTTGCAAATGTTGAAAACTAAAAGGAATTTGAGATTATTCAGATGTGATAAGTGGATTTGAAACTAGATTCAGATTTTAGAAATACTATTGAACCCCAACCCTACCACTTTACCATCTGTGTCTGAAAGCACAAATCCTTTCTTAACTCTTCTGCTTTACTTTATCTACATCCTCTCTGTCACATCCAACAAGGGAATCAGAGAAATGGATAACAGATGAATGCATCACTGCAGTTGTTTACCTCATGAAAGGAGTAAGCTTCCCTAATGTTTTGTACATTCAGTGTATGGCTTAATTTTCATTCCTACCCTATGTATGTTTTGTTTTTTATGCAAACAACTCTTTTCAGCACACCTGGCTTCCAACAGACATGCACATTAGGGACAAGCTGTTCAAGCAGGCTCTGATACAAAGGATAACAGCATGTGGTGAACGGTGCTCTCATTCCTTTTTCAAAAAAAGGTGACAGGCAGAAATAAATGTTGCTATGGTATAATCAGTTACCTGATCCACAGTACAACCTTGAGCCAAAGCATGACATTTGAGACTGTCGAGATAAGACATTATCCTTCCTGAAATAAATTGCAATCAATACTGACACAGACTGATAGAACCTGTCTGCAAAAAATTAATCCATTTGGACCACATCTTGCTTTTTCAACAGTGATTAGTAACCATTTAGAAAAAGGTTAACTGGCCAGCAGCAGCAGTATGGTTTAATGAATATGAGACCCACTGCAGAGCAGGAGACTTTTCCAGATCACCAGTTTAAGAATCTGGGTCAAGGGCTTAACACATTTAAGTACCCATGTCAAGAAAAATCCCTGACTGGGGCTTTAATAGTAGTTTTAGTATCACTTCCATCCCAGTGGCTGACAGGGGCTTCATGCCTGCATCCATTCTAACTGGATGTATTCTGCATCAGTGGATTTTGCCTTCATTGAGATATATCTAATATGGCTGTTGCATGGTTCCAGTCTGGATTTCAGGAGGTTTATCTCACATCCTCTCCACCATTCTCCCCCTCGCTCTGGGGTTGACAAGAGACTCAGTTTATGTTTGTTTTCCAGCTGGCTGTAATTCAACATTGATAGCACTTATCTGTGCTCTGCTGATCTACCCTGGCACTGGGAAACCAACAAGGATAACCCCTCTCGTGTGGCACCTCTGGCAGGAAAACCTCAACAGTTGCTGGAACTGATCTTAGGAAGTTATTTTTTCCCCCTCAAAGTTTGGGTACAAAAGAAAAAGTAAAAAAAGAAGGGTAGGACTAGTCCCAGTCCCCCAGTAAATCCAGTGAATCCATTAAAAATGAAGAGAATTTTTAAAGCTGTGTCGTGTTGTTTAAATATTCCCAGGGCAATGCAAGACAAGGCAGGCTACATGTCTGTGGGCTAGTGGGCTCAAAAGATTAGATGTTTGTTAGATCAGCCTAAACTGCCTGACGAATCACTTCTGCCAGGTGAGAAAATTATGAGAGTCCCGGTGTTAAATATTAGAAAACAACAAATTCTACGGTACAGTGCCTTCTTATTTGTAGTTTCAGTCAAATTAAAGTTTTCTGCTGAGAAGTTGACATTTACAGCTGCGCTGCTTTATGCCTGTCGTTGTTAATATTATATGGCAGGTGTGAAAAAATCCATGTAAGCCTTAAGTTAAAATGAAGATAAAATAAAATATTGCTAGGAGTGCAGACATAAAATACACTGCTACTAGCTTTATGATATTCATGAATAATGTTTATTATTCAGTAACAACCCATTTCCTTAAATTATTTTTTGGAATGAAATCCTTTTACACTCACATATATCTCTTTGTTTCCTTGGTGTGCCTTTGGTTGTTGTGTTATATGTAAATGGATATCTGGCTATCGAGGAAGGCACTTTAGGACAGTAGAGAGAGAGTGATAGGTTGAGAGAGTGTGGGAAGAGTGTATGTGTGTGTGTGCAGTGCCTTTGCTAGTCATCAAGGGACAGCTGTCTGTGAAAAGGCATTTTAGGAAAAATATCATTGTGCTTTTGTGCCTTTGTGTGTTCCTATAAACAGTGAGGGGAAGCGTTTTTGATTTTGAGAATGTTTTTGTGTGTATTTGTGTGTTAGAGGGAGAGAGGTGAGACATGATAGCAGATACAGGACAAAGCCCCACCACCAGGGGAGCACTCTGTATCTCCTCCTATCTCTCTATCCACTTTGTAATCTCTCTCTCTCTTTCACATACACACCAACACAGAACAAAACAAGATGGCTTCATCACCTCCCCTCTTCTGGTTGCTCATCAGTCACATGCTTCATCCCTCGCTCGCCACTCTTGATGTTGTAGTCTCTTTCCCCTCTTTCTCTCTCTCATGCCTCCCTTTCTCAGCCATAGTTCTCTTCTCCCCTTTCATGAAGCTGCTGCCTCTCATGCTACTGTATCTTCTGTTGTCTGTCAAAAGGAATGGAGAGTGTTGTATCCAACACACACACACACACACACACACACAGGCTGCAGATATAAAAAAAACGAAAAAAAATAGTGGGTGAATGGAGAGATAAACAGAAGTTAAAGGAGACCAACCTCTCAGTACTGATACAGAGATGATTAAAAGCGAAGTATTATTCCCATTTTCCTGTGGAATCTATTTTGTTAATATATCATAACAAATATGTACAAAGGAATGTCAGAAAGATTATGAACTCTACTATACACCCACTGTTGAAAGGCTTGTTTGTCGCATGATAAACAGACTTGTAGTCAATTCAGAGACAAAATACTTAGAGCCTGTGTGAAATAACTCTTCAATAATTCGTTGGAGACATTAGCCTGTATGTTTTGTTTTGAGCAATTGCCAAGACTCCACAAAATTACAATATGATCAAATATGAACTTGGCTAACACTGCTTCAATATTGATTACTATTTGCCACCTTCTTGATTCTTAATAACTCTTTGAATGGATTTACCACAGAAATTCAAATGTAATCCCTGTTGAGGAAAATACGTAAATAGGCGTGTAAGTTTTGGCTGTCGATGTAAGCCTTCTCGGTAAAGTGAAAGCTAGGAACCATGAAAACCTGCCATCTTCATCATTTCAGTCCATAGTGATTTGAAAGTTTCTGTTCTATTCCTTTCAATTCCTGTCCGCGCAGAAGTGTTAGAGCTGGCTGTTTACTGTATAAATGCTTTTAAAATTCAACCTTTACTAGACATATGTCTTCAGTAGTAATACATGTTGGTTTCTGACTCAATGTGGTGTAAGGTTGTAGCCTCTTACACCAGTATCTTGGACGAAAGTGCATTTAGCCAGATGGATTCTCTGTTTCTAACAATTTCATGAGCTATTAAAAGATGAGTCTTTGGTTCAAAGTATTGCGATCCCAGGAGACATATTGAATAAATACTACTTTGATTGGTTGATGATTTCTAATAAACAATATCTGTCAGCCTTCCACGGGTGGAGAGTTAGACATATAAAGTTCTTTTATACTTTGTTATAGCATTGAATGCATGTATCTATAAATTGAACATGGCTTAAAAGGGTTATGTAAAATGCTTAGATTATGCTGCAAATGCATCATTTCGAGGAACTCCGCTAAGCGTTGACATACTGATTTTAATCTAGGCCTTAGAAGTCCAGCTGCAAAATAGCTCCCTCTTACGTACACTGGAAAATGTCAATGTCATCTGCAAACAGCCATGATATCACTCTAGTACAAAGCTGAACACTCTTTTTTTTTTTTTTTTTGGATGATTTGTCAATTTTATGACGATTTTATCAAAAGAACAAAATACTAAGTATAGGGTTTAACCAAATTACCTCAAATTAGTCATGAAATCAGGATAACTAACTTTATGTAACAGAAGACCCGAAAGATGAGGAAACATTGCTTGGCATACAACTGAGCATCAATTTGATATGCTCTTGTTGTGTCAATACCTTTAATCCTAAATAAGAAACTTGTGGCATAAATGGTTGAATAAAGAGACTGGAAGTGCTGCAAACATCTAGACAGTACACCTGAAACACATTGCAGGAATTTCCATTAACCAGAGCTTTACTGAAGTTACACTTTCAATCCTCTTAAGGCAGAAAACACTTCAGGTTTAATCAGCACTGTTGGGACCTTGAGTGTTTTTCACTGCAATGAGTGTCAGTAGTCATTTCACCACAAAGGAGTCATTATTAAAGTGCCATATTTTTGATCCGTGTTTCCCTTAATTCTCATACACAACCCTGTGGAAAGCTCTTGTCTTAATTGCAGGCCTTGTATTTTAACGTACGTAATAACTGATGTCAGCATTCAGCGGTGAGGATAACTCTTTATGGAGGCACAGCCACAAGCCGCGTTTCGTCAAACAAACACTTGCCACGCAGTCCTGCAAGGAAACAACTGGGTGTGGATTTGTTCCCTCTCAGCTTTATGTTTCGGCATCGCAACTGTATAACACCATAATACAAGCTTTCTCCTCTGGAACAAACCCTCGCTCTCCATCCGCCCTCCTGGGTTCACGCGCTGGAATTGCAGCGAGCAGTGATGCGGCTGCTGATGTTGCGATGGAGTCAGTTAGCTGGAGAACAGTCTAAACATCGTTCTCATCTAAATTCACATACTCTCTGCTGGCTGCATTACAATGCTAAATCGTTACGCTGGTGTGACCGCGGATAGAGAGGTACATAAGACCGTATGTCTGTGTATGGCGCTACTGTGTGTGTGTGTGTGTGTGTGTGGTGTGTGTGTGTGTGTGTGTTTGGGTGCACTGTAATATGATGTCTTCATGGTGCAACTGAGGCTGTGTCAGTGTGCATAGAGGCATAACCTATAATAATGATATTGTGTGTGTGTGTGTGTGTGTGTGTCTGTCTAATATGCAGCACTTATCCCATGATGGGTTGATGATGGGCACGGAGTGGTGTAATGCATTCCTTTGGTCAAGACCTCAGCTTACACACTTGGTCTGTAATATGACACTGTTTACCAAACAGGAAGATTATGATCATTAAAAACTCACCAGTGGGTCACCAGGTACATTAAATCTGTGTTGCTTCCAAGCAAAGGTTTCCTAATGCCACCATAGCTGTGCTCATTTTCATCTGTCAGACGTGATTAAATATTAACATTGTGAAGCATGCTGTATTATTTATTATAGTCTTGACTGTCAACATGAGAACATAGAAATTTGTCAAATCTTCTGGCTCAGCTGAAACTGGCTTCACCAAAGTTGTGACTTATGGTTGATGTTCAGTGTTGAAACATGTGACGTGTGTGACATAGGTGACACGTTACAGCCTTGGGTTAGGAAAGACAGACAAGGACTGACTGTAAAATTATTTCATGAAGAGCTTAAAATAGAAATCTAATAGGATGTAAAATGTAAAATACATAAATAAAATAACCAACAGCACAGTTCTTAACTCTGAAATAACTTCCTAACTACCCACGTTTTGCATGCATTGCATTTCTTCATAAATAGACAGCACCTACTGACAAGAGGCAAACTGGTTCCCACTCAGAACACATTAAGAGTACTCCAATGGTTTAGATACCCTGACTTTTAGCAGTGTGATTCAAGCTCCAAAATCACAGCATACTACATTCCACATAATGCAGTTGAGTTACATGAGGTGATGTAAAACGTTTTCCAACATGGCTGCTTGTAATTGCGGTCTGAACAACATGAAACACCTGTGTAACTCTATGTTCCCCAGTTTGTATCACAGGCTTTCTGTTAAAAGTTGTAGACACCATGGCAACCTGACAGCTGAGCAGCAAGGGTGCATACCATATGGGTGTAAATGCCCTGAGCATTAAGTCACTGGTTTGACTCCTGGCCAGCTGGATTTGCTGCATGCCATTCCCTTTCTCTGGTAAATTGACTGACTGACACTTGGTTGAGTGCCCCTTTTAATCATTTAAAATGTGCCATTGGTGGTATATTTATCTCTTTTTTTTATGCAGCTAGTGTCTTCTTTAGTGTGCAGTCAGCAGCATCTACAGTAATCTCCTCTCCTCTCTCTGTGTCCTTACAGCAACGGCCAGTTCAACAGTCTCTGGCCTCCTCCCTCTGTCGGGAGTCCCACTGGAAGTGCCTCCTCCTGACCCTCCTCATGTACGGCTGCTTTGCCACACTCGCCTGGTGCGCTCTCTGTCGGGTACCTGTTCTCGGCTCCTCCTCCATACCTCTTGGTGCTGACGACGATGCCACCTCGGCGGCCTACTACAATGACATCCTGCACTTGGAGAGTCCGTGCTCTAGTGGCTACGTCTACATCCCCCTGGCCTTCCTGGCCATGCTTTATGTGGTTTACCTGGTGGAGTGCTGGCACTGCTTCTCCAAGACGGCCATGTTGGCTCATGCTGAATTCCAGGTATATGTCAAAACCTGTTTTAGCATTGAATTTAGCATTGAGCAATGTGGCCTAATAGCTTCACAGAACCGACTGTGGAGTCCAATATGAATCCAGCAATAGGTCTGTGACCTTGAGCAAGACATAAATAGAGGAATCTGTTTACTCATTGAATCTTGTTCAGTATGATAGTGTCAGCAAAATGGCCACAAATAAAGAGGATAAGTAAATAGAATGGTGCTGTATTAAATGTCTGCATAGACAGTTGCTGTTCAGGAGAAATACAGGATAATTAGAACCCAAAACAGTGCTAATTTTCATGCAGTAGAGTCAGAATTTTTCATATATCATGAGGAGAGAACACTGTTTTACTTTGAATTTCCTTCTCATGTGTGAGGAAAATAATACTTGCCCACTCATATGGAAATAAGATGACCTGTTCTGGTCTTCTCTGTCTATTATCAGGCTTTCCAGGAGCACATTGCTCCAAAAGAACAGTGCTTACTGCTCATCTGCCACTGCCAAAAACAAAGTATATTTTATTTTATGTCAGTCCAGACTGTCAGGGGCACATACCCTGTGATTGCGACAGCCCTAAATAGAGAATACACAGCAAATCATAAAACCATAAACCTTGGCAGGACCTGTTTTTCACCAGATTGCACAGGTTTAACTATGCTGTGTGCAAACAATAGGAGCTTAATTGTTTCTGCCACAGCAAACATCTTTATATTATAGAGAATTCATCCTTATTGTGGAAGAAAATCTTTACAAAAGCCTAAAGAATACATTTTAAAATAGTCTTAAGTTAGTTTTAGGAAGTATGCCACATACTAGTATTATTTTAAATGTAATTGTTCTTTAAATCTTTGATACAGGAAGTGTATGAGCGTGTGCAGAGACTTCAGCAGGCCACACCCTGTATTTGGTGGAAGGCCATCAGCTACCACTATGTGAGGAGGACGAGACAGGTGACAAGATACCGCAACGGAGACGCATACACAACCACACAGGTGAGGGGAGCTCTTCCTAACACACACGCTTTCTCCCACTTTCACTCTTTTCTTTTTATATTAATAGCTACACTGTACAACCTTGAGTTATAATTTTGAAAACTTTTATAATAACTGCTATGCAAATCTTAATTTCTCCTATAGTGAAATATTGCGGGGCTGTGTGCAAACAGCTGTGTGCAGTAAGAAAAATATTCTATTTAGTAACCACGCTTTATTGCTGCTGAAACATATATGAAGGTTAAAATACCCTCCCAATAACTTGATTCTTCCTTTCTCCAACTTCCTCTTCTCCCCTCCTCTACTGTATCACTCTCTTTCCCTCTTTCCATGCCCTGCTCCCTCCTTCCTCAGGTCTACCATGAGCGGGTGAACACTCATGCCTCCAGTTCAGAGTTTGACTACGCCCGCTATGGCGTCAAAGACGTATCGAAGGAGCTGCTGGACCTGCAACTGCACCCTGCAGTTCGCCTCCGTTTCACCAAGTGTTTCAGGTTAGACGCCCACCACAACTGGTCAAAAGACATGTCGGGGAAGTTGATTAGATAGTTATTTTGAGGAATAAACAAGGTGTTAACGAACCTTTTGTGCTCTTTAGCTTCTCCAGTGCTCGTGCTGAAGCTGCCTACCTCACCCAGGTAAGATGTGGTTAAAACAATTATCATATTTGATATAGGTACTTCTTCTTTATTCCTATGAGGGCTGCAACCAATGATTATTTTTATTTTATTAACATAATTATTTGATTATTTCCCTAGAAAATATGATAATATAGGGACAAATGCAGGATCCAAGTTTTCAGAGCTCAGACTTGCTTTGCCTAGTTACATTTGCTAAACTATGATCAGATAATAGATATTTGAGGCAGGGGTTTAGTGAATCAGTTTCATCCCAAAAAAAAACTCAAAAAAAGACTGGAACCTTCAAATAGTTGCCATTTTTCAATGAACTCATTGTAAAAAACAGTTTCACTGTCAGTTGCTTCACTGCTAATTCTTACATAGCTAATCTGTTCCATCCTCTTTTCTGTTACTCGAAGCGAGCGCGCTTCTTCGGGGAGAACGAGGGCCTTGATGACTACATGGAAGCCAGGGAGGGAATGCACCTGAAGAACGTGGACTTCCGTGAGCACATCCTGGCGTTCCCAGATCCTGCTCACCAGCCGTGGTTCTCCAGGCACAGGGTGTTCTGGCTAGCCTCAGCTTTCCTCCTTTCATGGCCGCTGCGGGTTGTGTCAGAATATCGCACAGCATACGTCCACTACCATGTGGAGAAGCTGTTCGGAGAGGACGAGGATGCTAGTGGCGGAGGAGGTGGAGGAGGACCAGGTGGAGGCGGAAGAGGGGATGGGACTGAAGGTGGGACTGAGAATGGAATCCACCCAGGAGGAATTGGTATTGGAATTGGTCTGAATGGGACCAGTTACAGAGCAATCTCTCGGGTCAACACAGTGGACATGACAGAATTGGAATGGCACATCCGCTGTAACCAACAGATGGTCCCAAGCTACTCTGAAGCCCTCCTTATGGACTTGGACTCAAGTGGGGGGACAAACCCCACCGCCTCTACACCCATCTCTGGGCCTCCAGGCGCCACCCCAAACCAGGTGACCAACCCGCCTCCTCTGGCTCTGCCTGTGGTGTTCAACTCAGCTTACCTCCTCCAGAGCTGCCCTCGTTGCCGGAGGACAACGTCGAGTTCCAGTCTTCCCTCCAGGCTAAGGGCCCCGATGGGAACCACAGCCCTCCTAAACGCTACCGTGGCAGGGATCAGGGCAGCAGGGCCAGGAGGTGGGGGTATAGGAGGAAGGTTGGTGCTCAGTCGGAGTGGATTCTCACTAGGGAGACTGGGAGGAGGACGCCAGAACAGCCTGTTTCACTCAAGAAGCATGGGGGGAGGGCTTGGAGGAAGCAGGGAAGATGGAGGAGGAAGTGCCGGCGGAGGGGGTGGCGGAGGAGGTGGCGGAGGCGGAGGCGGAGGTGGAGGATTCCTTGGGCTGGGTTCAAGACAGGACAACGAGGAGACCAGAGGAGTGCTAGAGGGAGAGGGGGATGAGGAGGAGGAGGAGGAGCAGGAGGAGGAGGTGAGAAGAGGGGAAGACAGGGGAAGGGGAGGCAGAGAGAGGGATGAAGAAGCAGAGCAAGACAGCGGAGGGGGAGGCGAGGGGAGGGAGGGCGAGAGGGATCGTCCTCCATCCTACCAGGACGCATTCTTCTTTCCTGTCCTCATTATACACGGAGAGGAGAGCTGCCATGCTGGAGACGACATGTGACGAACAGAAAAATCAACACATCAAGAGGAAGAAAGCATAGACAGAGGCTGAGAGAGATGACAGAACGGAAAGAAAAGAGTGGATCACAGAAGAAAGGGGATGAGGGAAAATGGGATTTGAGAGACCTGAAGAATGAATGAAATGAGAACCGAATGAGGTTGAAAGAGTGGAGCTGGTTGACAGCATACCAACCACAGAAACAGAAGATAAAAAATGAGTCAAAGCACGAAAGGCAAGGATAGACAGAATTACCAAGGACAGAGGGAACAAGGGGAGAGGAAAAAGAACTACAGTGGGTTTAGTAGGAAGGGAGTGTGCTGGAAGAGGGGAGGAGAAACAGAAAAGTCTTAGAGAGAAAAAGTAGACAGCTACAGGGGATTTGAACAGATTCAGTGTATAATGTAAAAAGACAGGAAACACACTGGTTCAGAGGAAGATGAAAGCTGATAGTGCAGGAGCGAGATAAGATGGAGTCTGAGAAAATGAGTGAGGACAAGAAAATATTCGCAATTGTAGACTTTGTCACACAGAGATTGTGTGAGAAAGAGGGTGACGGATCAGATACCTGGGAGGAATGGAGAGACTGAAAACTTGTCTATTTCCAGATATATCTATGCAAGAACAGGGGTGGGAGGAGTAACAAGTCTAAAGATAGCAACTGGAGAGCAGTGGAGAGACTCCAGACCAGCTGAAGTGGTAGTTGGTACTTTTTCAAAAGACACAGAAGTGGAGGGTATTCTGAAGCCTGGAAGGTTCGGTCTTGGTTCAGGAGACTAAAAATATGGCTTTAAAAAAAAAAAAAAGAAATGTTGAAAGAGACAGGAAATACTAAATATTTCAGATGAGGGAGGAAACAGATGAGATCGCAAAGGATTACAAAATGCACTGTAGAGAACGGAAGGGAGAGAAACCATGGCATGCTATCGGCAAGGTAAATATAAAAAAACAGCAAGGGCGGAGAGTAGAAAATACAAGCATCAGAGAAACAATAGACAAAGACAAGAAGTAGAATACAAAATTAGACACTATACTGATCATGACAGACCAGATTACACTTACACATTCACTAAATCTTGTTTTTCATTTAACAGATAATTCATGCTGATTCTTAAAACGTCACAAAACAGAATTATCAAAGATCTCAAGAGGAGGAGAAAACAAAGATACAGGATTCATCACAGAGATGAAACACCCTCTGAGCAGCAATTCTGACCTTCAATCTAATCAGGAAATCTAAATAACATTCAAATAGTTTCCCCTTGTAACATTTTCAAACAGGCCCCCATGACAGATAAGGTTTTTTTTTTCTCAGATCTTTTAACATTTAATATACAACTTCACACAACACCTGACTAGCAACTGTAACAGTTTCAGTCCCAATAAAAGAGGAGAAACATTGATTTCCTCCACATCTCTTCATGCCGTCTTACTCCTCACTTCACCATTAGCCTCCCCACCACTCTGTGTCCATTATAGATATGGAGCTGAATGAAAAGATCCCATAAGAAGGGGAGCGACTGCTTCCTCCACCTCTCAGCTTTCCCCACTCCTCTATTCTCATGCTTCTACCTGCTCTCCGCCATCCATTTCATCACCTCTTCTGTTCTCCTTTCTTTCTTCTTCACCTCTCTCTGCACAGAAAACCATAAGTTACAAGTGCAGAGGTGTAATTCTCACTAACACATCTTTTGCTTTAAAAAATAAAAAAAAACATGACCACAGTAGCTTGGAGCAACAGTTTTGCAATTAGCACATGTTGTGTTATAAGTGAAGTGAGAGAGTCTTGTACCAAAATAGATTCACTGCATCTATCATTAACTTCCCCTCCTCTTTTCCTCCATCACCTTCAGCTCATCCTGTTCCTCCTTTTAAAGTGGTGGATATGTGATACACCTCTCTATGCTACTGGAGATGGAGAGATCAGATTTCATCTCCGCCTACTCCACATATCTCATGTCCTCCAGGCTGAGCTCTCTCCTCTTGAATCAGACTTTATAAACCAGATGTCTCTCGCTACTTTATGTCTACATATTTTGAAAGAAACAGAATGAGATTTCAATAAATTCCACGGGTGCTTTGATCAGTGGATGTACTTTATTTGTAGAGGAGCTAAAGATGTAGACAAATTGGCCTTTAAAAACACTGACTTCAGGCAGAGGTTGCTAACAAAGGATGTAATTTTCATACAAGATGAGTAAAATGCTAATTACCACCAGTTATGCCTGTGTAGTTGTACTATAATTTGTACAATTTGTACCCAAAGATAGACCTGTGCAGTAAGAAGAAAAAAAATACAATAACCAGAAAACCCTCCTGCAATATCAATACACTATATAAGACAGTGTGTGTTTAAGCATGAAAAAAAAAACCTCTTTATCTCATTTATGTCCATAGTATTGGACTGCATGGGAAGTAAAACTTGACCTGTCAAGCTCAGCTGACATTTTCATAATTAATACTAGTAGAAATTTGACCTTTGCTTTGTATTTTTAGTGTAGACAGCAAAATTGCTGATGACAATTTCCAATATTCAAATAAAATCCACAATATGATCACAGTGATCAATAATGCCCAGCCCTTTGATTGTGCCATGCTGCTACCTCCTCCTCTTGAAGAACCATCTGCAAATAAGTAACAGTGCTCTCTAAAACATTGCCTCACTGTGAAACGTGTAAAAGTTAGCTGGCATAGAGATGCATGTAACTCCGTAATAGCTATTGTGCAAGACCTACTAATAGCTATGTGGCAAATATGGCTGCCATTGCAAAATGCAGTGCCAAAAAGCATTGATCCATGCTCAGTCAACACAAATTTAGATGTTTTAGACACATCTAGAGAAGGGCACGGACTTCAATCCATAGGGATTTAACTCTCTTTCCTGCTTTCTCAGTTGGTATGTTTTCAATGAAAATCAGCCCAGGGAGAGGCAACTGGCACAGACAACACAACCATCAGTGCTTTGATGCATATACTTTACAAAGCACACTAAACTTGCTACAGTAATAACAAGCAGTTAGAGTAGTTAGGTGAACATTTCTTAATCTTCCCTGCATAGTGCCCTTCAAAGGTCACTTCAGCCACTTTGTTGGATGTTGGAAGGGTCTCCCTCGCTCTCTATCTGCTTACTTTGGACATGATACTGAAAAGCACACTGAAAGAATGAAGTTGGAGAGAAATCTCTTACATGAGGAGTTTCCTGAAAATGGGGCAAGAGCGATGCTTCATACACTTTATGAATGAAAGAGATAATGGACATGTCAACGAACGAACACACACACACAGGCACAGAAATATGTAACATCCAACCTGGATTCAGCAGTGACAGCAGGGAATGTCCTCTCAATGAAACTTTCTGGAAAGAAAAAGTAGAGCATGAGTGCTGACCTGGTTTGGTGTACGGGACACATTCACACACACACACAAACACTGACACACATTCACATACGCTGATTCTGGCTGACGGATCTTCGGTAGCTTTGGGGGACATCAAGCTGAACTGGGCACAAGAAAACTAATGGACGAATTAATTAATGGAAGAAAACTGGTGGAGAAAAGCAAGAAGGTCAGGTGTTTCTGTATGGCCGCAGAACTGGAAAAGGACGAAAAGACAAACAGCCACTGAAAGGCAGAAAGAGTGAAAATGTGAGATTAAAAGACAATTATTTTTACAGCTATTAATCATTATCTCAGTCTCTTGACTTGTGGATAAAATTGTCTCCATTAACGTCCCTTAACAAAAGAAAAAAGCACTAAAAAGCACTGAACACACCTCTGTGTTAATCTGATTTACTTGCAAGATCATGTTGCTTTCACTAATTTTCTATCACTTGGTTTGTTATTTTGTTAAATTGTAATAATATGACATTTTTGTTCATGTAGCCAGTCAGCCGCTTAAATTTAAAATAACTCGTACTGAACTCCAGTTTAAAATCTGACTGCTTTTACATTTCTATCTATATACTTTGGCACCACAAGTGACAAAACAAGACAATACAATTGAGTCTGTAATTTGCTACTTTTATATCATCTGCATACTTGAGTAGACATTATTTAAGGTTGTTTAAGTGATGTCTGAAATCTAAATGCCTTTGTAAGCTTCAGAAATTTCTCATGTCTTTTCTGTTCTTTAATTTTATTTCTTATTTTTGTAAAACAGACTTTGCTCTCAGCTTCCCAACGAGCTTAGGTCGGTGAGTCTGAATTGCGAAGGGTGCTTGGACCCAGTTATACTTGCTTTCAAGTCTAGTTTGTTTGTTTATTTATTTATTTATTCTTTTTAAACAGACAGGTGTATTTCACTCATATGTGTTGTTACTGGATATTTATATGGTGTTTTATTATCTCAGAGTGTGTCAAAAGTGTGTCCTCAGCCGCTTCAGGTGTGCCAAGAGAACTTTGTGCCCATGATGTCTTACACAAACACACACTCGTGCGCTTGCATGTTACGTCACAGCAGTAAAGCAGCCATTATAACAGCTTATTTTAGACTAGAGTGACATTAATCCAATACCCATACTCGCCCCACACATGCAGCATCTTAATACAAACATGCACACACGCACACACTGAAAGCATGGAACTGTCCTGCTATGTTGCCTTTGTGTCCAACGTTGCCAACTTTTTTGCTCAGGATTTCAGTTAATGCTGCATTCCTGTGTCAACACACGCTCTCTGTCACACACAAACCCATTAACATGCCAAAGCGAAAAAAAGAAAGGGAAAAAAAAGAAACATCACAGTGAAAATGCCTGTGCACAGAGACATGAGCAGTTGGTACAGGTGGCTGCACCAAGTCCACACTGCGTGCAATAGTATGATCTGTTCTGGTGGAACGTGCCACTGCATCAGATAATTACATGAGGTGACAATCTTGCTTTACTTCGGCCTCACCCAATGTTTAAAACGCCGTTCAACAAGCGGAACAACTATTAACTGACGGTTTTATTTTCAGCACCTGAGGGCTAAACCAGTTCTGTGGAGCAGTTTAGTGCCTTAATGAGATGTCTCATCACACCAGCTTACACACTTTTATTTCTCTTTATTCCCTGCCTCTCTCTCACACGCAGGCAGCACACATATTACTTGCATCAGCTTGCTGGGGTGTCACTTCAGCTGTAGCGTCAAGGAGCAGCAGGGGTGGCTCTGGGCGACAGGAATGATCATACTGAGGCTGGCTACTGGCCATCATGTGATGCATTCATTAGAAACTGAATTTGTCCAGTGTGACCCTTTTCGCATTGATCTGTCAGTTAATTGATGTGGCAAACTGTATTCAACTCACATCCCTTATGGTGCCTGTGAAGCGGCGGGTAGCTGTAAACGCTGTTATTGTTTTAATGATGGAGTTGGTGCAGAAGGTCTCAAACTGAATAGTTTCCTGTTTCTGCGCCTCTTTGTCATTTTAACAGTGGTCTTAACTGGAACTGCATCCCAAAACGTTCAGTGGTGTCGTGCAGTTATAGAATCCTCCATCAAGGGTAGATAGAAACCCGAATTTGGCGTTATGAACATGCCATCAGGTTATTTGTGGACATGCAGGGTCTTGAGTTTTGCCATGGCCCCTGACTGCCATGGACAGGTGGGGAATTGTCCCTAAGCAGTCTTTGAACAGGGTGTGGAGAAAAGATACAGAGATGGTGATCACTGCAGGCAGGTCATGAGAATCACATTTGAAATTCAATCTCATTGATGGTGCTGCTGTTTCATTTGGCTGTTTTGACATTGCAGTTTGTTTCATTTCCTTTTAGACCATGATTATCAGTTTTTCATTTTGCCTTTTAAGCATCAAACTGCATTTGCTCAGTGCTTTTAGTATCCTTTTCATCTTTTCCGGCATATTTTCAACGATTTACGGTGTTCAAACTTGACATCTAAGCATTTTCCGTGAGTCTAAGCAGCAATTGGGCGGTTTTAGTGTCTGGGTAGATCAGAACCTGGTTACATTGCTGATTGACAGGAAGCTTAAGTGACAGAGCCATCCATCCTGTCTGTCTAGAGACATATATGTAGCCCGTCCTCCTCAAAGTCTCCCATTCCTCTCTCATTGAACAGGAGGTTACAGCCATAGCCCAACAAACCAGCAGTGAAGGATTGTCCCAAGACAGCAGCAAAGATTTAGAAAGTTGCCTCAGCAGACTGGCCGGACCCTGTGGCCTTGAAACTCATTGGAGTAGAAAGATGCTCACTCTATTCGTAACACGGCTCTGCCAGAATTTCTGGAAAACTAACTTCAGTGAGTGTTTGTGAGCAGAGTTGCCCAGGACTTCATAGCTCTCTCAGTGGTGGCCTTCATTTGGACAGTGTACGGACAAAGGGATGAGCAAGTAAAACCTTAAAGGGATTTGAACTCTGGCACTCATTTGTGATTGCAGCGGGAGTTATTAAACAGTTTTGAGTCCCGATCCAAATAATTTAGTCTCCCTGATAGGACCAGGAAAATGGCAGTTGCTTCTCTTTGTGACGAAGACCCGTAAACAGGTCCTTGACCCGTCTTGGTACAGTGTCAGCTAGAGGAAGAAAAAAAAACTGCCAGAAAGTCATGGTTTTATCTGGCAGTGGCCAAATGTCGACACAGCGATGGCTTTTCTCTGGTAGCTGGCTGGATGTTGATTTGACTGTAGCTCATTAATTAAACACTCCTACCCCAACAATCTATAATACCACAAAAAATGGTGGTGCAAAACTTTGTGGTTGTTTGTTGGCGATGTTATTTAAAATTACCTACTCACAGCTTCTCATCACTAGTGGTGCTGCAGAGCAGTGCTTCCAGTAGTGGGTCTCTGTTTCTGCCAGCTGTGAGGAAGCTAATTTGCAGCAAAAGTAATGTGTTACAAAGAGGCTAAAGTAAGAGACAAATAAACCCATTTAGTTGTAACAATACCCAGGCTTAAATGTTTTATATAAAACTCTGCACAAAATATTCATGTGATAATTTGTTGACACGAGCAGCCAATTTTGATGACAGTTATTAGTCTGTCATTCATCAAGGCAAAATGAGCATTTATGGTTCAGCCTCTCCAGATGTGATTATTTGCGGCTCTCTGGTATACATTATTTTACATTGGTGGGGCTGAAATGATGAGTCAATTAAAGCGACACCAAAGCTAAATCAGTCACTTTTATCGTCATCATTTGAAGCCCAGTGTTTCTGGTTTCGGTTTTCTGTTCCCAAATTTTGTAACTATTTGTCTTGCTCACGAGACGTGCTCAGCACATAGTGAGGCCCTATTCCTGGCAAAGGTTTCATAAAAATACAACACAACAACAACAACAAAAGTGCAACCAATTGTTATGGTGTTCTTCACCAAACGATCTAGTTCTTCAGCAGTGTTTGGCAGAATGGTTACCATTACACACAGACTTGGTGGAAAACACTTAAGATTGATTATTATCAGTTGTGTGGTGTGCCATTAGTATTGCAAATGGGGTGTGTTGGTTATGTTGCTACTCCTCTTTGCTGGTATCTTCTCTTGTTGACTGGTTGGGCTTCCAATAAGTTGCAGGGACGATTCACTGGCAGCCTTGCGTCACTGACATGATTTCCTGGTAACTCTGTAGATTGTTAATGGTTTTGCTCATGGACAGAGATGGCTGGTGGACTGGGTGGCAGCATGACAGTTTTATCGGGGGCGATGGGACACAGCAGGTTACTCAAAACCTCATCTAAAACCATTCTCTCATATCTCTGTTTTTGTTGAGTTGAATGAAAGAATGGCGCAGTAGTACTGATGTAATGTGGCCAGTGGTGTGTGTTTTACGACAGGTTAGGACGCAGCTCAGCCAATCACAATCAAGGACTGGTACTATCTGTTTTATAAAACACATTTTTAATGACGTTGATGGCTAACATTTTTTATTCATATATAAATATTTGTATAGACTTAATTTATTAATCAAATTAATAAAAAACAGAATTAATAGTTAGTTGCTTCATTTGAAGATATGAAATGTATTCAACCTGTTTAAGAATTCACAATATTCAAGAAATGTTGGATTAAAGAAAACAGTTTGTTTACAGTGAAAGCTCCACAGGGTACCCTTAACAAGAGTAGGCTCCATCATTAAGCAGCTAAGCACCCAATTATCTTCAACAAAATGTGATTACTGATGCCCATAGAGTGGACCAAACAGGGAATACAGCTATGAGATAGTTTAGCCTCATTTTAAAAGCCAATTCCAGTCTCTGTTACTTAAATTTTGAAAAGTGTCACTTACTTTGAAGTTTTGTCCCACACATCAAAAGATGGAATTAAACATTCATAACAATCCATTTTCTCTCAATATGACTTTATATCTCCATTGCCATGGGAACTGACTAATCTGTTATTGTAGATTAGTAGGCCTTCCATTAATGTGATCATTACTGAATAAATATTCAAACACAAATTATTGCTTTGACCACAAGGATGTCACCAGAGGCCTCATTAAGAGAGGACTCAGGACTCTTTTGTTGTTGTAAATGTGTGTCTAATGCACACCAGTTACCGATAGTCTACATCCTGCACAGTGTGACAGCATGTGAAAGCCACAGGAAGGGAATTCATAGATGTGTGCTTGTATAAAAATTTAGCTTTTATTCCAAATATCTGCAAGGGCACCACTTAAAGTTGTACAAAGATAATTTTTATAGTTTAGGCACTTGAAAGATTGTCAGAACACAGAACTGTGTGACATTTGTTGTCTTCAAGCGAAAAGTTTGACATTGAGTTTTCAGTTTCAGTCAATTTAAAGGCACATAAACTGAGGAAGATGTCAGGTGGGTGATTTGTGAAATGGCCCTCATAAAAGTTTTTATCTCCGCTTGACCAGAATCAGTAAAATGCAGGCACTACTGTGTTAAAATTATGAATTTAGTCACACAGTGTCACCATACTTTTTGTTTCTGGTGATATCAGCGAGCCAACCAAGGTCATAGCAGACAGACTTATCCTCACATATGCTAATTTGATTTAATTATTAATCAAAGCTTTCGCTCAAGTCAGTTGACAAGTGGGTCATAACATCCACTGTGATACAATATTGTCCCTGTGATTTAATCTGATGACAATTATGTATCAAGCTATTCATTCATCCAGGCACCATAGCAACACTTCCTCTCTGGACACTTCAAGTTAACCCAGTTTACAATGTGGTGACAAATCAACCAAGCATGCACATTGGTGCATTATTAGTGATACTCAGCTTCCTCTGTACATGCATGAGCTTAATCAGTCTCCCCACACACCTAACAGCGCAAGTGGTGGCTGATCAATAATGCCAATTGGGCAAAAGACTTGATTGATTTAGTGTGGTTAATCAGGACTTAATCAGATCTATAGAACCTGTTTAAAAGACAGCAGGGCGTGAAGGTAGATCCACATCTAACCCAGGAAGTAACTTGTGTGGAAAGCACCAAACACATTCAGATATAAACTGAATTCTGATGAGCAGGGAGGATGGACTGAGAGAGTAAAATGAGCATGCTTGTGTTGACAGTCTGGCTCCAACAATCCAGTATATCCCTGTCACATTATGGTAATAAATGTGAGAAAATTGTACAGTCTAAATTACTTGTATTGATCAGCAGGGTTTTGGCTCATGTCAGAAGTCTTTTCACTTGAAATTCATTGCTGAAATCTCATAACTAGTTGGACACATTATTCTGAAAGAGCTGTGATTTGACAACTTGATATGTAATGCAGGACTTAAGCTTTCAGATGAAATATACATTTCCCTCTGACCAGCGCTGATCTGATCAGTCTGCTTTGTGGTGAAACCTTGACAGACAGAATCATTCAAGGTCGTGAAGATAATATTTGTTCTTGAAAACCATTGACGAAAGCTGGCCTTCACTTCAGTCTTTCTTTTGCTCTTACTCCTGCAGTGCAACATTTCAGAAAACACTACAGTGTTTTGGAAAACACAGTAACATTTCAGATTATAGGCAGGTTGAAACAACAGTTCTCTTTTGTGATTGAACAAAACCTTAGTCAATAGTTTGTGTATGATGTTAGTGAAATGCAGCTGAAGGGCAGAAAGTAATTCTCTATATGGAAAGAACTATCACAGGCTCTCAAAATGCCTACAGTTTGCATCATTTATGGTTGCTCAAATCAGTCAGACCAAGAAATATCAAGAGGTGTCTGTTGGGTACCAAAAGTTTGAAAGTAGGAAAATGCGAGAAATTGAGTGGAGCCAGATAGCCCTAATGCTCCTGTGTGAAACTTAGTTTCACAATTTTACACACGGTGTGTAAAATTAGTTTAAGCTTAGGGGCAGTGATGCATCCACCTCTTTGTTAATGCCAAATCTTGGATACAACCTGGCCACAACCTTTTATTTACACAATGGATAACAAGCTTTTGAATACAACAGTGCAAATACAAATGCAACCTTTTTGGCTTCTGATGTCATATAAAAAGCAGTCTGTACTCTGGGTCATGTTCCAGATGTCTGAGAGTTGTTCAAAGCTTCACCAAATAGTAATTATTCTCTCCAAACATCTCAAAAGGTTTCACTTCAATAAATATTTAAATGATTCAATATCTCACCAAAAATCAAAAGATTAGAGGAAAAAGTCCAAAAACTGAAAACAGATGTGTAACTCAGAGTTATTTCTTTTTTTATTTCATCTCCAATTAATTATCTCATGACCCCTCAGTTTTATTTGGTGACCTGTATATAAAACTGTACATAGAATTCTGCTCTATATCTCTTCATTTTTGAAACTAGCTCCACCTCCAGCAGCTACAACAGTAACATGCTGCTTCAATGTTAATACTCTAATGATGACATATATAATAATATATCATTCAGAGGGATCAAACTAGTACTAATTTATTACTTTAACCACATTTTGCTGATAATACTTAGTACTTTTCATATCTTTTCGTATACTTGCAGTATCTGTGATTGTGTTGTGTGAAATGTTGTAGTGTTTTCTGAAATGTTGCGTTTTGACCTACAGGGCCACCGTAGCACTAGGTTTATCTCTGGCCTGCTGTGTAAAACATGCAGTACACACCAACACAAGCTGATTCAGTTACAGTTAACTTTATTTGTAAGTACAGATAGAACAAGAACAATTATCGCTTTTATTTGATACTATTTGTTTCCCTTTTTGTGCACTCCAGCTCTTAGTCGCTCCGAACATACTATACCTTTAACAAGTAAATGTAAACTACATCAGTAAATTAAGATTATTAAAGTAAAATGTAGATTTTTATGTGGTTTCATAAAAACACACAAATGAAAACAATAGAAAGAAAATAGAAATGTCACCCTATTTTCATGCTCTCTGTGACAGTTCACCTCTAGATTGCATGAGCTCAAGAATAGGTCAACGTTATATCCCCATTTCTGAAACAAATAACGTTTCCCAGCTATGTGTACTCTTTCTGATCTATTCTTTTTCCCCAGACACTGAACAGTAGTACATTGTCATAAGCACAGTTGTTGGAATCGCTGCTGGCTAAGACATAGAGAAACATTGCGAAACAGTTTACATTATTGCATGAGTTGATGCCAACATCTTAAATGTGCAAATTTACACTGTGGGGGGAAGGGAGGGAGAGAGATGGAGAGGAAAACTTGATGAAAAAGTGATTGGATAAATGAGGCAGGAAAAGCAGATAAGTTAGAGGAGCTAAAAAGGAGAGGAGGAGGGGCCATTATATCATTGTGCAACAGCTTGTCAAAAACACTCAGTCATACATTCCCACCACTTTATCGCCATCTCTTTCATACAGATTGATACAGTGAGGCATGGTGGTGTGCTGGGTGAGTGAGAAGACATATTAGTGTTCTAATTAAGTATGGCATCACTGCTCAGTATTGATGCATAGTTCAAAAGGGGACTCATTCTCAGAGGTAATGGTGCAAAAACTCTGGAAACAATCCAGTTGAGTATAAACTGATTCAAGTTCAATTCTGTGTCTCAGTCGATGTGCTCTGTCCGATGTTTTGGAAAGTAAGCTGTTGTCTTTTCTGGCTTGCTATCCCAAACACACTGCTTCACTGTGGTACAAAGATATTGTGACGCTTCCTTTCCTACTGTAATTGATATGTGGTCTAAATGTAGTCCTGTTTGTTCACTGTCTACTTTCACTGGTCAATGGAGGTGCACATTCAGTTCGGCATAGATCACTTTCAGGTTCCATACCCTCAGATTGTTTAAAGGCCTGCAGCTGACATTAGTGGAGTTATAAAACACACTTTAATTTTCTGAGAGCTTGATTCCAGTATTTAAGCATCTTTAAGCATCATCTGACAACTGAGTGGGGTTGTTGCTGCATTGCTGTTAAATGTTTTGGATAGTGTTGCTATGGGGATGTAGCCACACCACTGTGCAGTGTATTTGTTTTTTGTGTTGTTTTTTATCCAGGCAGCACTCAAGGGCTAGGAGTGTTAGTGTGACTATTTTGCATTGCTGCATGTGTGTATGAATATTTCATTTCTTAGAATGTTTCAGCTCTGGAGGTGTAACATTATGAAGACTGGTTGACTTTGTCTTAAAATTTGCTTGAACACACGCACACACACATTTAGACTCATTTATGCAAACACACACACGCATTAGAAATATAAAGCTGAGTGCTGCTACTGGGAGTCTCCAGAGTCTCTTATTAGTCCGGCTAATTTCACATCATTTGACAGAGAATTAATTCATAAATTAATCAGCAGAGCCTCAGAAAATAACACCACATGCCTCCATTACACCACCATGTAATCCCATTTACACCTAGCATTAAAATCCCCATGTAGACAGAAGACCATTCACCATAATCTCTGCCTGGTTCTGAAAAGACAGGGTGGAACTGCTCCTCTGACAGCCTCACACTATTAAACCAGAGATACTTAAAAGGCCTCAGAAACCACCTGAAGACTCTGTGACTTTATACCTCTACGATGATACATAGATAGAACTCAGGTGGTTTAGTTGGGTCACCCTACTTCTGGATTTGGATTAAGAGAACCACATCTAAACCAAGCTATTTTGAAAAAGTCATATCTCTAGTCCTGTTTGGGTGTTTCCAATATGGCCCACAGTTTTTTTTAAACATGGTAATGACTTACTTCTGCTTTGGGATTTTAAAGACAGGTGTGAGTGGGGAAACATTTCTGACACCAGATCAAATTCTTTAAAAAACAAACCACCATCTACTATTACTGATACAGTAACAGAATATGTTTTTCACTTTGGTGCAACATCTAACATTTCTCTCATGTTTATCTGTATCCTTGTCAGCCCAATATGGTGCCACTTGCTTTGTTGTGCTCATTTTTAATCACATAATAATTTAAGATGGTTGTACAAAATATCGTGTTTTTTATCCTTCAACCCCTGTGTACTTTGTCTTTTCCAAAAATCTGTTTTAATTTTTTGAATACAAAAATAAAAGGGAGTCTAAATGCAACCAATGATTACACATTCCCAGAATGCACAGTGACTAATGTCAGAGTTTGATGATGTCTTGCAAAGGCGAGCATGCTTAAAAAAAAGAAAAGAAAAATAATGTTCCCATATGAAAAAATGATTTAGTAATACATCCTCAAACCTGTCCTCTTATGTCTGAACCCTGCTGATTACAAAGAAAAACATTTAGTAGTCATTAATATATAGTTTCACCTACTTAGTTTTAATATATTAGCCAACATGAACAGCATAGAAATGACCCTGTTAGTGTTACACATGGTTATCTCATTGTAGTATCACATTTAAGACTAGCATTTAACGGAATGTATCACCATTCAAATATTCCTTATCTTATTCTATATTTTTTCCCACAAGCTGACAGGACATTAGTAGATGAACTGAGATATACTGTTCTTTGACCTAATCACCACATCTAGGGAATTACTTAGATTTTGGGAGATTTACATAGAGACTGAGTAGTGGTAAAACTCAAAGAGGACTACAGTATTCAGGACTGTCATGTCATCTGCTCTTTACACCCTTCAGGTCTGGATTTTGTGTCCCCAGAGTAACCGAACAGAATATGTACAAAGTGGGGTCCAAAATGTCCTGCAGTACTACCACAGAAGAGTTCTGTGCCTGTTTTTCCTTGTCCTCCTTTTTTTTTTTTTAAACCCCCTCCTCCCCCTGTTCCTCCACCTCTCACAATTTCCCAAATCAGATTGTCTAACCCTTACTGTTACTCCCCCCTTCCTCTCTCTGCCCTTTCAACCTACTCCTCGATTTCCAGTATCAGGTCATCTCCCTCCAGGGAGGCATCGGCCGTGACATGGACTGCCTTAATGGTCCCAGCCATCGGGGAGTTGACCACGGTCTCCATCTTCATGGCCGAGAGGACACACAGCGGCTGACCCTTCTCCACCTTTCATGATTATAAAGATAATTCACAGAGCATTAAAAACATGAGTCAAATGCACAGATCACTGAACAAGTGCTGTAGCTGAAGGTTAACAAGAAAGTACACTCAAAGAATGGGACAGGAAGGCTATTTTACTTTTAACAACAAATGCAAGCACATTGTTGCTAATGCTTAGCACATTACTAGAGTAACAAGCTCACTGTGAGTGTGTGCGCTTCACCCAAAACACTTACCCATATACTTAAGTGGCCATATTTGCAGTTTCACTCTTGTTTATCTGGGTTTTGAGATTCCTGTCTCTACCTCATTACAATGGAGATGGAATGGAATTCAGTTTCTTTGATTGAAAATAGTTCTGTCACATTTTTGTAATGTCATTTTTCAGTGCTGTGAGCACCACAAATGAAATTCCATTCATCTCCTCAGGGCTGGAGCCTCAGCACCTTGTTAGTGCTGACCACAGTGTGTCCATAGTACATTATGAAATACTACAAAGTACTACTACCTTTTTTTTTTCCAACTCTATACTATTTTGTTTAGGCAGACTTCTGTGTACTTAGACAACAATTAACATAAGGTGTTTGGATTTTTCTTTGTTAAACTACAATTCTTTTGAATTGATATTCCTTTAAGCAAGGTATCAAAAAAACAGTATTTTTGTATCAATACTGGAATGAAGGCACTGCATCAGCAATACTGAAATGTTTAAAACAATATCCAGGCGCACACTACTACTGTATTGGTGTAGAGGCAGAAAACCCAGGTGAACAGGGCTCGGTGGAGTGTGAAAAATTTCTGTTTTATAGCTGATATTTCACCTGCATTTTGGTATGTTTGACAAAATGACTCTTCTTGATATTTTACTTGCAGGAATTAAAAACAGAAAACCCTGTTAATTATTTTAGCAAAGGAAGCCAATCTTTCCAAAGGTTTGATACACAAGCTTTGCATTAACAAAAAACAGTTTGAAAATGGCAATATTTTGATATAAATCAGGAGCTATATCATTAAATTATAAATTAACTTGATCAGATGAATCCAAAACTGTCATTTTAACACTAGGTAATCAGATCTGATAAAAACTGAAATGTTGACAGTGGTTAATAATAAACTGACCTTGGATCCAACTTCCACTTTGACCTCCAGGACCTTTCCAGGCATGGGCGCTCCCACCTGACCCTTGATAGACTTCTGAGCCTTGGGATGGAACTTCATTTCCTGGATGGAGGGACAAAGAGAGATTTCATGCATCCATCTGTCCAGTGGCTCATCCATCCAAGTCACCTACACATTCCTGCCTCCATTTATTCACTCATCTGGACAATAATCCATAGATGCAGTTGTTCAACCACCCATTCATACATTCCTCCCTAATAAGCCTCCATCTAGACTCAACTATTTGTTTCTATGAATAAATATCACCTGTAATTGTCAAGTGAACTGTCACAAAATGTCTCTGTTCAGATTAAAGATTGACATAGAAAACATCTGTCTTTCAAGAGCCTTTCCTTCCTCTCTCCCTCTAGCCATCTATTTATTTACCTGCACTGACACTCCTCTCAAATCATCCCATCTATCTATCATCCATCTTTTATCCATCTACCAACCCATACATTTCCTCTTTCATCAACAGTTCCCCCTCCATCATGTCCCTCCATCCATACCCCCCCTGCATACCTTCATTGCAACGGTGTCTTTAACCAGCACAGATCTCAATTGTCCATTCAGCTCAAAGAAGACCTCTCTCTGACCAGCCTTGTTCAGGTCACCCAGTGCCAGCGCCTTGATGTGGAGGATCTTCCCTCTCTCCAGCTCCACCTGAGATAAAACGAAGCCAGAGAGTGGAGGAAGAATTGAGCAGGAGGGGAGGACAGAGGAGAGAGAATGAACGATGGGGGAGTGTGTGAAGGGGGAAAGGGACAGAAATGAGATGATATTAGAAAATTCAAATTAATACATGGCTGCTCAGTTCACAAGTCCAGCGAAAGCAATAAAAACAGACTGCTGAGCCTGGTGAAATTAAAAAGTGAAGTTAGTGAAGTGAGACAAGCAGAATGTTTCTCTCTTCTTGTATTTCTTTTCACACGCTCATTGGGTTGTGGTTTCCCTGCATGCACTCTGTTGGAAGACATGCCAATCGATGAGAAGTGACTCACATTGAAATGGATTAAAGGCCAATAGGTCCCATATTATTAATATATTGGTCCTGAAACATTAAGTCATTCAACTGATAAATTAATTGACTATATTCTTAATATCTGAATAATGTTGCTTTCACGTCTGTACTTGGATTGGACCAAATTGTCATTGACTTTCTTGCATTAATAAATAACACCACTGCTCATAACATCACTTTTTGAATCCATTTAAACTGCCCCAAACAGGTTAGGTGTTAAAGCTACCTCCAAGCACAACAGTTGTAGTTGTTTATCAAGTAAAAATACTAAACATGAGCCTAAAATATAGATAATAATAAAAGATATGCCTTGGGGGCTGGCAAAGTCCAGCTAAATAGAATTTGAAAATGGATTTGAAAAACTTGGTAGTTTCAGCCCATAAGTTATATATAGTAGGGAAAGACTTGATAAACACTGTACTGTATGTGGAGGCACTTCACAGCTTCACTTGTTACCTCAGAGTGGTAAAAAAAAGAAGGGTGAAAAAAAACCAGGACATGAATGGGTGTATGCTGCATCTGTATCTGAGTGTTTACACCAGGCTTTTCACCTGACATATCAATTCTGACATCAAATAGAGGGAGAAGTGGTAGAGACAGAGAGAAGGACAGGATGGTGAAAGAGAGACATGATGGCATAATAGAGGATGTAAAAACATTTACCCTGCCTTTAAACTCTGTGACTTTGCCTGCCACCTGTAACAGTGTTGTTTTAAGACAAAGACATTACTCTTTATCTCTGTATCAACACCAGACAGACTTCTTCCTTCTCATATCAATTCTGGTCACTGCTGTGTTTTCTTGCTGGTCTTTCCCTTGACACCGGCCACTGTACTTCTTCATTTATCTCACGCCTCCTCTCAAATCTCTTGTCTCACTGGTCGGAAACTCATTTTTTCCGCCTTTCCATTTGTCCAACTTCCTCTCTCCTGCTCTCAATCTCTCTCTTTGTCAGTCCTCCCATGTGTCACAGCTTTCCATTTTGTATTGTTATTTTTCTACCTATTTCTGGGGCCACTCTGTTGCTCATGCAGTTGTTAATTCCCCTCATCTGGCTCTTTCGGCTTCTCTTTTATCTGTTGTCTGGCTCTCTGTCTTTCCTCTGCTGTGTCTATCCACCCCTCTTCCTCGACCCTTCTCCTCTCATCCTTTTTGTTTTGCACATTGACATCTCAGCTGCTGAGTCTCCATTGATATTCCAAACTAAGTCTCAGTGCAAAGACGAAAATACACGCTGCTGCAGGTATGTATTGATCTCAATTTCATTCTGCCTCTCTCTTTCTCTGGATGCTCGTACTCTTCATCTGTTTCCCTCCCTCCGTATCTGGTAACAAAACCTCTCTTTGCATGTGTTTGCTTTCTCTCTGGCAGTCAATCCTCATCTCCCTGTTTCTCTCTCCACCTTCCTTTACACTGAACTTGTCTCCAGCTTGTTCGGTTTTTAAATCGGGCTCTTGGCAGCTCTTTGCAAAAAACAAAACTGTTTCCCTTTTCCAAATGCGTGGCTTCTACTCTACATCTCCTCATAACTGCTCCCATGAAAAATACCGTATGAGTCTCTTTGAAGAAAAAATTTGCAAAAAATGTATGAATCTTTTGAAGATGACTTTGTCGAAGATGTAACTGTGTGTATGTATGACAGTTGTATACAGAGCTAAAAAGACAACTTCAGTGCACTGTGTATTATACACTGTGCAATATTCTAAAATATGTGTCACAGAAAAGTAGGGAAACTACAAGTCTTTTTCTTATATATATATTAAATATCAAGTCACAGAGATATGGTTTTTGATGACTTCAGTGCTGTACATCTACTTGGCAAACAGTTCATTACTGGGTAAGGCATTAAAAACACATATTTTAAATGAAGAATCTCTCCTCTAACAGACCCAAGACTCCCCCCTTCAGACAATCTACATAAATCAATCAACATTCTATAAAATTAAATTCTATCAAACCCAACCCTGACCACACAGCCTCCTCCTGTTTTGGTTTCTTATTACCATCCTTGTGATAGCATCTTTTGTGTATTATGTATGTTCCATAGCTCAATGATACATCTGCTGTGTTATCCTCTACACAGCCCTCACATGCTTCATGTGTTTATTTAGGGAGTAGCCTGAAGCACATTGCTTTTCTGTCAAATTCAACTGCTTATCCACTTAAATCCATAGTGTCTTTGACTGAGACAAGTTTCACAGTATGCTTCAAATTATGTCTTTGATATGAGTTTATGAATGACTTGTGTGAACTGTCAAAGAGTAATGAGATTACTGCAGTGAAAAGAGTTTAATGTGTTGGTGTCTGTGCACATTAACACTGACAGGGTGTGTATGACTGGGTTCATGTTTGTGAAAATCTGTTTATATTTACGTCAAACATGATTAATACCATACTGAGTCATCAGCACATGCCAGATAGGTCAGTGTGTTTTTTTCTCCTGCCTGTGTGGGTGTATATTTGTGTACAAGAATGTACACTAAATAGCCTTCAGATGCCATTTCAAAAAGTGGCCATTTGGTCTTTAAAAAGCTATTTTATGGACACGTGCCTGAGTAGATTTTGTCCAACAGGCTAAAGTTTGTCAGAAACTTGCTGAGCTATAACTGAATCCTTATAGAACAAGCAATTACATACAAAAAAACTCTGTAGTGGTTGTCTTTCCATAACATTCAGAATGCAAAGAGGAATCTTGTTGGCTCACTGCTCACTCTTTAGCTGATAAGGCTTTTGTACTGGATTTGCAACAGGCTTGAAGTGGAGAGCTAAACAATACCAAATGATTACTGTGAAAGCCTTCATATCTACTTCCAACAACATCAACAACTCAGGACTTTAGGCCTAGCTCAGCGCTCAAAAAGATTTGGTGCTTAAATCTGTTTTGATCAAGATTTCTGCTGTGTGCTTCACACACTAGCTGCCAAGAGCTCATAAACAGCTTTTGTTCCAAATATACAGTTAATAGTGTGGTTGCGTAAGTACTGCTAGAGTCATCTGTAACAGGCAGTTGCTGTCTTTTGCTGTTATCACAAACGCCAACTAAGGCTCACAAGCTCAAAGGCTTTTTTTTCAGTTTCATCCTCTGAAGATCATCCATTTTTTATTTTAGATAATTTGACAGAAAACCAAATTTAAGTCTTAGTTTCATGTTCTGTGACCACTTTGGCCTAATGTATTTATTGCATTTATCCTGTACAAAATCCTGTTAACCTGCATTATCTTTTCTGTTGTTTTTTACAGGTGCATGTCTGTATAGTGTTAAATTATACTGATACCATTCAACTTGGAAAATTGTTTTCTGGGTAAAGGACAGGGGTGATGCTTGCTAGAGCGAGTGATACCACCTAGGCTACAAAAACATTCTTAATTTAAAAACTCACCAAATTGCTTTGGCTGCTCAGTGCCTCTCCTCAGGGCTCCTCACCACCATTACTACTGCAGTCAGCATTGCAAAACTTGCCACGCATGAGTGAAAAAGGAAATGTGTCTCTGGTGAGCACTTAACAGTTACCATTTCTGGCGGTCCTGAGACAGACTGACACGCTACCACGCCCCCACTACCTGTCTGTACATTTGACAACAGCTGTTTTCTGTTATTATGACTCTCAAAGGTTGCAGGAGCCGCCATTCACAACAGTCAACCTGCTTCTAATATATATAACACTTATATCAAACTATCATGGGTATGACACATGTACACTTCATGTCTCAAGAAGTCAACTTGTCAGGAATTTAGGAAGCTTAACTTCCCAAGTGATGTCTATGTTTTAACATTGTTCATGATAGTCTCAGAACTAAAATGTTGTGATTCTTCATTAAACATTTGTTATTATAAACACTGCAGTCTGCTGCTCCACTGTACCCCATCTCATACAGAAAGTTATTAACCAGAAGTAATTCCCACTATATAGTAACATAAACTTGAAGGCCCCTTTACAAGGTACATCTATACAATCTAATGCAGTCCAATGAAACAGCAGTGCCATAACGTCTACCTTTACTAAGCACATAATGTTCGTTGTTTTGTTGACATTGTAGGAAATGTGTAAATTTGATTATATGTTCATAGTTGTTGGTTGTTACTGTTGGTGTTGGGTTATATATGAAAAAGTGTTTTTTGTCCCTTTTACATACTTAGAATAAACACCTCTGAATATAGCGCAGTCTGTCACAACACCAACTATAACCTCCATGTTACTTAATTAACACCTCTGTGATGCATTAGATTGTACAGGTGCACCTTATAAAGTGGTCACTGAGTGTAAATTAGTGCTTTGATTGAAAGTAAATACTATTATGCAGTACTCTTGAATTAAACAAACCACAATGAAGTAAATATATCAGCAGTATAATGAAGTGGCATACATGACCTGACCCTACTTTCATGAACAGCACTCGTCAAAATGAGTTGGATTAGAAATGACAACAGCAAGATCAGTCCCTCCTCATACAGCAGCTTCATTCGGCCCTTGAGGAATTTTTCACAGTAAAAGAAAGAAAACAGCTAACAGAAGATTCATGCTGCATTTGACAGGTCACTTTTTTTTTGGACATGTTTTCATTCTGTCTCTTGCCTGGTACCGCTAATAGGGCCTGATCTGGGGGGAGTATCCATTGTCATGACAACAGAGAGAAGTTTGTTTCTGTGGTGATGACTGACTGATCTTGAGCACAAATCTGAGTGCCTGAAAGTTCTAAAAGTGACAGCATTTGGAGATTAGATAAACAGCAGCAAAGGAAGGTGAATACTGAGAGTAGAAAATTTAAAAAAAAAGTAGGTTTTTTAAGTGTTTTGTTGGTTATTTAGCCCTTTTTGTTGATGAATATTGTTTGTACTACAAATCAATAACATTCTATTCAAGCCAACTATTTAGCATGTTGAAAGAAATGGAAAGAAATGGCACTGAACACACTAAACTGTGGCTTCAGATCAAATTAAAGGACTCAAAAACTGCTGCAGCTGCCAAGAGTCTTTATCAAATTATTTCAAGGATTTATTCTGATCAGTGTTTGGTGATCCAGCTGTGGGTCTTGTGCCAGATCTCTACTTACTGCATCAGATGATATATACCCTGTGGTGATTGACATGAAAGCAGGGTGGAGGGTCTGCCCATCTTTAGGGTCAGTGCGGCTCCTGATTCTCTGATAATAACACAGCAGCAGAGTAGCGGTCCTCCCCATGTCCCTCATATTATAAAAATCAATTAACACAAGCCTGGAACCATTTTGCTGCAGTGAAATGAAGCAGTAATTAAGCGTGGTTGCCTTTGGTCGCTCTGAATCTCTGTCAGTTAAATCTGTGTGTGTGAAGGTTATTCATAATGAGAGATTCACAAGAAAATATTGAAAGAAAAAAAGGGTGTTGAAGGAACAGATGACTCATAATGAATGATGTGTGTTAGGGTTTTACTGGGATTATAACTAATGCTGGTAGAAAGATGAGTATGAATGATGCAGAGACTAGACATGAAGCCTTGTAAAAATGGTTAGAGGTAACAGGTGGCTGAGGGGAATGCAGATTTCCTCTTAATTTTGTCATGCTAATTTTAATTTAGTCAGTACACAAAAGTGCTCTTTAAAAGACATGTCTCTTATAAACTATGAAATAAAAATATTGAAGATATAAAAGCTGAGAGGAGAATAAAGTGGTGACTCAACTGTCCCTGTAGCATTCTAACTCAGTCTTCTTTCAGTGCATAATTTTGCAAAATATAAATATCTTTCAAAAAGTGGATTTTAAAATACCTTGGAAAACAACAAGGTTTGAGATAGAGGTTCTATCTCAAACAGACTGAGATAAAAGTTCTCTCTTCAACTTACAGAGAAATTCTGGTATTTACTGCAGATCAATACTTCAGGTAGTAGCTAGTTAGGTAGCCAAACAGTTAGCCTAGTTTGTTGGCTGGTTGTCCTGGAAGTGGATTCTTATTAGCAACTCTGTCTTTACTTTCCTAAGGACTTGGAGAGAAGTGTGTGACACGTCTGTGTAAAGTTTATCTAGAAAGCTTCAGGAGACTCGTGCCGCAAGGCCTGATATGCATTGTTTTGCTAGTTACATTTCCTGAGTCTACTACAGGAATGGCTAGTGAAAAGTTAGCATGCCCCAATTTCTTTTAAACTAACTACATTATATCCTCTATATAGGACGGTGGTTGTAGGATGAGAAGATCAGTAGAGCTTCACGTCCTTAGCTACAACCTGAAGGCTCTAGGACAGGCCTGTTACACCTGGTGCCACACTCAGGTGCTGAAACCCATTGCTGAAGCCATCAACATCGGAATCAGCAGCTGCAGATGAGCACACCCCTCCACACATAGGATCACTTTTGTGAAAACAGGTGAGCAGCCACAGGCAGGACCTAAGAAAACATTAGGCATCCTGGCATAAGACTGGCAGTTGTTTGTAGACCTGGAGAACCAGCTGAAGCTCCCACAGCACATTGTCACAACTACCCCTCAGGCCAGACATCCTCCTGGTCTCACTGGCTGACTGTAATTTACACACTATCCTCAGCCAACATCAAAGGCAATAAAATAGTCCAGGACCTTCAATTCATCAAGGTAATTTTTTTTTCCAATTCCGTTCCCTTCATTTATTTATAACAATGAGGAATACCAGCACTATTACCTAACACTTCATCTGCACAATGTTTTCAGATTTTACATTCATAGCTCAAACAACAAAACCACTGCCTTTGCCATCAACATTTTTCAGCAAGACCAAAGTCTTGCAACATCAGTCCCTGCATCTTCTCATTTTACTGTGTCACCCTCACATCCTGCAGTACACTATAGTCCTCCATGAACATTACTGCCTATTTCTCAAAAACATACAAGCAAAAATACCACAACAGTTTGCTACAGAGCTGCACTGAAAAAATGTCACAGCTATGATCTGTGACCGGCCTCACCTCCTGTTTGAATGCTTGATACTGCTGCCGTCTGGTCACAGGTACAGTGTCCTTCTGGGCAAATGTGCCAAGTAAGAAAGTGGCATTTTGTACTGAATCACCACTGTCACAGCACACTGGACTCTTGATAACTGCACTGCTTTTCCCATACAGAACTATATGAAACAACACATCGTACCATGCCTGTGTCCACTGTGTCAGGAACTAATAATTTTTGTATGTTGTAGTGCCTGATTGACTTTTCTATTCAGGGATTAGTAAAGCTAAAATCTAATGGGATACTGTTCATGTTTTTTAATAGCGTCATTTTCCTTTCTATACAATCTTGTACTTGATTCTTCAGTCTGCGTATTTGCAATTGTAAAGAAAATTCTATCTATAACCTAAAGTAAAAGTTAGAAAAGGAGAGTCTGTGCTACAGCCTTTAAAAAAAATGTAAAGTTTTGAATATCGTACTAAAAACATTTCCTTGTCTGACATATTGAGTGACAGACTCTTCTTACATTTCTTTCAGGAGCAAAGCAAATATCTTTTTGATCTGGCATCTGATTCTGACATCTGTCGCAAAGGTTACTGTCAGTAGTTTCAACAGTCTCTTTGGAATTCACTCTTCAGTCTGGACTTGAACAATCACTTAAGTTTGAGTTTTGCTCATCAAAGCGGTTTCTCCTGTCATTCTCCTGAAATGTTATCTGTTTACGCTGCACTTCCAGGATAAAAACAGCATCTTTTTCAGTATCTGTCTTCTATTCTGAGAAAAACTTTCAATCTGCATCAGCAGAGGACATCTTGAAATATTTGCTGACTGTATCTTCATTTATGTTAAAACCAATTTCCAGCCTGCTGATTCTCCTTATGTAACAGTTTCTAGTTGACAGGAAATGGTTTCCTCTTTAGGCGCCAATATTCTCCAGGAATGTGTCAGTTTCAGATTTTGTGGCTTTGCTGTTACAAGTGACAGCCAATTATCACATCCTCTCACGAAGAGAGTTACATTCCTGTTCCCCACTAATTTGTTTGCATGCAAAGCAAATTCATCTCATTTGTTTTATTCATTCGTTAGACTGCATGTTCATCTCCCTCCCTGTTGGAGAATAAACAAACTGTACACGCTTTAGAAATCTCTAACAGTTACATTTTGGTCTGAGATATTGGCCCTCAGTGCCTTTCAACTGGCCCGCTCTCAAACATCATATGACAAAATGAATCTGTTATTTCTTCAATCTGATGGCCGGAGGGATCAGAAATGCTGTTTGTTGTTCCCTTGATAAAGAGTTAATATCTCTGTCCTCCCCACTGTGTTATCAGCACTTCAGTGTGCCTCTGCACCAAACTGCATCAAACCGCAGCCATCTGCAGTGATGGAAAAATCATTTCCTGCTGATAATGTCTGTTCTTTGTGGAACAGCTATTATATTATAATTTATTAAAGCGCTAAATTGATCATTAAATGAATGTGTATTAATATTAAGTGCATTATCACAGTATTAGAATTATTTAACAAGAACACGCCTTTCAATTCTGGATAAATGTAACATGCACTATTGCTGTTATTTGTACATTTTACATATTTTTATCTTGGTTTTTAGCTTGAATGGTTACAGCTGCATTGTAATAGTGAACAGACTCTGACATAAATGTCAGAATTGTTGCTACAGGGCTCAGCATGTCTTCCTCCGCTTCTGATATGATGTTAAATCTTAAGCAAAAATATAAAGAAAATAAAATGGACGAACCTAATAAGAGATAAGTTCAGTATTTTTAGCCTAAAAATACAACAAAAAAAAGTCGGTGGTATTAAGTTGTATACCTCAAACTCCTCTGCAATCTTGGGTCCATCCAGGAACAGCCTGGTGCTGAGACAGTCCACTGGACCAAAGTTGGCTGTAGAAATAAAAACAGATGTGGCATCAATGTCAGAGCAAATTGTTTAGTGATATAAATTCTTGCTGATGACAATATACAACAAAAATCCTGCTATTGCCAACGAGTAAGCTTGCATTAATCCAGGCAGCTGAATGACACTGTAGCTTCTTTACTCAACTTTCAGTCGAGTTTGACTACTTGAGAAAACATCCTATTAAATCCAGCATCAGTCTTCTCCTGCCTCCTGTACATGCTGCTGCTGACTGAGTGTACTTCAAACTCATACCTGCTTAAAAATTCAGTTAGTGGTTATGCTGATTTCTCCCTCTAGCACCAGTCCTTGCTGTTCCGGTTTCTTATTTGTGCGTTATGTAAATTCCTCCTCTGAATGACAGGTGATTGCTGGGTTCTGTGTTGTTACCCCCTTCGGGGTTCAGTGACACTTTTCGCAGAATCTGAAGTATGTGATTGGTTTCCTATGCGTAAGACCCCTGGACTGCCAAATACAACAATTAAAACATTTCTACCTAATAGCTCCACTTTATAATGAGTGTTCCTGACTTAAGGTTGGCTCGTGCTAATTTCAAGCCCCAGTAATAATACAAATGAGAATGAGAGAGTGTGTGTTAGAAACCAAATGCCATGATCACAGACTTGCTCAATATAACAGACCCAATGTGATAAATTGGACATTTAATTAAACTTTAAAATAAAACAATTAATTGATTCATATTCCGAAACCATTATGAGTATCTGAATACAAACATCAAATATCAAGCCGGCCCACTCACAAGTAAATTCTTTAAATTCCTGGAACACCTTGGGGTACATGGCTGCTGACATCACATCCTCAGGGGTGATGTCATCACTGTGTGCAGCTCGGAGCCCCTCCTCCAGGGCCTTGAAGTCCATAGGTGGCAGAGAGGCACCGGGACGACCCTCAATACGGGGGAGAGACTTCAGCACCTGGGATAGGAGATTAAAAAAAGAAAAGAGAAGGAAGTGAAGAAGATGGAGGGAGAGGAAAGGAGAGGTGAAGATCAAAGGTGTGAGGGAGGATGCACAATAGAAGAGAGAAACAGGAAACAAACAGTTTACTAAAAGTTTTTATTCAAAGCCATATAGGCTTGCTGAATGTTTTCCTACTCCATCCCCATGGGATTCTGAAGCATGTGGGATGTATAAAGTGCTGGTGAAACCGTCAAACATTGTAGCTCACAACTACACATATGGATAAAAGCTACAACCTGTCAAAGCATTAAAACGACAGAAAGACTTTTGGTGGGAGGAGGAAGACAGAGATGCATGGGGAGCTGTTGAAGGATAGAGAAAGAGGGAGAGAGACACTTGAATCAGAGGGAATATAAAACTTATTAATGCAAGTTATTTTTAAATTTGCATTAAAGTGGCACCACTGTTATGTCAAGATCTGCAATGATTTCCACTTTCACTCTCTGCATCCCACTCTTTCTCAATTCATCCTTCTCTCTCCAGTAAAGCACCATCAGCCCATCAAATGACTGCAGCGGTGCTGCATATATGGCACATTGTCCTCATTCTTTCTCAGAAATAGTAGAGGAGAAGGAAAGACAGAAAGACAGAAAAAAAGAGGGTAATTGTAGAAAATGGAGGCTACTATGAGACTGATGACATTTTATCTGCCCATACAGTTGCTGGTATCTAAAACAACTTGTAGAGACAATTGATCTGAGGCTACTAATAATGTCTGGTGAAGACTGTCAAGACACAGGCATTTCGCCTAAAGGCTGCTGCTGCTGTTTTTATTTTCGTAGACTTCATCTGCTTGTGATGACACAGTCTACATAGACTCAGAGGAAGGGAGGCAATGTGGCAGGAGTCTCCATGCAATTAGCCTATTTAGTCTGTTTCAGTCATTCAACAAATGTTTTTGGGAAATATACAAACAGAATACGCTAATAGCTAAGCGCTGCCTACCTCTTTGTGTATGGGTCTTTGTTTATCTTAGCTTCATGCAGGTTAAAATAACCATTGCCTCAACTGCATTCCTAAACATGCCAAGTACTATATTGGTAATCTTTAGATGTGTTTTCACTCATTTACACTTACAGCATAGCACTGTGTGCATCAAATGAAGCATTCAGTTGACCACATCTCCTCTGTGTATATATGGTGTGCCTATACAATATGTGCATATTTTCATGTTTGTGAATGTGTGTGTGTTGCTGTGTTGTAGTTAGTGTGTGTTTCATATCTTCACCAGTCTTTTGTATATATGTAACATACCGGTACACTTATGCAAGCATGTGTGTGTGCCTTGCGGAAATCTCCAGACAAAGGGCCCAGTGCAATGCTATTAGTCACAGAGCTAACAGTTCAAAGATAGCTGACTCATTTGCGTGTGTGAGAGAAAGACACTTCAAAGATGGCAGGCTCATAGGAGCGCGTGCTCATTAGCATTGTGTCCTCTGAGGATGTCTTACACCTAAACTGCTTGATTGTTTAAGTGTGAGACACAGACAGATAGTGACTGAGTGAGTGTGTGTGTGTCTGTGTGTGACTGAGAGAGAGTGTGTCTGCATTAACAAATGAAGGAAAGACAAACTCTTCCTTCAAGGTTATTTGCTCTTTCTCCTCATTCCTCTTAAAACTACTCAACAATACACTACCACTCTCTCTTTTTTATTGTCACTGATTTCTCCTCTTCCTCTCGTTTTGAGAGCGGGCCTCTGAGGGATGGTGCTGTATTTTTAACAATAATCTTATTTCTTGAATTCACTTCCTTTCTAATGGCCTTCTTATTCTCTCTTTCTACCCCAGTCTCCCCATCCATCCTCCCACTGTCTCCCTCTTTCTATCTTTTGCTCTCCTGTCTTTGTTGTTTTCCTCTCCCTTGTCCATTTGTTCTGTCCACCTACACTGCAAATTAACTGAGCGTGACCGAACAAAGATGTGGAAATGCCTCAATTACCACTTTGTGTTGTGAAAAGTTTTCCCCATGCATGCTAACAACTTGTGCATTTGTGACAGTCTGTGCATCTGAAGTGAATTGTGAGATCATGTGATGTAATGCTGGAATTACTGCTCACTGACTAATTAATGCCACCACAGCTCCATTAAAGAAACATTACTCCCTCAGTGCTGCTAACATGCAAATATAAGCTTCAGCTATGGCACATAGGGATGCAGATATCTCAGTCTTGCACACAGTAATATAGTGGTGAGTATATGCCTGTGCTTACATACCAACAGATAGGAAAAGAAACTTTGCAGCTGTTATCTAATAGGCCAATCACACTAGAACATCCAGACAAATGCTTTAAGACGAACAGGTGCAGTAAAGTAGCTGTAAATAATGGTCAAAGTCCTGCCTCCAGACAGTGACTGTCATGAGCTGTCAACAGCTGCTACTCACATTGCTCAATCTGTTTTAGGAAATCATTTCATCATGTTTTACTTTCCTCCCTTTAAAAGAAACCGTTACTTTATACAACTTACATAAGTTTGACACCAATTACTTGGATTTACACTCAAAATGTAGCCCCCAAGATATGGCGTGAGTGACAGTAGCATTTATCAGATTTATCTCAAACTTGCAGCTTGCATGTAAACATGGGCACACACAGTAAGAACACAAATGAAAACACTGTGAAAGGAAAGCTAACAACAAAGCTGAACCCTGAATTTAAGTGCATCAGTGGGATGGAGAGTTAGTTCTTCAGTAAGCTGTGTGCGAGAAAGCCTCTTGGTGTTTGTGTATTAAACATTGAGGGTGGATTGTTATTGTTGTCATGGTATGAATATCTGTAGGGGAGATTTAGAGGAATACTCTTTTAGACTTTTTTTTGGCTGAGATAAGACATTGGCAGCACTTCTACATATGTGAGGATTTACTCTGAACACTATAAGGCAAGCTACAGCTTTGACACATTGTTTAAATGCTTAATGAATAGCGCAAGCGAGTCTCATGAAAAATACATTGTGCAGAACCAAAAAGTTGGAATGCAAATATTCCGCTTTACAGTACATAAAAGGTAGCAGAAGAAAAAGTTCAATGGCCAAAAACTTTTGCACTCGTGTATGCTGAAGGATGGCTAGCATTTCTCAGCATAAAGTATTCCAATGCTGACTGAAAATAGAAAATAAAAATGGAAACCTGGGGATATGAATGAATACCAAAGATGTCCACCATCTTGTTTGTTTAATAGGAATGACATCCCTGCCACATGCTTTGAGAAATATGAGACAGATTGAGAGACACTAATAGAGAGGTAGCAGACAGAGGGTTGGATAGTTTACGTCAAGACTGAAAAATCACTGTGACTGTCAAGGGTGGAGCTGCCTGGGAAGCTAAATGAAAAACATTTGATCATATAATCTTCCAACTGTACGCCAGTGTAACGAGATGGGGAGAAAGGACAACTTGATGATAAGGGTGACAGAATGGCAGGAGTTAGTTTCACAGAGAGGTAAACAAAGAGGGGGGAGGATGTGAGGGAGAAACAGTAACTACAGAGATAAACCAATCCATGCAAAAATGGGTAGATTTTGCAAAAAGCTAACAATAAAGATGAAAGAGACAGTAAAGAAAAAAACATGTCTGAAATTCAATTCTGCTCATCAAAAAAGGGGCAGAAAATAGAAAACCTATTTTTGTTTTAATTATCTGTTAGCTTTGGCAGAGGTGTTTCAGGCTCTGCAAAAATGTTTACAAATGTACTACACACACACAAACTCTCAGTGACACATGGTGACACAATGAGTCATCTGTTAAAAAAGCACAGACAGGGTCTCACCAAATATTTCACATTTTAGGTGCCATTCAGCTCACTGAAAATACATCATGAGACACTCAGTATCTGTGGATGTTAGTGGGGAAAAAACACATCCACTAGTTTCTCTTCCTCGAACAAATAATAAGAAATACATTCCGACTTTTTTTGGGAAATGTCAAGTGTGCTGATATGTCAGCAGGTTTCTGGGAGAATGTGACAAATTTTCCTTTATACATGCACGTGTGTGTGTTCATGCACCTCTCCCAAGGAGACGTCAAGCTGTTGGCCCCTGATGCGCATGAGAATCTCACCCTCACTGTTTGCAGTCATGAAGAGAGGAGACATGAGAGGTAGACTGAGGTAAAGGAACACAGAGGAGATGAGAGGACAGAGCAATATCACGGTTTTCTTCACCGTTTTCAACGTCCTCATGGGGACTCACAACTGTCAGATGTAACCAAGCATGTGACAGAACTTGTGCGTGTGTGTGCACTTGTACGTACACATGTACCTTTAAATTGGTTCTCCTGCATTTGTGCGATGTGTTGGTTCATAAAATGTATACGTGAGGGAAGAGGTGAAGAAGACAAAGACAAAAAGTTTTGTAAGAGTTGGTTGCTGTAATATAAACAGCTGACTATTACGTGGAACTTTTTTGCACAAGTTCAAGCAGGATGACAACTGTCAGCCAGCCTCATCTTGTCATCAGACTGAGACCCCACCTCTGCACTAATATCCAGTGATTTCACAGGTTGTGTGCTAGGGCTATCCTGTCATCCAATGATCATCTTAGCTCTCATCTTTATGCCTTAACTTTTAACTAGCATATTATTCTGGTTCCATTTTTCCCTCGGCGGGTTGTCTCAGTGCATCAGTTAAGATTAATAGTTAGTAAATGTTGTCCATGATGTCCTGCCGACGAGATTACTATTAACTGTCTTAATATCGTTGCATCACTTTAACTGTGTGTTCTTCCCTCAAGCACATTAGTGCCCAGGCTGTGCTTCTCTCTCTCTCTCTCTGCTACTGTCTCTTACTGCAGGGTTCTGCCTCCAGTGCTGGAGAGTCTCCTGCTGCTCCCAGGATCCAGCTCAACCCATGATGCGACAATAATTAAAACATTTACTAGTGTTATTGATAGTGTTAGTGCTATTAATGTACCATTGTTTGTCATTATTATTCCTTTAGCTGTAATAATAATTATTACTATTATTATTATTATTATTATTATTATTACTACTACTACTACTACTACTATTTACATTTTGACTTAGTCTGTGTATTTGCAAGGTTGTCTTTCTCCTACCCCATTCCCCCACCCCCCTCTCTTTCTGTCTAAACCCAACCGGTCGAGGCAGATGGCCGCCCACCTTGAGTCCGGTTCTGCTCGAGGTTTCTGCCTCTTAAAAGGAAGTTTTTCCTTGCCACAGTCGCCTAGTGCTTGCTCATGGTGGGATCTGTTGGGTTTCTCTCTGTAAATTTTATAAGATAAAGAGTACGGTCTAGACCTGCTCTATATGTACAGTGCCTCGAGATAACTTCTGTTGTGAATTGGCGCTATATAAATAAAATTTGACTTGACTTGACTTGACTGAAGAATATTTAAACAACTGTTGTCTGTCTCTGCCGTTGACACAAATGTCAAGGCCCCATTCTAAGGCTCCCTGGGGGGATCTCAGCCCCCAATGGGAGTCTTTATGCAGATGCAGGTGTTACTGTTACATTTTCTTAACTACCTTTAAATTTAAATTAATGTTCACGAAATGCTCAGTGGAAATTATTGGAAATCCATGAGAGAAATTAAAATACAGGAGGAAAAATGTTGCATGTACTGTACAGTATGTGTGTATATAGGACAGTACCTTAGATCTGAATGGCTCAGGGAATCCTCCATGTGGTATCCCGATGTATCCCTGCAGGAACTCGACCACAGACAGGGGGAAGGACAGCTCGTCAGCCCTCTCCTCCACTTCTGCCCTGGTCAGGTTGTTTTGCACCATGAACTGGGCCAAATCACCCACGATCTTTGAGGATGGCGTCACCTGAGAGAGGAAATAAGAAGAACTGTGAGTACCAAACTGATGTCTTCCTGGTAATACTGAATCCCTTCTTTTGTTTAGGAAAAAAAAGGGAGTGGAGGATGAAGAGAAGAGCTAATATCAGCTCTGTTTACCCCTCAGTAAGGTATTTCTATTTCACCACAGACTGAGCACAAGATATTCGTACAGCTCTGCACGCAGATGATATCTCAATTTTCTTAGGACAAGGTGGTGTGTTATTATTTCTCTCTAGTATGTGACCACTGCCCCAAATTGTCTGTCAGGCTGCACCATTTTCTCTCTCTGTAAGGTCCTGCTGTGTAGCTTCCTGTCAGAGCTACACAGGTAGGGATGCACATCTACAATGATTTCACCAAAAGAGAAAAGTGGTGACAGAATCTTTGTTTTAATGAAGATGCTGTCTATGAAGATTAAGTACTGAGTGACCCAGAGAAAAGAAAGGGCCGGGAGAGGAGAATGAGAAATGAAAAGATGTTTACATCTATACAGTCTCTTTAATCATTTGATTTGGCAGTCATGAATGAAACGACACAGGTCTTCTCTGTGAAAAAAGAATAAACCTGAAAATGAAGAGGGAAGAAGAAAGCCAGGAAAACAGTCATTAAATCACATGTATTCTTTCTTTCATTATTTATAATGGCATATCATTATGGTAATAGTGATCTCTATTAGCATAATGGTGATAAATGGAGTCTTTTTTGACTGCGAACAGGACACTGATGCAAATATCAATTGCATGCATTACTCTTCTATTCTAATGAATGTGGACACAGATTTAAGGCTGTTTGTTCACTTCCATTTGGTACTTGGACCATTAAAGAGAGTGAGGGGTCAATTAATGTGTCCCACCAACAATAAAAAATCTCAAACCACCTAAATGTTTGTACTCATGCTCAATTGAGCAGGTTTTTCTATAAAGGGAGAGAGTGAGGTGAAAAAATATGGCTCTCTTATTGAGACCCAGCCTCTTAAGATTTATACTCTCACATTTTGGGACCCACCAGCAGAGGGCCAGCGTCCTGTTTTTGAGCCCCACACATATTTGACGAGCACTGACAGCATAACGACTGCAGAGAACAAAGAGTGGGCCAACACTCTATGAGATGCCTATTTTTGTGGCAATTAGTGCACTCTGTTGATATCAGATGGCAGAGAGAAAAAAGAGAAAGGACAGGTGAACAAATATAGATCAAATTGACATTCCCCAAAGAATTCCCCAACAAAGAACTTAACACCTATTTCTAAGAGATGTGATGCCAAATTATCCAGAGTGAGACATGAAATACACGTATGGACTCATGCAGGACCTGCTCTGGGATTACCACAATCCTCCTGGGGTTTGGGTGCTTGTGAGGCTAGCTGAGCTCCAAGGATCAGTTGAGTCTTTGAACAAGCACAGTACAACTTGAGTGCATGTGTGTTTGTGTAAATGCCTTTGGTCCCTGGAGACGGCAGGACTACCAACTGCCTCAGTCTAACCTGCTGTAGTAAAAGCCATCTGTGCAAACACAGCAGTATTGATGACAGAATACTACAGTTTAATATAAACTGCAGAGTAAGCATATTCTAAAGATAGTATACTGTTGTCTTTGGTCACCAGTTAACATGGTGAACCCGCTCTGGTCTTACAAGGATACATGTACAACTTGGTATAGCACTTCCAGGCCCAGTTTTCCTGACTTGTATGGGTCAAAATCCAAAAACACTGGATCCTACACCTACCATACTGCAAATTGCTTTCAAAAAGTAGTTTTTGTTTGACCTCTCTTGTATAGTAAACACCAGCATCTTTCAAATGCTACCCTCCCATTTGTAATGAAGGCTTTCTGTTATAGATTTTAGTCAGTTTAATTCATTTTATTTTATCTCACCAGAATTATCCACTCAGTGTCAATATACTGCTTTCCCAGTACCAGGTAATCATTGGTGTGTATATATATATATATAAAACCCTAATCAGCTTATCCAAATGTAAAGAACAATGGTTTAAAACAATCTTTGGCAAAGAAGAAATTGAGAACATATATGCATATCAAACACAATTTGGGCCCTAAATCACACGTTAGTTTCCACTTATCCAGCAGCCAATGGCCTTAATTGCGCAGTTAAGAGCTAATATTCTTTCACTCGCTATTAACGTTGGCAGATTCAACAATATTATGGAGAGAGAGAGACTGTGTGAGCTGTATGATTTGAATGAGTGGAAGGTGAGTCCCATTTTCTTTTGTACTGCACTACAATTATTTAAGCATGTAAATTTTTCATGAAATGACTCAACAAACCCTGGAATATTCTAGTGTGCAGAGGATCACAAATTGAGATGGTTAAATTTTGATGTGTTTACATTTGCTGGTTAGATTAGAGAAAATATAATTAGTATTTGCTCTACTACATAACAATAAATGTTTTTGTTAGTGATTTTTTCTGTAGACAGTGAAAGTCTTAACATCTGATTCTAAAAGTTGTTTGAGTTGTTTTCTTGTTTTTTTTGTTTTTTTAATCTTTGGATTTTTTTTTTGGAAATGCATACTGTATGTAGCACCCGATCTGACTGATTTAAGGTGCAGATTGGGGTTCTGTTTTTTCAGCACTGTAATCTTCAGCTCCACCTGCCGTATCAGAATGTTAAACTCAATGATTGAATGTTTCTTACTGAAATACACCTTGGGAGTCATAGTTAACTTGTCACCTTGAAATTTTTTGTATACAGGCATGTACCTGAAATGGCTCTTCCTACTACAAAACTCTGTGAATGTTCACAAAACTCATCAGGGCCTTATATTATGGTTGTTCTGGCACTAGCCATCTGAAAACTGTGTCACTGCAATTAATCTCCCAGTGACAAGCCACATTTTTTATAAACAGCCCAGGATGCCAGTTAAAGTCCGCAACCAATTTTCAAATCAGCTTTGCAAGAAAATCAGCATCCCAGCAAGATACAAGAAAGAAATGTTTCCTAGTGATTGTGTTTTTCGCGCGTTCCTCTCGGCACTGCACAATTGTAACAGGAGGAGATAATGATACATTGCTTTAATAGACTGTTTAAGGAGAAGCTAAGAGATTTGAGCGTCATGGAACCCTAGGAGTTATTAACTTGTAGTATGCAGGAAAACAAAAGCTCACCGCAGGATTAATGGAACGCACGAAACACAAGAAAGAAGGAAGACGCAGGGCCCTGTTTCTGTTGACCATTTTTCATCAGCATTTTCACATTCGTCCTCACAATTACCTTTGAATCATCCCTGCCCGTTTAACAATTATCTTCCGTAAAGGTGTTGGACTGCACTGCCCCGCGAATCACCTTAGCCCCATTCCCCATCCCCTTCCGTCACCAACATTTTTTCTGCAGGCACCATGAGCAACCAAGAACTTGCATCCATACCCGCCGGAGCAACAATCACACCACCTCTGTCCATCTCTCACTTCACCACTGCACAGCCAATATGTCCACACCCACACCAAGGAAAGTATTAAAATATACAAAATATTCAAATTTGTTTTGAAATGCAACTCTATCCAGACTCGAACCCTCCTAATGGGCAAAGGATTATATCATCCAGCACAGTGTAAAAATTGATGAAGGGCAGAGAGGCAACACAACAAACACACATACAACCAGACACTACGCGCGTCAATTTGCATGTTACGCCAGGCAGAGCGCAGACACAAAACCCACAGGAGGAGAAGACAACAAGAGACCCAGAGAGGAGAGGATATGAAAGTCCATAGAAGATTAGAAGCTCAATCGAAAATGAGGAAATATATATAATAAATATATATATATATAATGAGAGATGGAGGCAAATAAGAGCAATAATATCTGCAGTGCCCCACCCTATAAGAGAGACTGAATGTAACAGTGAGGAGAATAAAGGAAAGAGGCAGAAAGACAACACACAAATACACAACATATACAACGAGGCTGATAAGCCTGTTAAGAATAATATATATAATGTAATAAAGGAGGAGGAAAGAGCAAATGAGAGAAACTTAATATATTAAATACCAGGACGGTAATAAACTAACCGACCAAGAATAGACTGTTCTATTCTGATGAAACAGGAGGACTAACAATGGATTAATTGTTTAAACACCTTTTCTAAGCAAATGTCAAAAAGAAATCACAGTTTGCCTCTCAAATGCACATGTCTGTTTCTAGTCCACCATGAATATTTTGATTCGGATTGCTGGTCAGACAAATGAGACACTTAAATGAACTAGTAACATACTGTGAAATACAAATAATTTGGTTGTCAAGAGTTAGATGGCAGATTGACAATGCCTGCATGGCAAAGAGAAGCAGTTTTAGCTGGTTAGTTGAATAGTACAGATGGAAAAGGGGGGGAAGTTAGCCTGGCTCGTCTAAGGGTAATAAAATCTTAAAGGACATCAAAGGTATTATATTTTATTTTAAAAGCAAAAACAGAGTTGTGTGTATGTGAATGAAAATAGTTGTGGTTTTACAGGAGTTAGAACCAGAAACAACGTCTGGTACCAAAGAGGATAATGAAGAGACAGTATTTCACAATCATTTTAGTAATTTTTCTATTTTTCATTTTGCTGACACCTTATAATTGACTAGCTGAGGAAATCAGACCACACAAAGAAATTAGTTTTTTTCCCGAACAGATCCAACAAAACTGGACATTTCAAGATGAAAAAATATGCCTGTCAGCCTGACAACATCAGAGGTCACATTATTAAACCAGCCTTGTAGGCATCTGCTCGTATGTTTTGTCTGATTTGCCTGCCAATAATAAGTAGTCAAATAGTGTTACAATATTACTATCTTCTGACAAAGTCGCGGTTTTGTCAGCTTTGACGGGTCATACTATTCAAATGATGTTACAATAATGTACAGTAAGCAACACCACGTGACCAGAAGGATGATGAGAGAAGAGCCACTGGCAGGTGAGCATCAACAAGGAATGCATACGCGATGACGGCGTTACTGAACATTAGGTTGAAGAGGAAAAAATCCTGCCCTGTTCGCTCTCTCAGTAGCTCACCACTCAGCTGTATCAGTTGTTGTTTTGTCTCCATTTTCAATGTTCCTTCAGCAGACAGATTTGTCAATGTTTTTTCTCTCAATTTAGCATTCCTCTCTTCCAGTGAACGGCACTGCATTTCAACACACTCATCCATTTTAACCAGACACCACTGATGAGGAAGAAATGCAGCACAAGACTAATAAATATAATAAAGACTGGATGAAAATAGTTAGACAATACCAATTATACATCAAAACACAATTTGTACACAGTGGAGATGTGATCCACATTTACATCGAAAAATAGCTTCAATTTAAATTTTAAAATGCCTCACAAAATGAAGAAGCTGTGTAGAACTACAATCCTTAAGAGGTCTCAATGAAATGAGGTCTCGCCCCATTTTAGAGATAGAATCTATATACAGTGCATTCAGTGTTCAAAACAATCAAAGACACCATCCCGATAATACTTGTACCCCTCTGTCTCTATTCTGCATCTCAGTCTGTTTCTCCTTTGTGATTCACATAAACTGAACAAACCTCTACACACATACAGTAGATCCTAACCTTTGCTTGGCTTACTGCCCAAACTGCCCTCTCTCAGATCAATAAATGCCCTCAATAAGTAATTTTCAATACTGTTTTACATTTTTGACTAAGAACAGATAACCTTTCACTGTCACTGATCATACAGCTACTGTACAGTACATGCAAACTTCATAACTGCTGCATGATCAATGACAGACATTTGATCTGACCTCATACCTTCTCAACAGACTAATCAAATCAGTATTACTGCTGAGGAAAACTCAAGAGACTAAGGATATTTTTATACCCCCTCATTTGGCTGAGCAGAGGTCCTTTATAATTTTAAATCAAGTCCATTGATTTAGAGAGATTTGGTGAATTTGCACAGGGTGATCAGCAAGCAATGTAATGATTATATTCGGCTGCATAGCTGGAATTACTATGAGCCTGTAGAAACAGTTGGGCTTATGATCATTTTATAAAGTAATAATAATTCTGCACACCCATTGCTAAAAAACAAGGAACAAACATTAATAAGCTTGGGAAAGTAAGCAATCTAATCAATTAAATGCAAATCAGTTTTATGCAAATGCGTTGATGATTAAACGCTAAAACTTTTTAAAAATCTGACATAATTAGAGTTGTTTGTCTTTTGCGTGGTGAGGAGGCACACTGTACTTGATAAAATCAGTTCTGTAAATATTCCTAATTTTTATATGCATTTGGAGTAAAGTGGTCTAAAAATGAAGTCGTCTGACAAGCACAATCCTTCACCCACAGCTCTGAGTATCAAAGATAAGGCTTTGCAGTGCTGTGGGTGCATGTGTGTGTGTGTGGGAGATCGTGGTTAATGTATATAGCTTGGTTGCTCTCCTTACTGCCGGTGCAGTGTGTGGTGTGTCTACTTTATATCTATATCTGACAAGCACACTCCTCCTTCCTTATCGACAAGCCAACAGTGTGAGAGACGCAGCCATTGTCAGGCTAACAGGATACAACAGAGAGCATAGCAGGACCCATAGGCACATTAAGCCAACATTGGCTTGTGCAGTGAAGCCCGCCGAGTCTTAATTGAATTGATAGAGAGCATGGGGAGAGGATAGAGGAATTGATGAGGAAAACAGAGTAGGGAAAAGAAAACTAGGGACAGAGGAACCAGGAAGGAAAATTGAGATGGAGACAGAAAGAAGGAAATGGAGAATCCAGGTGATATGTCTATGACGATAGAGAGAGAAAAATAAAAAAGATGGCTTGATAATAAATGTGTGTAAAGCAGCAACGGAATGAGAAAGAGAGGGGGGAAAAAAGAGAGAGCCACTTGATAAAGAAAGAGAATGCAAACGAGAGTGAAATAATTACAGAGTGAGTGTGAGCGTGGTGAAAGAGGGATGAATCTATTACTAAGCTGTGATGGTAAATAATGAAGGGAGAAAAACAAAAGAATTAATGAAAGATAATAAAAAACAAAAAGGCAGGCAAGAGGTGAATTTAGGCTGAGAATTAAATTGTTGACAGATTAGGCAACAGAGCTACGATTAATGTGCCCTTCAGGAAATCAACCCAAAACTACTTCACTTAAGTTTCTACCAGAATTAACATGAAGTAGGTGATAAAAATAACAAAACTCAGTGTCACTGCTGAATACAACTGTACAGTTGGACAAGGTAAAAAAAGACTAATACAGAATAGGTACAATTTGCCAGGTTGGGGTAAAATTAAATTATGCAAAAGGTATAACTTATTTTCCTTTACCTTTTAAGTACTTAAGGAAGCCGGGAAAGGTCAAACAGACTGTAAGGCTGAAAGTGAATCCAGACAGCACAGAATGGTGGATGTACCAAACTAAATCTGGGATTGTTTGGCTCAGCCAAGCAAAGAAAGAGGGGCAGCTTGGCAGAAGCAACCAGTGTGAGAGGTGCCAGTGTACAAATATCAAATGCATGCCAAAATTATACTAGTATTTTCTGCAGATAATTTTTCACAACTTGTCTTAGACATAATGCATTGGAAAAGTGAGCAAAGTGAAGCACCCCTACAGCTTGAAATGCATTATATGCTTGACTTTTTGCATGCAACTGTGTAACAGGCAGAGCTGTTTATTTTCCCATCCCTGTTTCAATCTGTTCTGTATTATAGGATAATATTACTATTTTAAGTGATGTGCCTCTCTTAAATCAAAGCGCTTTGCATATATTCTTGTCTGCCAAGTCAAATTAGGATTTTCTGGCATCAATAACCGCCTAAATGGTGACGAAGCATCAAAGCACCCTATCAGGAACCTACAGGTGACATCAATGCTCCTGCATACATCTGTGGTGCTAAAACTAAACTCATGTAGAAATTACACAGCTACACTCATGGTAATAAAGAGGGATTTGTGATGTTTTATCTTCATGTCTCACCTTAATGAGGTCCCCTAGTAGTTTGTTGGCTTCAGTGTAGGCCTTCTTCACCTCCTTGAATTTATTTCCCAGCCCCATACTATGAGCCTGCAATCAACCACAGTGAAAAAAGTGACAGAATGAATGAGAGGAGTAAAAATTATCTTTTTATTGCTCCCTGTTTAAGGAAAAAGTCAAGGCATTCTGGACAATTTGGTGTCAACCTGTGATTTAAGGGTATAATTTGTGTAGTGACACCCACAGCTCTTAAATATATGGTGATGCTCATGTAGCAGAGGCCAGATGGGTCTGGGATGTGCCCACATATTTTTTTCCAGTGGATGCACAGCACTGTAGATTCAGTCACTTTCAAACAGTCTATGACAGTATCAGAGTGTGACTGTGCACAGTGAAGACACTGTAGACTTTTTGTGCTTGATGTGCCATACAGCATTAAAAGAAAAAACAAAATAAGTCGCTCAAACAACATTTTTATTTGGGGTTTGTGATTTGTCACATATTTTGCATCTTCAGTATCTTTGAACGCACAAACATAAAAAATGTAGTATTTCCAAAAAAGACACAGGAGAAAATAAGTAGAATTTCTCCAGAATATAATGTCTTTAAATCAAAAATTGAATATGATATTTTCTGTGTAAACACTCCTCACATTAGGCTGTTGATTACAATAAAACAAGTGAGTGCACAAAGTGCCCAAAGAGTTGGAGTTGCATCCAACAACAGTGAATGTAAATGTAATGTTACACTGAGCTAATGCCTTGTTTATATCCTCAGATGCACCAACCACCTCCAATACTCCATCCCAAAGAGCTAAAAGTGAAGCAAAAAGCTTTGTGAAATGCATTTTAACTTATTTAGCTTCAAAATCAATCACTGACACAAACACACACACACACACACAAAGGACCAGAATAGCTCACTGTACCTGGAAGTGAAGGTTGGTGTACTGTCCTCCTGGTATTTCATTCTCATAGACATCAGCGTTGCCAGATTTCATCGTGGCAGTGCAGTCAAATGGAGCATACAGGCCTCTGGCTACTTCCCAATATTCACTGTAGTCAAACACCTTCTCCAGAGCAATGCCTGCAATAGAGCATAGCAAAATGACATCAGATTAATGGTCACCATGCACTTTTTTCTTTTAATGAGACTTGACAACACTGATCTGCAGTAATTTGAAAATGAGTTTGTCGTTCATCTTAAGACAGCAATGTAGCAGAGGGCAACAACAAATCCAAAAACCTTGGTAATCTTTTTGTGTTTTCAGGATACAAATCTAAAGAATGGCATATGGGAAGAAATAAAACCTTTATAATTAAGCTGACTTATTAATGAAATGAATTGGGTTTATTTGAATCATATTCGGTACTGACCAAGATGAATGTGTATATAGCAATGAATAATTGCTTTTTTCATATTTAAAGCCAAAATCTGTAACTTTCTGATTATTTTGCCCCCTACTGAAAAGAGGGAATTGTGATATTTACCATAAATCTAGTGGAATTGTTGTGGAAGCTTATGTGGCAACCTGCCATTTATCTGAATTAGTCACCTCAAATCTTGTGCCTGCTGGCAGATTGTGACAGTACTGGGCTTATGCTGTTGAGTTTGATGTATGAAAATATAAACATGATACAAAACTTGTCCGCCAGAAGTCCAACTCATCAGGTAGGTATAGAGGTCTTCAACCGCGGCACAGTATGCTGGTTTTTATGATTTACTATACCAGGGTCCTCATTGTCTTAAAAAGTCAGCAAACCAAAATGTCAGCTGAGACATTCCTCCTGTATATTATCTGCCACTACCACTCTTAAAAATTGCATTAGGTCAGGAAAATTCTGGGATTTAAAATGGTTTACAGGGCAGAAAAGCTTGAACAAACCTGAACTATAGTGTAGGTAAAGTGTACTTTTAGCCTTTAAGTGAACTTCAAATTCACTCTGCATTTTCATCTTGCATTTACCACATCAGAGCCACTCATTAAATCCCTGTGATATTTTTTGTGATCCTTAAAAAAAACAACCAAACAAAAAAAAAAAAAAAAAAAAAAAAAAAGAAACCATCTGTTGCTCATATTCATGACATTCTGCTATAGCCAGTTAAGGTGTGCTAAAGCTGATTACCCTGAAAGGAAATATTTGCTTTAATGCCATGACAGAAATGGCAGTACACTGAGCTTTTGGCTAATGATGACAAAAATCAGGCATGTTAATGAGACAAACTTAGCTTGTTACATCCACAACAACTAAATGACAAGCTTGAATTTTTGATTCAAAGTGAGTACATACTCCAGAAAGTGTTTGTGTGCTTCCACTGTGATCTTGGCGGGGAAATGGAGCTACTGTGAAATTAATGTGAAATTAATGTGCATGTTGTTGCTCCTCAAATTCAGCTGCCTGCCAAGCCAGTTAGTAATTAGGTCCATTTCCTTCTCTGTTTGAGAACACCATTTTTGTAGCTTTCATTTATGCTTCTATTGTGAAATTACAACTTCCATTTACAAGGGGAAGGGACAGCAGGTTCAACCTGACAGCAGGCTCTGTTGATTCAAATGTTAGGTCAAATTTCACTTTCAGTTAAATGTTAACATCATTAGGTATAATGTTTACCATGCTCACCATCTTAGTTTAGTGTGCTAGCATGTTATCATTTGCTACTTATCAAGCACAGCTGAGGCTGGTGAGGATGTATATTTAGATTACGTTTGGTTAGATTTGGTATAATGTGGTCATTTGGTAAGTAATGGAAATAATAACATTTTACCTAATGGAGGAACCAGAGAAAAGGTTCAGGAATCATCAGGCTATTATTATTCACCATGAGGAGGATGAGTATCTGTACCAGGTTTGATGTAAATCCATCTAATTGCTGGTACTGCAGTCTGGATCAAAGTGGTGGACCCACCGACTGACTGTTAAACTGCTGGCTCCAATGGTAAGGTCAGTGTCTTATTACTTTCATGAGCCAAAATGCATTTTAGAGTGAGGTTTGAACAGCAGTCCTTTTGGTGGGGAAGCAGTTGTCCTAACAGCTGAGCTACAGCATCTGCCAGAAAAACAACTTCTTCAGGTTTCCTGAGAAGAGGTCTAATTAGCCAAACACCACACCTGTGTGAGCTGGAAAGTCTTGTGAAAGCTGAATCAACTGATTTAAATGATCAGAAAAATGCTTCGGCAAGGAGTGATGGCAGGAGCATCTTTCTCAACCAACAGCCACGTTGGCCATACTGAAGCCTACAAACCAATATTTTGTTGTATTTCCTCTGTCTACAAATCTATGTGTGATGACCTGACCTAACCTGTTTGTACACGGTGTCCAGTAAATATGGAGAACTACTATAAATTTTGAATTTCAAAGTTTGTGTTAGAGGTAAATCCAGCATTGTTTTTCCTGGGCTGCTGGTTATGCTCAATGACTATACACCTATATACCACTTAATTGCATACCAAAGACATGCAGGCACACAAGCATGTGCATAGCCATAGATCAGTCATTTAGATGGCTGCTTGGCAGTGACAAAGTGCCATCAATAGTTAGAAGTTATTAGCAGCACAAAGTCACTAATGCAGGAGACAATATTTACATTTATTAAGTTGTTGTCTGCTGCATCTTGAACAGCTGCACTGTTGTGGCAGCTGAATTCCTTATCAGTTAAATCCATGCATGGTAGATGCATGGACTCAAAGACCACTTTAATCATTAAACTACATGTATATATGTATGACTTTTTTAATGACAAAATGCATGGGTGTGTGTGCACAGTGTGGCTGAAAAAAATACACTAACAACTTAAAGACAAATGAATGAAAATGAATTAACCAGTGAAACGCTGCTTATGCTATTCTCCGAGACAAAAATATGCTGTGGGAGATACTAAGGGAATGGAAGGGAAAGAGCAAAGAGAGAGGGAATTTGAGAGAGTGAAACAGGCATGTAAAGTGCTGTTAAATGCTTTATCACTGAGTTAGAGGGAGGTAAGGAGGAGGAGGATAGAGAGACAATATGAAAGAAGTAGAGGTGATAGGAAAAGGAATGAGAGCAGAGAGAGGGAGGGAGATAGAGGAGGCAGAGCACATGACACAGCACTGACTACTGCTTTGAGATGGTAAAAAGAGGAAGGGAGTGAAGAAAAGCAGTAAACAGACAAAGGTCATGAAGGTATGGAGGTATCCAATGCAGTGCTCTGCTTGATTACAAAAATATTGAGCTAGGCAAATGGTGATGGAAGGAGGAATGGCATAACGAGAAGCAGAGATAAAAAGAAGTGATGAGCGCAAGGTGACAAGTATAAAAGAATCTGGAAGTGAGGAGGAGCTTGTCCGCATGTGTATGCATAATGCATGTACGAGGGTCACATCAGGATAGAATATAAGTATGCACACGTGTGTATGAGTGTGTGTGTGGGAGACATCCTGCATCCCAATCTTAGTCCCAAGTGAGGCAAATTGAAATTCCATGAATAAACTGACAGACTTGAAAACCTCTCGCTCTTGAGTAACGACCTTGTCTTTCTCTCCTTTTCTCTGGGTTCTGTATGTTCACAAATTGATATTCTGTCACTAAACTGGACTGTGTCTAAATGATGGGGGAGTTTCTCTCACTCTGATAATTTGATGCAGTAATACGTCATGTTTCCTACATTGCCCAGAGCAATATTTGCCATCTCTAGAGAATGGATGCGAACCTGTTGCATTCTGCTGTTGGTTAAGTCTGTAGATGGAAAGAGCAGCAGTGGAGCAAGGGGTTTTCCTTTCAAAGCACAAGTCACACATCATACTCAAAACACAGCATGTCTTAATGGCTCTGTTGTTGTGTTGCTTTATGGACTATTAACAGAAATTGCTTCATCTACTATGACAGATTTCTCCCTGTATGATTGTTAATACTGCTGCAGGAGTGAGTCTAGAGAGGAAGTTGTTCACATTGAAGGATGCCCTGAGGGACTGACAATACCAAGACCTGATGTTTACTGTCATCCCCTGTTTTACAACACCACTGCAGCTGAACTGGAAATAGTAGTGTGACATCATGTTGGCTGTTAGGCCACTCATCCATGGAAATTAGGTGCAGCAAAACACAAATGTACTGACACAGAAATGCAAGGAGCATGTGCATTATTTATTTATTTTTTTAAATTTATTTATAAAAAGAGCAACTCAGCCTGTTTTTGCTGACTTTAACCTCTCACCTTGCTGGAGTGACACAGAAGTGTACATCATGGTGTGTTAGTACACTATGGCATAACCTCTTACCAGAACTAGAGAGTACAGTCAGACACTGCTTTTCAGCCTGGTATTAAGTTACTGTTAAAACAGTTCAAATATTTTCAGGTGGAATTTTCCCCCAAGATACACCATGATAAGTTAAAGGTGAGTTAAGGTGAAGCATGTACTGTGAGATGTACAGTATACCAATACTACCACATGCAAGGGAAACATGAGTGTACACCAAGTTGTCCATTAAAAACACCATCTGCATTTAATTACCATATAGTAACAAACTGATAATAATGGTAATAGTACCCTGCACTAGGACAGCACACAGTACACAAGCTGTGCAGTGTAAATAGTGTAAACATAATTAACAGGGCTTTTCCTTGGTTCTGGGTAATGGAAATGAGCTATCAGATCTAGTTAGTAGATCTGACTCAGTTTCCCCAATAGCATTACTCTGCATAACTAAGCAGCAAACTCCACATCAGTTTAAATTCTTTTAGCCTGTTTCATGTTCCCTCAATTTCAAAAGCAGTTTTACAACTGGCTGCTTTAATATGTTTTCCTCTCTGCACCCATCACTGTGGTAGGCAGAGGTTTTTTGTAGCTCTTGAAAATTACAGTAAGTAGACCACAGTGGACAACAAAAAACCCAAATGACCACATTATAAATCCTTCCACTTATTGTCCACTCCAGAGAAGATAGAATAAAGCAGTGGTGGTCCAGAGTGGGGGGGAAACAGCCTTGTGACCGAAAGATCTCTGATATAACCAGACAATGGGGGTTGAGAAGCAAATAACAAACCATCTCAAGATTGCCCTGGGAGAACCCTTTAACCCGTAAATGCTCCATGGAGAGCTGCTTATTGGTCAGAGTCAAAGACTATGCCTGTGCTGGGCAGCAGGTTTCAGTTGTTAGCATGCTGTGCTGAAAACAAAACCACCTTATTCAACCAATTATTTTATTTACAAGCCAATGGGTACATAAGCCTCAAATCTGCTGATATTTCTTATCTTTCAGCCATATCACTATTGGAACTGTTCATAATTTCATGAATCAGGAATGTTTTGTTTAACAGAGCTTCAGTTTTTATTGATCATTGTCAGTCTCTTTCTTCTGGTCTGTCTCCCCGTTTTCCATCTTCCTCTCATAATTGGCTGTTTATGTTACCACTAAGCTGAATGCGTCAGTCTTTCTTAGACCATAATTAGTGATGCACTCTGTCATTTATTGATTTGTTGATTGATTTTTTCCCACTCATGTTAACTAGGAGACTCTCAGAAAGACAAGAAATAATTTCTGGGTAAAACTGGTGATTCAGGATACACTGTGTTTACATACTGCAGTAAAAACCTCATGTGGATATTTGAAGGTGTTTGCTGCAACATTCTCTCTAGACCGTTCTTTATGATTGACTTTACTCAAGTGAAACAATGAACAAAAACAATTTGTATTCAAATGCCCACATACCGGTATCAAGCTTGGTCCCCTTGGCGCAGGCCACGATGGCACCCATACTGGGCTGAGAAGTCATGCCAGCCATTGAGTCGACCTAGAGAGAGACAATCAATATGATAAGATAACAATAAGACTGTTTGACTAAAAGCCTTAATCTCTGGAAGAGTGCATGACATGGGTCCACACCACAGTGGATTAATTTTATATACACAGAGTAAAACGTGTGGTATACTAGTATGCCAATCTGTGTGCACAGTATATTATGTATGTATGTACACATGTAAGAAAGCAACTTCCCATTCAAAGTTAGAGCAATTTTATCTCTGAAAAACCAAAAACTCCAAAGTCTTCCCCACCCTGTCGAGTGTATTTCAGCATGCTTCATCTTGTTTGTAACTGTACATGAATGTTTTATTACTTGGAAGAATGAAAAGACACAGTTTAACCACATAAACTAATGGATTCGATACAAACAGATGTTTTTAGTGGGTGTGTCTGACCCATGGTGGACAGTTGGTTGTTTGTTTCATACACTGTTACAAGGAGCTGAGCAGCAGAACAGCCCAAAACTGCAAATAGCAGCCAATTGTTTTAATGAGACTGCCAATGCTGGCAGCATGTGTCAGTGAACACAGTAAGGGAAATGCTATTGGCTTCTACATTTGTTCATTCTTTGTTCCAGTGACATTTCACAATGCAAACTGCAGAAGATAGAAAACGAATGTCTGTTGTTAGGGTAACTTGTGGGTGAACTTTGGCCTCCAAGTAATTATTCCAGTTGAATGTGTATATTGGTTGGTACTTCTTATATGACAGGTTTCCTACAGTATCATGACCGTGATGTAAATTTTGAATTAAAGTATAGTAAGCCTTTCTATAACTTTCATGAATTAGTATAAATTAGAACATTCAATTGTTTTATGATAATGGATAAGGATTTAAAACCTTTCAGATACATTTTTAATAATGTTGTAGATGCATATAATGAAAAAAAGAAAACACAGTACATCAAAACATCCAAAACAACCTTGACCTTAACTAATGCAGGAGTATACTCACAGCCACGTCAACTACGTCAGCTCCAGCCTCAGCACAGGCCAGCATGGCAGCTACACCAGCTCCAGCTGTGTCGTGTGTATGCACATGGATGGGTACATCTGGGAAGCGGTCTCTCAGAGCGCCGACTAGAAGCTTGCTGGCTTCTGGCTTCAGCAGGCCAGCCATATCCTGATGAAACAGGGAGAGAGAGAAGGACACATGAGGGGGGAGTAGTAAAAGTACTGAAGGAAAAATTTTATGATAAATTTTAGTAATGTCTGACACAATAAATTGATCAAATATTTGATAGTGATTCTATGAAGCTTAATATCCCACATCCTACGTTACAAGGTATTTTCTCTTTTAGATTATTTTATATCCACACATATATTTTTTTAAACTCTTGGGACTAGATTCCTGCACAATAATAAATGAAAACACAAACAGACCTTAATCTAGATGTGGCTTTCTGCAACACATAGAAATTTTGGATATGGAGTCCTGGACTAAGTTAAACAAGATTAATTTCAACCTCCTGTCTTAGTGCTCATTAGTGAGAGAATGTGCCTAAGGCTGCTCATGAAAGCTGGAACACACCACAAAGTGCTGATAATTTGGTGGATTCAACTAAGTTAAAACAGACAAAACAGAAAGAAAGCAGAAACAGCATGTTTATATATACTGAGATCCTTAAATTGATCAGGACTAGGGTACTGATGACTGAAATCATCTAAATAATCACTGTGTCTTGATTTGAGGAATTAATCTAAAGTCAAAACGGCCACCTCAGAGGTCGAATCTAAGCCAGTGTTAGTTCTGTTAATTTAAGAACCAGCTACATCTAGTACTATTCCAAACCATGCAAGTGAAAGCTAGTTTCAATTAAGCTGGTTCAAACAGCCACTTATTCTTTTGTTGTTGAAAAATCACACTTTTGTAGATCAAAAAAATAATTAAATATATACTCTGAAATTATTAATTAGAGCAACAAAATACTGACTAAAGTTGAGGGTTTCACAGTCTTACAAAGATGATTATAATGTATAATCTTAACTGATATTAACAATTTCCCAGACAGAGCTTAGATATTTAGTTGCACTCCCTTTGATGATCATTGAACTCCTTGAAGTTATAATGTATGCTCATTTCCTTTTTTAAAAGTTAACCTCATTAGCTGTGCAAGCCTTTTATGAGATTGCCACTGCTGCTTGTTATGGTTCACTCTGTGGTAGAGCGGGACTCTGGAGTTTATCATTTCCTGTTTGAAAATATTCTGTCATGCTTGAATAAAGAAATTAATTCAATGTGAGCATTATCAGTCTGTTCATTTAGATAAGCAGCTCAAGTATACAAGTTATTTCAATAGGAGCAAATAAAAAACCTCAACAGTTAAAATGTGAGTGTTTTCTATTAATCAAAATGTTAATCAAAAATGCATGTATGTGTATTGTTTGAAAAAGCTTCATCATGATTAATTGGTGAAACTAGTTATTGGTCAGCCCAGACTTTATTTATCTGTTTTTGTATTTACCTGAGCATCAGTTAACATTCTGCCATTTCAGTAGTGGCAGTGCCAAATACAGTACAGGTAGTCATATTAATACATATTTAAGGCAGGGTAAAAGAAGTGAAAAACTCACACAATGCAGCTTACTTACATCATTAAATAATAGTTTTTTGATCAGGATTTCCATTAGTCAACTTAAATGTCTTACCTGCCACAGAAACTTTGCTTAAACCAACTGTATACAAAGAAGTTTCCACCGAAATGCTATGTAGAGTGTATACAGCCATGTCAGACAGCCAAAGGTTTAGCTGGTAGTTAGTGCAGGGCCAAAATATAATGACATACATTCCCAAAGACTGTGTATACAAGTTTAAGCAAAGAATAATTTCCAAACACTCTTTTCAGCTGTTTTTATGTTATTTTAGTAGCAGATGGGCAGGGGCTTTCACACAGAGGCAAACAATGAGTGCCAGAATATTAATTTTATCACAGGGTAGGAAAAAAACTGGCTTGTTGTAGAAGTCTAAGTAGCAGTTAACAGCTCTCACAGCAAACACTTAAAACACTAGATCCTGTTTTTAACTTTCTCACCTTGATACACAAGATGTGGGTTCCAGCTTTGACAAGCTCGTCTGCCAGTTTCACATAGTAGTCCAGGGAGTACTTCTGCCTCATTGGGTCAGACACGTCACCCGTGTAGGAGATGGCAGCCTCCACTACGCCACCTGCTGCTCCAGCAGCCTCCATCCCCAGCAGCATATTTGGCACGTAGTTCAGGGAATCAAATACACGGAAGATGTCCATGCCGTTCTCCTTGGCCACCTCACAGAACCTGAGGGAGGGGGGCGGGGGCATGACGTTAGTCAACAGCACATACAGTACTCTACATATCTTTTTTTTCTTTAATAACATTCAAACTAGAGGCAGGAATAGATTAGGGAGGCAGTCAAGATTTACTGTACACTGCAAGATTATCACGCAATCTCTCACACATGAGTTTGTCCTCACACAGTGTATCACAGATAATAGCGCACATCTGGGTTGGGATAAGCTGTTTATATCCATCTCCATATCATCACTCATAAATATCACTGTACCTGCATTAATACAATTTTCTCACTGTTTCCATGAGAAGTGAGCTTACACAGCCTGCAGGAGCCCACAATAACTCGAGAAAAAAACGCACACCCGCCTCATTATCCAAGCTGCTAGTGGTAAATCCCTCCTATTATAGCCTTGGCTTCATCAGGTTTTTCATAACTGGGGTGAGTGCTTATTGTAGTTGTGTTGCTGTGAATGCAATATTTACACACAGAGAGCTTTCGTTTTGGCAAATAAACAGACATACTTAATGTAGTGCCACAAGAGGATTACCAGTCCAATGTCTGCATGTCCAGTATTTATTCAGCACTACAATGTATACAAGTGTTGTCTGGTGGAAGGTGTTTGGCACCAAATCAGACTCACTGTACTGTCCTACATATCTGACTCAGAGCTGCAGTGATCATTATTCATGTGAATCCAAAAGTTTTTTTTCTGTCAAAAACTTCAAGTGACAAGAAGATCTAGTTAGCAATCGTATGGCCCTTTCAATCCTCCAGGCGTCTTAGATATCCTAAACTTTTACACCCATCTTGCTGCAGAGTGTACTGTGACCCTGTGAAATGCACTTTAAATCAATGAAATGAAATGAAATTACTCTTTGATTTGATTTAGTTAATGAAGATGCTTAGGCCACTTGGCTGCGGGCTGCTGCACTAAAAATGTTGAAGGCGAGAGAATGACGGAATGAAGGGAGGATGGAGAGAGCTGGAAAAACAGATCAAAGCCATTAATCACAATCGTGAAAATTTTCGATGGCACTCCCCCTGTGGGACACAGAGCGAGAGTGGGGAGAGGGAGACGAAGAGCAGTTGGGATAGAAAGAGGGAGTTAAAAAGAGGGAAAGAAGTGTGTAATGCAGAGAGATGAATGGAGGCGTAAAACAGGGAGTTATACGAGTGGGGATAAATAATGACTATATGATAGGAGAGGAGGGAGGAGAGGGGGAGGAAGAAAGACAGGGAGGATAGGGGTGGTGTGTGTGTGTATGTGATTCAACTGGAAGGAGAGAGGAGGGGACAGCTGCATTAGTCATAAGCTACTACTAATTTATTGGAGGTGAGGGGAATTACACAGTGTATATGGGGGGGTGTGTGTGTCCTTGTATGTGTTTGTGTGTGGAATTGACTGCAGGTGTGTGTGCTTGAGTATGCATGAGTCATCCACATCATCGAGATAGCTTGTGAATCCATTTGGAAAAGTGTTAGAGGTGTGTGAATGCATGTGTGTAGGCACAGGAGTATTTATGGCCCCAAATGCATGACATCTGAATCGACAATATGTCTGTGAAATGTATATAACTCACTGAGCATGGTAGGAGGCAAAAGGAACACATCAACCAAATTGACCTGATTAAAAATTTGTGCCAGTTGTGTGGTTTGAAGAAATACCTTACAGTATATCCATTTGGATATATTTCCAAAGAAAGCAGCTGTGTCTGAGGGCCTCATGCTACATACAGAGTTGGACGTTTGCAGTATAGGAGAGAGCAGGAGAAAAAAATACCTTCTCAAAAGTAATAAAAAGTGGAGCTTAGAGCAACTTTTGTTCTCAAAAAATCTCCTTAATAAATACATTTAAACAGTTGTAGTGAGGAACCAAAAAATATGTATACCAGCCACATTTTGTTGATGAACAAATATAAAAATATGATAAATAAAATATTTGGCTTTCCTTTTGTTTTTCTGTTACCTCAGATGCCAAGTAGGTTGTGCCTTGTAAGAAGAGTAGGTGTGATGAGCTGAAACTGAAGTCTGTAGAAAATCTTCTATCTTTTTATCTATTGTTTTTACCTGCTTTTTTGTGCAATTATTCAAGTATTGCAAGAAATTTCAATCATGTAAAATACCTGGCTCAGCTCACAGACAGACACAAAATTATGTATGGAGTTGATGGTCTCCCATGTTGTTCCCATGGAAACAACCCAGTAAGGAGACATTTTTATAAATAATATGAGAGAGACAGGCAATGAAGCTGGAGTAGGGACAGCTGGTTTAAAGAAAAAATGTTTTCAGCTCAGTATGAGAGCTAAATAGGACAAAGTTTTTGGACTGTGTATGGATCTGGACAGAAATACAAAAGGATGTGTGCATGTTCACAGTAAGACCCGAGGTGTTAATTTGATTGAAGGATAATATGTGGGAGTGTGTGTGTGTGTCTCACTTAAAAACAGCATTGTCAGGGTAGTTGGTGTAGCCCACAGCGTTGGCCCCTCTCAGCAGCATCTGGAAAGGAACGTTTGGGATCAAAGCTCTCAGCTCCTGGAGTCTCTTCCACGGACATTCTGACAGGAAGCGCATGGCCACGTCAAAAGTAGCACCTAATTACACACACACACACACACACACAGAGACCGAGACACAGAGAGAGAGAGAGGGGACGGGGGTTGGTGGTAGTTTATTTCAGCCGGCAATCTTAAATCTTATCTGTCATCCCAACTTTGATCTCAATTTTAAACTAATATTTCAAACTTATCATATCACCCACAAACACATAGAGATGGCACACATAAAATACACACTAATGGATGCTCAAATAAAGTATCTGATGATAGCCTACTTGCTCATTCTAACACTTTCATCATTTCATTTTAAAGTCACTTTAAAATCTAAGAAATGTTTCAGTGGAAGGGGTGAAAAAAGAGATAGCAATCTCTCATTTCCCTTTCTGGGGGAGTAGATTAGTGAATCTCATACCCGTTTATCATATCAGCTAGAAATATTGAAGCCTCCAGTGGTTTTCTGCTGATCCAACACTGTCATCATTAAATTTCATTTTTCTGAGCACTCATACATTTAGACACAGAAAGAATACTAAGCACAAGTGCTTGTTCCTGGGAGAGGCAGGGAGGCCATGGAAAAACCCTTCTCTTTATCAATTTTTTGATTTTTTTTTCCCACCGATTTGGATTTTAGCTTATGTCAGCATCTCTTAAACTACTGGTTTAGAGCGGAAATGACTCCAAGCAATCCTATCTGATGTTAAACATTAGTATTAATGTTTCATTGCACGTGAAACACGTAATGCACGTAAAGCTGAGTGAGGAATTCATCTGGGACAGCGGAATTTACTCTAATAATGTGGTAACGCGAATGAAGACTGACAGCTGGTCCCACATGCAGAACATTAGGCACAGTCACTGCTGTAGCCTGCCTTTTTGGAAGAGCAGGCAGCGTCCAATCTACCATGAAGATGAGCTGAAATAAATCAAATGGAAGGATGGAAACAAGCCTTTTGCGCAATGCCCGCAGTTGCCAGCAATGTATTCAACACCCCATATAATGTTTATAGATAGAAGAGAAAAAATGACTTATTTTGGGGCAAACTGCCTCCTGGAATAGGTGTTGTGGGAATAGATGGGCCTTTAACATCTTCTGCTGGTATGTTAGCCAAGAGTAAATTATACACAAAACTCAGTAATAAAACAGTTTGTACAGTCTCATATTGGCAAAATCTTTACTCCATCCAAATTTCCCCAGGTGGAAAAATAAAGTTCTATAAAGTTAATCCCTTTTTCATGCTTTTGAGCTCATAAAGAAAAGCCCATGATGAATAAAAATGATTAATATCTATAATTTGAATCGTTGAGTTACATAAGCACACGCACTTCACAGCAGTTATCAGCATTTTAGCTTAAGTGTGCAATTGTAGCCATGATGTATCTGACAGTTTATCCAGGCAGATCCATTTTTATGTCACCTGTGACTCCACTGTATTGCTCTGGATTGGCTGATTTTTTATGATGTTTGTTTGTGTCCACATCCTGTGGTAAGATGCAGCTCACAAATTTACTCTAAAACACTGATTATACAATTGCTGGACTGAACAAGACACACACACCAACATGATCACATACAGTAATTAAGAATCTACAGCTTTACCATCTGATAAATTTGCTAACTGTGAAACAGATAGGGGAATCATATGGATACATTATGTGACCCAGTTCATATTACTGTATCTTCTATGGTGTAGGGAGGAACGCTATATCAGGAAGGGATTTAATCCTCAAAGGGCTTTCACAGGCTTAATCTCTTCAATGATTCATTCTGCCTCTAAGCAGCTGAAACATGTGAAAGTAATATTCCCTATCTAAGACCACTCTGTGTAAAAAAAAAAAAAAGATTCTTGCATAGGGACAATGTGTCAGGGTAACAGCGTTCAATACTCACGTGGTCATTTCCCTTTGGTGATTTATTTTGGTTCTAAGTGATTTGAGCACAGCCGGGTATAATATTCTTATCTCTGATCACTTTGTAATAAAACTACATTGTATAGGGACCTCCTATCAAGAGAGGCATGGTAGATATTCCTCCCATGGTCATTTAGTGATTTATGAGGAACTGTTTAAAGGCACAGTTACAAGCTGTCACTGTGGGACAGTGAGTGCTAGAGCTGAACTTTTTACTACAGCGTGGTAGTCTAATGTGTGCTTCTCAACTTAAATCGATGTGAGGCGAGAGCCTGGCTGGCAGCTGGTGAATCACAGAACTTTGGGCTTTGAAAGCTGAGTGGATGAAGGGTGTTTAAGAACAAACTGTCTGATGTTCACACATTATCCTGAGATACTGCAAAAGATTAAAACATTATTTCTTAAATGAGGCACTCCAATGATTTTATAGATGGAGTTTACTCATCAAGAAATGTACTCATCCTGTAAAAACTATTCTGGACTCTGGAGGAACCTTATGATGCCTGAGAAAACACCCTGTGATAATGTCTCTGGTTGGGCTAGAGACTTCTAATTTTTATGGATGGCATTTATGGATGGATGCCCATTGAAAGTCTTAGGAAAGAATATATTGGGTTGCATTCTGGGAGGTGTAGAACCCAGTGTGCTTAGAGTTTGACCCATACAATGGATTAAAAGTTTGGATATCTTGGTTTACAAAGAATAAAAAGGAAAGAGGGAGATAGAGGAGACAAAGAGGACAATATAAGCAAGGAGAGATAAGTGAGCCGACAAAGAAAAAGTTATAAAATCAAGAAGCCAAGAAAAAATAAGTAAGATGTATTGTAAAGATGTACGCTGGTTTGGTTTCTTTTTGACTTTATCTCTCACAATTTTCCCAACTTTAAAATGAAACGAAAAAATTACCATCTATTTTTAAGAAGTGGAATTGGAGCAGCCCCATGTGGGGCTTGAAACTGAGTCTGCTTAAAGTGATAATCAGGGCTATTTGTGTGTGTAAGACAAGCAAAAACAGCACACTGAAATTAACTTTTATTGTCAAGAGAAAATATTCTGTGTCAAAAGACTTGGTGGCAGATTCATCACTCTTTTTTTCTAAATGCTTTGTTGTTAATACTTAACAACTCAAATTAATATCAAAATATTAATACGCACAGGAAGACACTCATGCAAAGATGTTATTATACTGCAAACTAGTGCAGTTGCAGGAAGGTGTCGGGGGATATCTCTTTCTAGAATTTATTGTGCCTTTAAGTGTTTAAATAATTATGAGAAAGTCCTATTCTGTTTTCTCTGACTCATAATCATATCATGCAGGAACTACTGACGCCTCAAGAGAATCCACTAGCATATTACATTTCTTTTTAGTGATTCACATGCTCCCAACAACTTTTCTTAACTGAGAAAGACAAATGAATCTTATGCTCCTCAACTCATAATATCAGCCCATTACAGAATCATTATGTCAGGAGGTGTTTAAACTTCTCCAAGTCTTGTTTTACATCTGATTTCAATTATGTTCTTGTTCATGCTGTTGCCGTGTAAATGGGAGAGAGACAAGCATATATTCACTTCTCTATGAAGACAGAAGACTGTTTAAACTTCAAGCACTTTCATTGACCGTAGATTTTAAAACTTGACTCCCACTGCAATTCAAACATTAGCGCTTTATGAGAGTTTTTAAAAAAGACACATATTCACTTTTCTCTTGCCATTTTTTCATCACTGGATTCAGTTCAGAGATTATTCAGCAGTGTTTACTTTGAGCTTTTACTGCATCAAATGCCCACATTAAGAATATGAACCACATTGTCTGCTCAGTTATGATTAATTATACATTGTATTGAAAAATGGTCAGTTGAAGCCTTCAAAAGGAAGTGATGATATTTTTTGATCTCACAATTAATTGTTCAAAAGGAAACAAAGCTCAGACCTTATTAAATGTTTATTTATCATCACTCCTATTGAAGCATTATACACGCTCACCAATTAGTTTTAAAAATCTTACCCCACTGCTACAGCTTCTCTCTGGCTTTTAAGTAGTTCAATGGACCAATGGTTTAGGCTTTCAAAACCATGATAAGTCGCAGTTTAGAAAACAGGAAGCTCCTAGGAAATTAACATTTTAATGTTCAGCCATAAAATGGTCTCAAAGCATGCACTCTATCAGGTTTTATAGACCGTTTTGCACAGTTTCAGTTTCTCATACAAATGAAGAAAATAGTTAGAAAAACCTGAGAGAAAGCTAAGTTTGTGCTTTTCTTTAGTAAAACATGTAGACATGTCTGACTGTGCTGTGAGCCTTCCATTTCCTAAAGGGAGATTTATCTCGGTTGCCCCATTTGGACTATGTTTAAACCCAGTGAGGCGGCTTCAGAGTGGAAGGATCGTCAGAAACAAAGCTATCAGTGAGATTGTCTTATGTATGATGTTAAATTATGGTAAAGAACACTTTAATATGGTTTAGGTTTAAAATGGAGGATTTATCTTTTTAAGGCCTCACATATTAGATAATGAAATGTTAAAAAAGGCATTTATGTGCCTTAATCAAAACACTTTCAGAGCTGGCTCAAGCAGTTTAATGAGACATACAGGGACAAGAGACGTCCCTGTATCTATTGAGCAATCTCCTCCAGAGTGAAGGACTGAGTTCACTGCAAGTTTCCACAGTCTTTCTTCAAAGATTTATTTTTAATGTAACTGCTCAAACACAGCTAAGCTGAATTCATATCATCTTTCTCTGGTCAGTCTTATAATAACATCACGATATACAGAGAGATGGAAGTCGGGAAGCATTTAAGTCCTTTTTATCGAAATATCTCCTCAATGATTTACTTTTGCTATAACCTTTTTATCTGTTCAAACACAAGGTGAGTAGACAGTTGCTTAATGTGAGACCTGCTCAAAGTGCTACAGTAATGAAATATATTGCTTCCCCCCCCCCAACTGGTGCACCATTATCAGCTACCAGGAAGAATCTAATCTCAGAAAGGGTTTACAGCACCAAAGAGGTTTCGCCGGAGACTCTCTGGTGTTTTTATTTTTTCCTCACTTTGTTCAACCATCTAACGATGTGAAGAGTCACTGAAACAAAACCCTTTTTACTTTTGTTGTTTTGTTCTTATGTTTGCTCTTGTGATCCACTCAAAGCACTCCAAGTAATATAAGCACAATGATTGTGAGTAGTTTACTATAATTGAGCATTAAATTAAATGTTTCAACCTCAAGAGGTGCACTGGGCATATCTCTTCCACAAATGTGCATGTCCTAAGTGTTCAAGTGTTCAAACGGCAAAATGAAATTACTCTTTGAAACCAGTTCATAACAACCACACTTCACATAGGACCATTATCAAGAAGTGTTGATAATTGGTCTCATTGCCAACTGTTCAAACATGAAGCACATATTTTCGTTCTCTGGCCAATTTCAGAGTAATTGCATATTATACAGGGACACTTTTGGACTGTTCATGCCTCAAGAAGTTCCAATAATGCATCATTTTCTCTATTCATTCAAGAGCAGGCAAAAGGTACAATCATTGTCTATTGAGGGAACTTGCAGAAGACTGACTTGAGGGAGTTGAGATGGAGGAATGAGATGCATTTTCAATGGCACATTATTTTCATAGCTCAAACAAGAAAAACAACGAGGTACAATCACTGTCATCGATGAAACATAAAGCAGATCCAAAGCAAGAGTGGGAGAGAATGGAAAGTACAGGTGTGGTTGTTCAGACACATTAACATGCAGAGGCACATACACAAAGAGTTTAATTAACATGCTAATCATCAAGAGAATTAAGTTCATGCCATCCTTATATATGAGATCCCATATTATCAGTATTTCTGCCATTCATTTATTATGTATCTTTTGTGCTAAGAAGTGGTATTGCTTTTTTGGTCATGTATCATTTAAAGGAACATTTTGATATTTGGGGAAATAAGCTTATTCACTTTTGATACTGTCCTCCAGCACCTTTAAATCCCACTGATTAACACTAAATTATCAGTCATCTGTTGAATATGTGCAGAAGTTGAAGTTTAAAAATGATCATTTGTGGCTTTATGCTGAGTTATGGGGTGAAAATATCTCAATTTGTCAAAACATACATTCAGCACACAAAAACTCACCTCCCCAGTTCTCCAAGCTGAAAAGGTTGCTGAAGTTGTGACTAACGAATGGCGAGATCTTCTTCAGGTCGTGGGTTCGAACCCTGGTTGCCAGGAGTGACTGGTGAGCATCCCTGAACGTGGTATCCATTAGCAACAGACCTTGGTGGGCACGGACAGCCTTGGCGAATCCCTCAGGACCATCACGCAGCAAAACATCACGGAAACCTATTGGAGGGTCGCCTATTAGTGAGAGAGGGAGAAAGAAAGGTAAGCAAAAGAAGAAGGTTAATGTAGAGAATAATACAGAGGGGTAATGAAAGGGAAATAGGTTTGTGGTTATACATGGGATACAGGAGTTTATGAGAAATCAATATCAGATGCTGGAAGGATATTTTAAAAATATTGCACCACACACTCAGTCCATACATTCACAGAACATGAATTGATATATAAATAAAGGAAAAAAACAGTAAATATGGATTTTATATTACAACTGATATTACAACTATGTGCAAAAAAAGGGGTTCTTTTTTTAACAAGTACAAATATGAGAGTAGCCCTTTATTTATCCAATCTTAAGCATTGTATTGACTTAAGACACTGCTTGTGTCTAAAGTGTCTGGCCAAGATTAATGATGTCCACCATTTTAACAAGACACCAGGCGAGCAGGTAAACGGATGTTATTTACACAGTGTTGTCTCTTAAGTTGCGCTGTTAACAAGTCTGGTGGTTGTCATAACTTCTGCTAACGAGGTGAGTGCCGTTTCCTCTGTTCAAGTAGATCAACTATAAAAGAACACAGGAATATAAGCTCAGCAGCCAGCTTATTAGGCAGACAACCCACCGATTTGTTAAAATGGATTGCGCCTGCTGACAGTGACTCATATGGCCATGGTTTTCTATATAAAGCAAGCAGCTACTGTTAAACAAGAGATCTAAGTCCCTGAGCTTGGTACTGTATGGTTGCCAGCAGAAGGCAAACCAGTGCCAAGACGGCTGCTATTGCACTTTTCACACATCTTTTAATTTCGCACTCTTATTTGGCCTGTGACCCTGTTTTGAGGTCCCAAAACTCTCATGACACCAGCAATCAGAAAGCAGCCATGTTGCTGCAAATTTGAGTATGGCAGATACTTATAATCTATTTCCAAAAGTGTGGAGGCAGCTCCAGATGGATTACACTGAAAGTATATATTTCTAGCCTTTTTAATCTGTCATATAGATGTTTTAAATATTTCTTTATAAAGTATTAGTCTCAGTACTCTTAAACAACCATGTCGGCATATCCAGCAGACATGAAATTCCCAGGGAGAATGCTTGTACCAGAGATGGCAATCCAATAGTTGTAATGTAAACATCATAATGTTGCTAGAGCATAAGTCAGGGGATCACCAAAGTCAGCTTCATCCCCTGGAAACTGTACATAATTTCATTGCAATCTGTCCAATAGTTGTTGAAATATTTCAGTCTGGATCAGAGTGGTGGGCTGAAATTGCCATCCATGGAGCCATGCTGCTAGCACAGCTAAAAATAAGACAAGAGTAACGCAAGCTAACGGATGACTGGAGATAGCTGGTAAACTACAAGGTGCAAGAGCCATTATAAGAGTGTTTCTGAAACCTTGCTGTTCCTCTCCCTGATCCCTGGATAAAGACTGTTGGACATGTTGGCATTAGATGAGCGGTTGCTAGTTAGCTTTCAAGGCTGTAATGTCATATACAGAGGCAAAGTGTATCCTCACCAATAAAAGCCTCTAAAAGGAGGAATAAAAACGATTGTTATGAAAACCCCAAGACAAATACTGGCATTTTCAGTTTATTACAGCTGAGTGGTCCTCAAAACAAACACGTTAAACGTTGCAAAGACTTCGCTCCATGTGTGCTGCTGTAGCCAGCTTTCTATCCTAATCCATCTCTCTTTCCTCTGTCTGCCTCGCAATTAAACACCAAGCACAACCAGAGGCATTAAAATATTGGAGGCAGAATTGGGATCTATTTTTGCAGCAGTGTGTACAATCATCAATCAATTAGACTAGTTAATGAGGTAGTATCTGCCTGCTTAGTTGTCCTCCAACCCTTCACCTCCCCCACCCCACCCCCCTTCTGCATAGTTGAATATTTGCTCTTGACCTTTTACTGTTGTACCTCATCCCTGAAAACAAATGATCTCTGCTATAATTGTCTCTAACGCCAGCATGAGCAAAATGAACTACACACACACACAAATACATTTGCCTACACACACACTCTGAGTTCACTGAAAGAGACTAGATGAGCTCTGTGAAATCACGTCGCCAAAGCAAATAGAGAGACACTTTGAACTTATCAAGATCTGTGTATAGTTCAGCAGACAAGGGAACACACAACACACTTACAGGGACCCCTACACACAGAGAAAAATGTTTTATACTCAAAGTCCTCGTTCCATTTCACACTCATGCAGCCTTACACACTTGCTTTTCTTGTGTTTTCACCACTCGTGCTGTCTTTGTCACATGCGCCTTGACACAATAGGGAGGAAATGAGGGCACCTGTACTGGGACTACAGTGGCCTATACGTGCGACAGTTTTCTAGAGAAATATAGTCAGTGGATTTGTGCGTGTGTTGCATTGTACAAAGCAGAAACAAAAACTAGTAAAGAGATACAGGCCCCACACAGTTGCTGTGCTTGACAACTGACCCACTTACACACAAACACAGACCCATTCTCCATTGAAAAACACCTCACTCCCACTCCGAGGCTTCTTTGCCCTCACTTCACTCCTCTGTCCCCCAGGCCGATGTCAATTCATACTCCTTCCCTCGACACTGTTCACCTGTCTGGTCCTCTCTCCACACTGCAGTTCTTTTACCCCAGCTCTGCAATACTAGCTGATATGACTAGATAGAGTGAGCTACCGAGCTGGGAGGCACTTCTTTATTTGCAATTTGTGTAGGAGACAATCTCAGAGTAATAACAGCTTGCCTTGTCTCTGTCCTGAGCTGACATCTGCCTCCCAAGAAGACTGTTACATGTCTTGTATCTTTGTGTTTAGGAACATATTAATTGACAGATCCTGATGGGAATGCTAATTAGTGCTCTGCTTAAGTCAGGAGTCAGTCAATTAAGTCTGTACATATTAAGCGCAGGTAGATGTGTTAGATTGTAAGACAAATGTAAAGTGTCATGTCTGCTACAGGTGCCAATTCCCCTAATTCTAAAATAACAAATTTGTGGTGCAACAAGGTACTTACAAGTAATTTACATTCATTTATAGTTTGCCTTTAAGTAAAACTGCTAAAATAGACCCTGCTTTGACTGGTAGTACTGTTCAAGAACAGATTTGTTTCTCCCACAAACAACTGAAAAACAACTAAGAGACATTTCTTCAGAGAAAGAACAAAGAAGAGGGAAGTTGTTTTGCTATATACACACCTGAAAAAAAGTATCTTCAGGTTTCAGAAAGCCAAATTTAAGACTCCTTTTAAAGCTACCTTGAGTTTTGGACATAAACAAAAGTGAAAAGGGAAAAATAGAGAGCTGGCAAAAACAGCCTTTTCTGTTTGAAGATGGGTAATGAAAACACTGAAAACTAGAAATAGGCAGAGAAAGAGAAAAAGGGAATATTAAGACTTTAAGTTCATGTGTATTTATTTTGTGAATACAATTCTTTATCTGAACGCAAAAAGATTGGGCACAGATGTTACATATTGTACTAACAGCCAATCTTCTACTTAAATCCTAGGAATGAAAATACAGAGCACAACTGGGAAGGGGAAAGTGGTCTGTCATTTTTATTAGTCATTCTTCCTAAAGCCTGCTCTGAGGCATCTGGTGATTAACCTTTAGATGTCCTCCATTAAATAAATCCAGACAATAATTGGAACAAGGTGTACTTATACACCATCGATGAACCACCAGCAATCAGCCTTTAGAGGGAACGTTTCAGACTACAAATCCTAATTAGAAAATAATGGCCTCTGAGTACTTAACAGGTTCTGTCAGGACATCCTTGCCCTGGAATAATTTTCTTCCCTTGTCTGCTTGGTGTGCAGGGAACTCCTCAAAAATAGCTTTTCTCATGATTCCTCCTCTTTCTCCTTATCTTCAGAAGTGATGTTTTGAGATATGACAATGTCATTCTGATCTTTGTTCTTCTCTTTTCTGTGGGTGGTACACGTTGATAGTCCTTCCTACTCTGTTCGTCATTCTCTATGTGCCCATCTATCTCAATCATTTATCTATCAATATCTCCCTGCCTGCCTCCCACTATGTCTACCTGACCATTTTCTCCACATATGGGGATTATACACTGCCCAAACCCTCTCTGTTTTCCTTTTATAACCTCTTTCTCCTTCCATGCCCCTGTCCCTCCCTCTATCCCTCCCTCCACAGAGTGTGATAATACAGGCCTAATCCCTCTCTTCTCTCAATCCCTCTGTTGAATGAAAGAAAGGATATAAGCACATTACAAATCTCATTACTAGGCTTTAGGTATGCCTCTGTGCGTGCCTGTGCTGCATACAACTACCTCATCGGTTGCTTACTATAGGTAAGTGGGGGCGTGTACGCAAAGGGTGTCTGCCTATAGAGTACCTGCCCAGTTTGTCCATACTGTAAGTGTGTGATTTTCAAGTGTAGATGCATGTGTGTGTTTGCTTTCCTGCAACAAGAGGGGCGGGAAATGATAGCTTTCAGTGTAAGATTTGCATAAGTAGACAAGTAGTGGGTAAGCACAGACAAACACACTCACATGCAGACGTACACAAACGCTGCAGATTATTCTGTCCTATTCTACTCAATTCCGTTCCACTGTGCACGGTTTTTAGATGTCAGATTTGATTAGTTATGCCTGATTATGATTCATATTATTCACATTATTTTGTTATAAATTCATGTTTACTGGGCACGCTGTGGTATGTGCTGAGGCAGAACAGGGTGCTGATAAACATGTCAGATTGATACAGCTGACTATTTTGTTGCTGTCAAAAGGAGCAGCTGCATAAATTCATGCCAGTTTGCACCCCTGACAAAAATAAACCTGGGAGCGTAGTGAGAAAGGACAAAAAGTGCATCATTGCAAAACGACCACAGAGACAGGCTGTGACATCAAGTGAAATAAGCCAATTTTTCAAGATATTTTTATGCTTTTTTTCAAAAAACACATTTAATAGTAAAACTGAACACATCTAATCATGATTTTAAAATGAGTATTTCATCAATATTCCAGCCTAAAAACTCACTAAGACACTATAGTTAGTATAGGGAGAAGGGAGGGGGACACAGAGCTTGACTGAGAAACCCTAAGTGGCTCAACGAGCTCATCAAAGAGCCGAGCTTGGCCGTTGGTCTTTCCTGTGAGACTCCAGGGGTGCTAGTGCAGAGCAGGGTGAGAAGCAAAGAACTTCTCCCTTCACAAACAATGAGCTGCACCCTCTTACCGCTGTACTCACAGCTCAGCAGAGCACTCTGGGCCAAAACCCTTTTCCTCCCCAAGTGCTAAACTGAGCCATTTAGGAAGGCCTTTCTGCCTACAGCTATCAGACTGTTCGACAGCCCATTTGTCATTCGGTGGATGCTTTTATCCAAAGTGCCCTACGGATCCACAAGTGTTTACATTTTTAGCAGTGGTGGCCCTGGGGAAATGAAATCCCTCACCCTTGCAGTGGCAGTGCCTTGCTAAATTAGTTCAAATGTAATAAATGAAATAAGGATGATGCATTGTGACATCATTGTGGTTCTGTAACAGTTCGATAACAGTTTCTAGTGGCACATGATTGACATACCCATGGTGACAGGAGGGACAACAGGGTCTGTGGAGGAGGGCTTAGCCTTGACCGGGATGGGTGTGGTCGGTCCGTTTACCATCACATGACCTATATAAGAACATAAAAATAGAAAATACAAGTCAGTTGCAGTCCTGTAACATGGGTAAGAAAAGGAGAAAAAAAAAACAAACAACAACAAAAAAACAATGACGTTATAAATACAGCAGCCCTGAGGCTATTAAGGATTATGGCCCCATGTTTATAGATCAAGGTTTCCTTAGTTGTGTCCTCCTATATTTGTGAGTTAAGGGTGTTAAGTATATTGGATTCCCAGATTCTACTCTTTTCTCTTTCTGTCTTTTTTGTAATGTTTGAGCTTTTTCTGCTTTCATGTAAGTCTTAGTAAATGACTGAGATGAACCAAGGTTTACCCTGGTTATTCTGAATACGCTGTGATTTTAATTACACCATGCATTATGTATGTGTGTCAGTGGTACCGTTCTCTTGTCCAATGTTTAAACCTTGGGTCATAGAACCCTGGTCTGAATTTTAAAATCATAAGCAAATTAGCTCAGCACTCTGTCACTCTTACGTTGTTAACTGCTCCATGATATGCTTTACATTTCTCCTCACTGAAATCACCATAGTCAGGGCTCAGCTGTTAGATGCAGTATTTTACTTTCTGGTTAAACGCTGAGTGGAAAACTGTGAAACCCTCAGAGACAATCATGAAGTCATAGCTCCTTTGCAGATAGGTAGTTGCTCAGCAATTAGCCTTATAATTGCTGCTTTTATAGGCCTAGTACTAAAACATCAGTTTGAAACCAGCAACAGACTGAACTCACTATTGAAAATAAAATACTCAGATACACCACTGTAATGTCACAGTGTTTGATCTGTGGCAGATCAGCTTAGGAAATATGAATTGAGTTTTTGTTTGCGTTATTTATCCACTGACCCAGGTAGTGCAGTAGCTTCTGGGCTCGGTTCTGAGTGGGTTTGAGGTTGAAGAGTTCCTGGTTCTCATCGATGAACTGGGTGTCCACTGTGGAGTGGAGGAACTGGTGGTTGGACAGAACATTCTGGAGAAACGGGATGTTGGTCTAGAGAGGGCGAGACAGACAAACAGTGGAGGGGACTTTTATTTTGTGATCTTCTTAAATGAGCACTTGTGAAAAAAAAAAGGCTTGTGAAACACTTTTTGCACAAACTAATGTAAATATAAACACTAAAGAAGAAAAGACATTGTATAGAGAAGCGAGTCAAGCAGCAATCACCCTGCTTACGTCCTGTTGTGCAAATGAATCACTTGAAAGAAAAGACTGCAGCTCTTTTCAAGAAAGCATCTCACTTAAGAGCGCTGTTAAACAGACATTTGTGAAGATGCACACAAAGCAGACCTACAGACAAACACACAAACACAGTGCCATTGCACAATGTCAGCTCCAACAGACAGACACACACACATGCTGAGCAGAATGAGAAAGTCAACTGTTGAAAGTAATTACACTCCGTTTCTATTTTGTTGTTGTTTGTTTGCCTCAAAAGTATTATCACGCCAATTAAGCTCTCGAAATTAACAAAGAGAGGGAGAGTGAATGAGAAAGAAGAGAGGGGAAAGAGATGTAATTGTTGGAGTTAATTTCATTACTTGATTTGTAGCTATTTTTTCTTCACTCTTGTAAAGCCTGTCTTAACAATGTGGGGAGACTGCTTTGAATTGTTGTAAGAGGCGGAGAAAGAAGTGGTGGGGGTGGGGTGGGGCAAAAGAGGGGGGAGACTGACAGGAAAAAGGAAAGGGGGGTAATAGAAAGGAAAGCAGAAAAAGGGAGAGAGGCAGTGTTAGTTGGAGCGATTGAGTGAAATATGTTAATATATTCTTGGAGCTGCTTCAGACGTGTTTAGAGCTGTTTAATGTCCCCAAGGGAGAGTGAAGGAAGGTAAACTGTGTGAAAAGATTCTTTCTCAAAGTTTGCTAAAAATGTCTTTGTATATGACTGAAAATGTCAGAGATTTAAGTGGGCCATTAAAAAGAAGAAAACCTCTGCCACTCATGAACCAGCCTCCAAGCATCCCTTTTATTTACAAATGCAGAAACACACAAAACCAGAGCTCAGAACCAAGAGGGAAACCGAATCCCTGAGGACATCCAGGGTATTGGGTATTGCAGCCCCTTCTAAGCCCAGAAATGTAACATTCACCTCATTATCTACATCGATAGAGCTCTCTGTCACACACGCAGGCATTTTGTATCTTTGTACCAATGTGTGTAAGTATATGCACATGAAACATAATCCACAGATGGACAGAATTTACAGCCATAAATTGGGCATTTAGCTGACAATCAAACGCAGAGTGACTTGAAATAATTGCTGTTGCACAATCACTCAGGAATTCCGTAATTGGGAGAAGGGAGTCAGGCGATAAACAAACCACACAGATATACACCTCATTATCAGCACTAAGGGGTGAGGGGTGGGGGGTGTAGCGGGGAGATCAATGTGGTCAGACGACGACGAATAAAGTGCATGTTGGTCATGCCAATAAAGCCAAAATGAGATGTATACAGTATGAACTCAAGCAGAGGGTGAGAGCACATTCAGGTTTCTTCTTAGGAGGAGAGAGAAGATAACAAAGAGATGACAACAGTATATATAATTTATGTATTTTGCAGTTGACAAAGAAAAATCGAATTCCAGAGAAGGCGCATTACATCAGAAGAGACATCTTCTGCTTTGTCAATGTATACGACCTGTAATATTAAGAAACTGAAATTGAGAGACAAAATTGTGTGCTTTTTTCGGGAATGGGAAGAGAGGATTTCATTTTCTGAGGTACACATGCACACACACAAAATGACACTGTATTCTCAGACTTCTGCCACAGGGAGGGGAGCCGGAGAGGAGAAAGAGAAGAGAGCCGAGGGATTCACATGGATGTGCTACACTGCCAAGCCCTGGGCTACGAGCTGTGGACCAAAACAAAAAGTGATTTCTGCCGAATGTTATAACTGCAATAAGATTTCAGAAACCTGTGGACATCACCTTTCTTCCATTTATAGCATATGGCTACATAACATATAACTATAACTGGATATTGTTTCACTGTACATTTTCCTTGGATCAAAATCAGAGCTTTGACTTAAGGACGGCCAAATTAAGGCTGGAAATACAAGCTAGTTAGGTTTAAAAAGACTTTATACCACAAACACATTGTTGGCTAAAGAATCTGACTTATTTTATGAAGCATTTGAAAGAATAGGTAAATACATCCACTTTTTGCCGAGAGGATTAATACCGTTCTCACATCTCTATAGTAACTAAAAGCTGAGCTGAGCGTAACAAAATGGAGAAATGCTCGCAGCTTGCCCACCTCTGCCCTAAAACACACAAATTAAAACTTTATATCTTGTTTGTCAATCTGATCCAATGTGTAAAGAAGTGACAGGCAAATACTGGTACCTTTGGACAGAACCAGGTCAGCTGTTTTCCCGACTTTATGCTATGCTAAGCTAACCAGCTACTAGTGGTAACATCACATTTATTGGACAGGCATGAGAGTGGTATCGGTCTTCTCATCTAACTTTCAGTAAGAGGGCAAATAAGCATATTTCCCAAACTGCTGAACTGTTCTTTTAGGGTGGTAACATGAAGCTGGTAGATTACATTTTGGAGCAACAGTACCACCTGAGTGAAAACACAGTATTTCATTTGTATAGAATATATTTTCTGTACTTTCACCACATAACCACACAGAGACAAGGTCAAATAGTGAAAAGAAGCATAAAAAACTCCATCAAAAAAGTGAGAAATGTGAAAGTGAAAGAGGAAAAAGTTTTAATTTATATTTGTTATTATTGTTGTTTCTTTGGAGGAGAGTTTTAAACTGGGCCTTGGGGCATTTAGAGGTTTCACCTGCACAAGTTTGGTATTTTACCTCATTTTTCTGTTTGATGTCATCTTCATCTATAATTTATATGTGTAAACAAACTTAATGAGTGAGAGTAAGTAAAGGAAAAAGCAACCAAAAGGTATAAATAAAATACAAATGTGGAGAGACAGAGACATGGAATGAGAAGCAAATAGAACAAGCAGCTGCTATTAATGACAGACCCAGAAATAATGGAGAGGGAAGATAGAGACACCATTAATACATGGAGGTTTGTCCTTTTCCTCTCTGCTGTACCAGATCAATGTGTTCATTATCAGGCTGCTCTGTATGCCTGTGGCTACCACACACACTAACACACATACATACAGCCCCCCCGCTCTTTCTCCGTATTTCCCCTAATGATGTGAAACACACACTCTAAAAAGGCCCACACACACACATGCACACACACTTTAGTCTCTCTCTCCCCACCGCTCAGTAACTCGTCATAAATTTCTCTCAATCTTCATCCTGCTCTCTGTGATATCACACACACACACACACACACACTCAACAGAGGCCCTTCCCTGATTTGGATGCCCTGTAACAAGTCTACAGCTCTCAGTGCTATGTGCACAGCATGCAAAACACACACGCACACACACTTTCTTGCCAGTGATGATTGTGGCTCCTGCTCCCAAATGCTTTTCACACACACGCACACACACACACACACTTTTGAATACGATTAGTTTCTGTGGGAAAGTAAACATGTCCAAATGTGAATTAATGCTCACACAGGCTCTAGTTTACATACACCCACACTCTTTCTAATAGCCAGCAATTGAACTCGCAAGGCTCAGTATCAGAAGTCACTGCGTATTTTTGATGCAAACCAGAATCACGTGTACTTTATTCCCTCCCACTACAAAATGACATTTGGTTGCGTCTTTTCTCACATTTATTCTCACAGCCCTTGGTTTATCACCAGAAAGGTCTGTTTTATTGCTACTCTGCTCACAGCCGGTCGTTACTACTCTTGTTGCAATCAGCTTTACTGGTGATTGCCAAAGCAACATAGTGAACTAAGTATTGATGTCCCAGGCTGTTGACTCAACTGCAAACACAAGTCAGCTCAACACAGCACCACCTTTAAACAGTTACTGTTGCAGGACATCTGCTGGCTTCAGGAAACTGAAAGAACTTGTCTCACTTTATATTTAAGTTAAGTTAGACCATAAAAATAAACTCATCAAATAAATACTATCACTATGATAGCACTAATAATAATTAGTGATGCACTTCAGTTGTCATCCAACATTCAAATGTTGCTAATATAGACAGAATTTACAACTGACAGTAATATTCAGTCTGGATATCTTTGGGGGAGAAAAAAGCATATCACCTGCTATTTTATGTGATCTCATTGTCTGCAATCTGTCTACACTGGGATGTAATTTTTACAATGCAAAGCAGGCAAGTCATTGGAGTGATGGCAAAACAAAAACAAAACAGGTGTTACTGTCCAGACTGCTCCTATGTTTCTGTGTAATGAAATATTTTATAACTCTAAAGCAGCAAAGAAATGAAAGCCCAAATACCTTTGGAGCTGCTCTGCACATGAACATTTCTACCTACGGAAGACATTTGTTCACCATGCAAAGAAGCCTTCTCACTAATGTTAAGACAAAAAGGACTGTGCATAAATACTCCAAATTGGCTATAGCCTGAAGGAGGTTTCACATATCAAATCAATTTCTGGTTGTAATGTATGCATTTAAACCCGCAATTAACATTTCATCATATTTTAAGGAATTATGCATTCCTGTAAGCGCATCACTTTGGCTTTTGCTGATATAAACCCAAGCTATATTTCACATTCAAGCCTGAAATAAAGCCAGCCCCTTTCACTTACTCTAATGTGAACTCTTTGTTGTGCAATCCTCTTTGCTCCCACAACTATCAATGTCAGGACAACAGCCTAAGGAAAGGATGAGGAAAACAGGGAGACGGCCCACTATTGTCTTTAGATCAATATAAACAAAACAAAGTTAACTAGAAAGGCAACAAAAATTAAAGGAACACCCTAACCACCTACAACCAGAGCTTAAAAACAACAGGAGAAACCAAGAAAATGGAGGCCCTACAAAACCCACACTGATACATCAGTGTGGCAAAGATAACAAAACAAGGAACAACAACTCAGGATGTGACTCTACTCCTGCACTCCATCCACTGACTCCCTGCATTGGCTTACGTTAGGTTTCAAATCCTGAGATAGGCTTATAAAGCCAAGAACATGCTTGGTGAAATCCTGTGTTGAGGCAGGTTGAGGCAGGGTGTCTCTGATCCACAGCTCACCTGGATCCACCCTCACCCAAAGGTCCTCTGTAAACAAGGAGGTTCTTTTGCTCATGGTAGAGATCAGGCCCTCAGCATCTTTTACCAGCTTCAAACACACAGTACACACTCACCTCTTCAAAAAGCATCTGGACTGACACCACTTCGGTCTAAATATATCACACTGCTTAAAATTTTCTAGTGCAAATACTACTTCTCTAAAATATACACACGTAATACTGTATATTGCCTCTGTCAGTTCAATTTTGTTCATTTCTAGAGGCAAATGTTGCTTTATGCAAATCAAGATACAAAAACTGAGTATCAAGACAGTACAGGTGCATTTTGGATTTTGAAAAATTTTCAGCTGTGCTCAGCATTACACACAAATGTACAACACACACCCCTGATCTCCGTCTTCTCCCAGCACAAACACTGCCTCCCTCTGTCACACACAGCCTCCACGCTCCCTCAGTGATTAGGAGTTGAATAGGGGAGCTGTCAGGTCATTCGTCTTTTCTCTCCTCTCCTCCTCTGTCTCCCCTATCCCCATCCGTCACGCCCTAACCACTGGCCCGAACACATAAACAAGATCAACAAACGCACAGCCCGAAGAGTGAATGTACACACACTCACACAGACATGTAGGGGACCTCTCACACTCATATCAGCTACAAATTTACTCAAGCAGTCGAGACATACCCAAAATAAATACTCGCACTCTCTCTCTCTCTCTCTCTCTCTCTCTCTCTCTCTCTCTCTCTCTCTCTCTCTCTCTCTCTCTCCCTCTCTCTCTCTCACACACACACACACACACACACTTATATTTTACAGCTACCCAAAAGCAGGAACAAACTCAAGCAAATATTTCTGATGGAAGATGTTCTTAACATCACACATGAACAAACAAGTGCACAATCACACACGTGGATAAAGGGTGAAAAAAAAAATCACACACACAAACAGACTCAGTGACCTGCTGCTGAGATGTTTTGGTCTCAGTTGGCCATTAATGACTTTGCCGCAGTCCGTTGATTGGTTAGTTAGAGGGACAGCAGGCCAGACACTGTGTGTGTTTACACTCTTGTCTTTGCGTCCTGCCTGATCTGTGTGTGACTGCATCTGTTTGTGTGTCCAAAGAAAGCATGGCTGGGTCAAGGCGACAGCACTGATGATCACATTCTGTGCAGATGTAACAAACAACTGTGACTACATTTCTTTCTCAATTTCTTCTTTAACTCCAAGGGCATGCCTTAATTCTCTACTCAGGTTTTCTGTCCTCTAATTTTCTCTTTACATCTCACTTCTTGTCCTCTTCCCCAAAATAGCTACTGACTATTCACCATGCCAAACACTTTTTTCCAATTTCCCGTGGCCTTTACAACCATGAAATACACTCTGAAAATGTTTTTACTGCCAAAAGAAAACCAACTGTGGTCTGAATACTTAGTGGCCGCACCTAAAAATTAAATCTGGAATCAGTGTTTGACATTTGCCACAGGACTTTTATCTCAGTGAAATAAAAAATCTGATTGGTGATCTTTCCAGTAATAACTCCTATCACCGCTCCATGGCAGAGCAATTTTCAACTTGCATTTCATCAGGGGAACTGTGGACAGAAATATTTCCATTGTAAATAATCTCATAGGATATGAAGAAAACTGACAAAATATGAATAAATAAATTGACAAAGCCTATCTCTTTCTAGGATGACAGTTTCACGTGTGTGTCTCTGCATTTGTTTACCTGAGGTTTAAAGAAACACAGGCCATGTGAATCCAGCTGTGATCCCTTATTGGTTTTGGAAAGACTTAATAAAACTATGCAAAGGAACAGGAGGAAGGAAGAGAAGTAATATTAAAGCTTCAAGATATGTCAGACATGGACCACGCTGGACTATTTCCAGCTCAGTAATGTGAGAACATTCTCATTACAGTGTGTTTCAGTTGCCTGTCTGTGAGTGGACGCTGGCCATGGTGCTGAAATTGCTGCTGACCATGGTGCTGAACTTGCCAGACATCCTTGACAAAGCCTGCCACTGGGGAAATGCAACAGCTATTGTACTGTTGTAAAGATATCTCTAGCATAACTACAGTGTTCAATAGAAGAACAACATTTTTAAGATTTAAAGCATGAAGCTCTAGGCTCTCCAATTTACTCCGTTCAACACCTTCCAGAGAATACTTTACAGTAAAAGCGCTCTCTGATTTGTCATGTTCTCAGTTTACAGCAGTTTAAGAGTCAAATGCTTTGCAGCTACAAAATATGCCATTTTGAGTTAAAGGGACTGACAGTTTTTCTCAAGTGCTCTGAACTTTAACTATAGCTCTACCCACTTACATGTCAATACCAGTCGATTTACAGGGGTTGCTAAAGTTCACACTCTCCTCCAGGGAAAATGCAGGAAATTACAAGCTGAACCAGAAGATGAGATGATGAGGCAGGGTAAGGGAAAGTGGATACAACACAGGTAAATTTCTTGTCACAGGCGTAATAACCCACTGAATGCTTTACCTACCAAAGAATGACTAAAGCATAATGACTGATTTTAAAATATTTTCAAAATAACCATGTAAGGTTCTGTACTACCGGGGGTGGGGGGGTGGGGGGGGCACATGACCAGGAGCCATTAGTAATATGTGACGTGTTTTCCTTAAACAGTGTGACTCAGACTCATCTGGTATCAACAAATGGGGTGCTGAACTAGCTAAAAGAGGGCCTTCTTAGACTCTTTCAGGGACCCTGAGACACAAGCTTATTAAAACAGATTGCTACTTAGTGGTATTTTGGGAATCCTTAAGCAGTAGGCTTGTGACGCATTAAACGACTCGTGATGTACTCCAAACCCACAGAGTGTGTCGTCTTAGACTCTATTAGCAGGTGTTTGGTCTTCTGTGTTAATTATACTAGAACTTGTGAATGATCATCTCACCCTTGGTGTGTTGCAAAAAGTAGAGGAAATCAAACAGAATTCATGTTTTTGGTATTATGCATTCAGTACTGATAATATAATGCATTAAGACATGGCCACAAACACCTCAATTAAATTCTGGCATTTTGTTTCTAATTTTTTAACTACAATCACACCTTATTCTTACAATGCAACAACATATCCTCCATCGTTGGCCTGACATTTTTGAAAATCAGTGTCTCCCCCAAAAAATACAAACCACTGAACCAGGGCCCCTTCTGAGAGTTTTGAAATAACAAAGCAGGGGATCTTCAACCTTTTAGAGGCTGGGGAAAACATTGGGAATACTTTCACTCTGGGATCTCAGCTCAGTAAACCCTATTACTACCACTATCTCACAGACACAGACCAAAAGTAGAACCGGAGCCTTTTTGGTCTAAAATTATAGTATAAGCGGATATTCTACCAAAAAAAAAAAAAAAACAGGTCTATTATACATTGTTTTATGGCATGGATTTCCAACAGATGGTAAATGGGAGAGTGCATTTCTAGAGACAATAATAGCACCTGCTAATTTTAAAGGATGGTTCCGGTAATTTTAATTGTGGGCAGCAGAGCACCTCCAGTAGGCAGAGTAAACATTTAAGTTATGTGAGCAACACTTAAAGCCCTTTTTAACACAGCAATACTGAACGTTAGTGTGTTTAAAGGACTGGTTTCTAATCACTTTTTGGATTCAACTGTTGGGTTACCAGCTGTATTGAACTCTTGACTACAGTGCTCTCACCACCTGCAGGTATTAAAGCCAAAAAGGAGAACCAGAAAACAGATTACCCTTAAAAGCAAGAAGAGCACTTTTCAGGCTCCAAACTATTGGCAGTATGATGAATTTCATTTGAATGTACATGCTGAATCATTTTAGTCCAGTATTTCCAATTATAGTCAGCAGATAAGCTTCAGGCAGTGGATTTTGATGATAGCAAGTTCTAATGGCACTTCTTTTGGACTGTTACTCATGTCAGTGGACACTTGTTGACTGACCTGTCAGTCGTGAGACATAATTTTTGTTTGAGGGTCGATGTGTAATTTAATATTTCCTCTACCACCAGCTCAACAGCAGGTTTCATCGATGTGCTATGAATGTTAACTCACCAACTCCAGCCACTGGAGTATTAATAATGAACAAACTGACATCATGCTGGGATAGATTCAATTCTTTGAAAATGTTTTTAGTTCAGGAATGAAAGATAAAATTCATAGTCTTGCTGTGAGGCCACATGGTGTATGGAGACCCAGTGTTGGATAACACCTAAATGTATCTCATTTCTGACTACATGCAACAACATGCTTTTACTTCCTTCCTTAAAAGTCACTTCATTATATCAAAGCTAAATTTCAACTGTCCAGACTAAAAGCAATGGTAATTCTAATTTACAGGTTCATGTTAGCTGTAATTAAGCATCACATCAACCGTGATCTACAACATCATCAGCCTTAAGCCTTACTTTTATCTCACTACAGGTTTATATATGGTCTGTAGTACCATTATCAGACTGCTTAGCTTTGACATCACATTACTTCTACCTGTTGTCCCCCCTTCAGTGGCTGTGACTCATTGTGGATCCTGAGTCATAGTTTAAAGAGTTCCCGAGGCAATGGTATTTCTGCAAGACTAACATGCAGTAGCAGTCTGGTTTTATGTATGAGACTGTTTATGTGGTTCAAATAGTCTGAGGAGCAGTGAAATAAAGACAGAAATCAATTGAGGTGTAATAAAAAAATTAGTGGACCAAAAGTACATAAACCCTAAAGGTGCAGTAGACAAAAAAGGCGCTGAATTAGAGTACAAAGAAACTGGGAAAATAAACAGCATCTCTAATGCAAGAGATGAATTCTCAAGTTGTGACCTTCAGTATCAAGTCGTACAGAAATACTCTTGCTACGTACCAAACAACCCTTTGTGAGTCTAATTAGTGAGTGCTGACTGCACATTTGAAAGTGGCAGAAAGCTAAAATAAGTTAGAAATGGATACCAGTAAATCAGGTAGAATATTTGTCTGGTATATTCTTGGTAAGCAATAATAACACAATTCCTAGAAGTTAAAGCTAGATTTCTTTTTCCAATTAACACATTCCCATCACAGTCTGTGACACAACACCTCATATTTTATTGTGCAATTAGTAGAAATTAAGAAATTAATTCTCCACTAAGTACACAGTTATTTTCAATAAAAATGCCATGCCACTGTAATAAAATAAAAACCAGGTTCTGCTTATATCTGCTTATTTTCCTTAGTTAACTTTCCTGAATAACTACCTCAGGGTTACTTTAGGTGACAACCAACAAAAAAAGCCATGCAAAACAGGATTCAGTGAGTCACATGTTGCTTATTAGACATCAAAGTAATGCAGAGTGCCTCTCCCTTCTCACATTCTGTATGATGTTAGTAGAGAATATAACTCAAACAGTTTCCATTTACCATCATTATAATGGCCCAAGTCTCAACATACAGTTATGTCAAACTAATGCATCTCATCTAATGGGCTCTCTCTATTGATGACTACTGTCAGTAGTCAAAAGGTGACTCATCCATGTGTCCACACTAATAAGTATTGAGCAAAGATAGCTGGACTCCTATTTAGAAACCTAACCAAAATAGAAATGTTTACTCAACCAATAAGATCATATTAATTTTTCCCTTCTATCTATGGTTCAGCATGATGACTTTAATGCTAAAACACCCATAGTCTCTATTTTCAGAGACTAGGGGAGCCCAGAACACAAAATGACTAACAGCTGCCTCTTATTTACAGAATGTACTATAAATGTCTAGATTTTCTCAGCACAGAACATCATGCATTATTTATTTGAATATTTTTATAGCCTTATCATGGTTGCCTGTGATCTGTAATTTTCTAGTCAGTATTTATGGTTTTCACATTTGTTTTTTTAATGCTCTTTCATCAGGGCTCCTGATCCTCCTCCTGCTACTCTGTGTGTGTGTGTGTGTGTGTGTGAGAGACAAACAGCTCATGTGCACTGGCCATGGTGCTGAAATGGCTGTCTGGCAGCAGAGACTTGCAAAGTTACAGACCTTTATAAGCCTTAACAGCAGGGAAAGCAAAGGTGAAACATGGCTCTGTTCCATTTAGTCGTGCCAGTAAGTCATACCAGTGAGCCAGCATGAGCAAAACTAAAGCACAACTAAAGTGAATGCAGTTATTAATTAATGGTATTAGTTACACATGCATTTAAGAAGTGAAAATGTCCTAGTGTAAGAAAGGTCTATTAGCTGTTTACTTGCACACACATTGATACAATAACACACATAATGCGATTGCGGCTGTAATGTGACTGAGGTGGATCCCACGTAAACAACATGCTCGGATTCTGTTAATGCAATTATTCTCAGTCACAATAAGCTTAATCACAGTAGGCTATGTGCAATTTTACTTGCATTATTCAAGGGCATTTCAGTCATGTAAACACCTTAATCTGACGCTCAGTTTGAGTTTTAAACAGCATTTTTCAACACATGGCATTCCAACTGCTTGACAACACATGCCAAACGTGTCAGCTGGTGAGACACTTGAGTCTGCTCTTTCAGTGCATTGTCTTGACAAGCACTCTCTAGGCTACAAACAAACTTTTTGTGCAATTTACAGAGTGGTACATTCTTCTTCTACATTTCTTTTGGAAAAATCAAAGCACAGAAACAGCAGTATCAAAAGAACACTTCAATATGAAAGTCATAAAAGAGTCATTGGACTAGTTATTCACTGTTTATCAGCTGTAATCTGATAATTATATGCATTTACTGTAAATCTGTCAGTGTACTTTTTTCTCTTTCTTTCTGTAATATATGCACAGACACTAATCCCTGCTTTTCTAAAGTGCAGCTTATTTCAGGGGAAACAATCAACAAGCAAAATCTCATTTGCAGTTTTTTCATTGGCACCTCTCACCAGCTTTCCGTTTCGACGTTTAACAGCCTTTTTCTAACAGCTCATTGCATTTCTGTACAGATCCATTTATGTAGCCCTGCACACAAGACAGTTTTATTAGTTGCTTCTTATCCATTGGTTGTTATTTCCACTGTAAACTCCAGCAGCACAGAGAGCATTAAAGCAACTCACTCTTGGAAACATTTCGCTTGTATGTTTGATTTTTTTTTTCTATCCAACATATCCCTGAAGCCATTTCTGCTCTGTGTCTTTACGCCTGAGTGTATTTGTCAAGGATTTACACTTAAAGCAATATAGACAAATGAGGCCAGCATGTTTTTCTCGTACCTCATTGACTGCTGCCCATGGCTGGTAAAATGGTCTGCCAGCAGTAACCAGGAAATCATTTGGAGAAACTATTACTAATGCAGGGGAAATAAATAAAAACCACAATGACATGCAAACGGCTCTAAGAGCAAAATTAGAAGGCGGAGTTGTGTGGTTGTTGTGCGTGTGTGTGCGTGTGTGTGCATGTGTGTCTGACCTTGTCTCTCATTATCCCTAGATTGAGACAAATAGAGAGGGATCTGCCCTTCGATCTAAACCTCCACACCATTTACCCCTGACATCACAGCTGAGCAAGTGTGTGAGTGTGCTTGTTTCATTTAGCCTTGTGAGAGTCCATGTCCATGTCCTGATTTGTGTGATACTATGGTGTGTTTTTGTGCGCAATCATGCAGTCGCGCAAATCTTTACGTGAGTGTGTATGTTCAATCACAGTCTGTGTGAGTGTTGCAGTGGTCTCAAATAGATTGGGTGAAATGCATGTTCTCTGTGTGTCCATGTGTGAAGTTTTGGTGAGTGTGTGGGTGTGTGTGAATGGAAGCATTTGACACACTGGTGACTATGTGTGACATGTTTGTGTGCACAGGCGCTCACTGAGTGCATTTGTTTTTGTGTGCTCCAGTGTTGCCTATATTTAGCCACTGTGTCTCACAAACTCACTGTGATTCATTTATACTCACAAATAATTTGTCCTCACTTGATGACAAACCAGTCAAATGACAGATAAACATTAAGTGGAGGAGAGGTGTAAACTTGGTTCATGTAGGCTGTTTTTTAATTCAACCCAAAGATGTAAAATTACTCAATCATCTTGGTCTCTACCCTTTTTTTTTTTTTACCCATTCTCTTTCTTTCCCCCTCTCTTTCTCTTGCTGCTGGCAAGGACATGTTCCTCAGCTGCTGTCGAGGTTCCATCTTTTGATTTAAGCAGCACACTTTTCAGCCATACCTGTCGTTTTCCTGCCTGTTAGTGGCAACTACCTGTGGGTAGGCCAACATTCAGAAAAATACCACCTCAGCTGTTTCCTTCCAGTTTTTTTAAGTGTGCCCAAAAAATCTGTTCCCACTGTATATGTTGTATAAATAGGAAAAAAATAAACGAATAAAATGAAGCAATGACTATGAGGTTAAAGGTGGCCTGTGGAATTTTCTTCTAACAAAATATAAGTTATGTTTACACTCATAAAAGGTTTGCAAAATTGATAATTTAGTATTTCAAATCCTTTATTGTTTACATCCTGCTGGCATATGCAGTATTTCTTGATGCATGACTGCCACCTGTGGATCAGTGGAATAGAGCAAAACCATTGGCAGGACTATAGTCCGTCACCAGCATGCCCTTCATGTGCATGTATGTTTGTCTTCATGAGGATGCATGAGACAAAATGGGGTCCCACTCATGAAAAATGAAAAAAACTGCCCCATTGTGCTAGAGGTCAAAAACTCCATAGGGTACCTTTAAATAGTTATATCTTGGCTACAATGGTGTTGGAGGGAGATGACAGTATATTGTTAACATCTTTGCTGTACATATCTCCCCTTAAAAAACAGCACTTTAATCCAATGGTCTTTGTTTAAATTCAATTCCAGTGTGTCAGAGTAAAGATCACAAGACTTGAAAAGCCTTACCATATTAAACAAACATATGACTATCTCTGTGACACCATGTGAAAAAAGCCATGGTGTAAAATGTTACGCATCCAAGTGAGCAACTATAAATACTTGACACAGAGATGTTTCCAGTTTGTTGAAACCTCCGGTGAGTTGACCAGTGAACCAATTTGCAATTAAAAAAAAACAAAAAAACGATGGATTCGTTCAGCCCTGGGTCAGTAGGCCGACTCCCCTGCAACTGCTTTCACGTTGAGGGCTAATTTGGCCTGACCGAACCAGAACAGGTCTGGCCTCTTTCTGATTAAGTGCAGCATTACTCAGAATGAACTAAAAAAGATCCTGCCAATCTCTCTGCTTAGTTCTCAGTCTTAAGGAGAAAGAGACTTTTCCCTGTGCATTTTACATATACTTGATTGATCTGTGCTCACAAGAATGTCCTATGGACACAAAATCTTTGACCTTTGCCCTACAGATTTCTGGTTGCTTGTAATTTCTATGATAAGAAATTTAAATAATTCACAGGTGCACAGCTTGTGACTTGCCCTGAATTTGAGTGGTGGAAAAATGCCTTATATGCCAGCAACTCGGTCAGTAATGAGATTTTCTCCTGACTGGTGAACTCACTTCATCCATCACCCAGCAGTAGGTCATGTTAGTTTATTTCATTCAGCAAGGTCACTCTCCCTGACGAGAGGACTGGGTGCCAAACCACCAGAGGTTTGATTAATTGTGAATCAACGAGCCATAAAAGCAGAGCGCTGTAAACGAGATACGATTGGGTGAAATGATATATCAAACTTCTCCTTGCTGGACCTTGCTTTGAGGGAGGTCTAGCTTACTAGGTTAAAAATACACTGGCCCACAGCAGGACTGTAATGGAGTGACAGTTAAGAGGGAGAAAGCAAGGGATAAAAATAAATTCAAGATAGAAAAATGGAGATGCATGAAAGTGGGATGAGAGGTAAATACTATAGGTAGAGATAAACAGGGAAGGGCTGGTACAGATTGAGAAATATTTAGAAGATGGAGGAGTGAATATAGGACAAAAATCGCCTCCTGGGTGGAAATTGAGGTACACAAAACACCAGTTCATCCATAACACAACCAAATCTCTGTCCCTACCCTTTTTTTCCCCCATCTTTCTGATGTTTCATCCGTAGTGCATGATTGTGTTGACAAAACGGATCTGCACGTGTGTGAATGTCGGAAACAACTTAATTCCAGTATCCAGAAATACCTCTGATGTTATATGTTCTGCCTTAGTAATGGGACATGCACCCGACACACACACTCGCACCCAGACGGTTTCCATTAAACGACTATTTCCAGCAGCTATTGGCACAGCGGGGAAATCAAGCACTCGACCACCGTTTGAAGTCGTATCAGCTACACTTGTTCCTATCGCCATGCTATCACTCCATCCACTCCTCACTTCCATCCCTTGCTAACCCCTCTCTTCCTCACTTATCTCCCCTACGCCCCCAGAGATCTTCGGCCTCCTCTCTCTTCCTCCTCTCTTTCCTCACACATCGCCTTGTGCTCACTCTCTCTTAATCATCCTCCCTTTTGCTCCCCTCCCCCTAACATCCTGGTCTGACCCAGAGTTGCTTGAGGCACTGTGGGCTTCACTTCCTCTTGTCAAACCTGCCGACTTTTATCACCCCCCGCCACCCCCACCCTCAACCCAACCCAACCCTCAGTCAGGGGTTGTATATATGCTAAGATCTCTACTGAAGTAAAAGTGGTAATACCGCTATGTAAAAATACTCATAGAAGTGGAATTCCACCATTCAAAACTTGACTCAAGTAATTAAGTATTACGCATAACCTAAAAGTATCCATTATATAGAATGTCCACGTCTAGTGTGTTATTACTACATAAGGCTGACGTTAAGGAAAATAGAAAAAACTAAAAACAATCCAATCAGCCCACCTCATGAAGTGACTGGCAAGGTGTGTGAAGGTGAAAAGGTACAGAACTACCTCTGTTATTTTTTGCGTGCAGCTGAGTGTTACTCCATGAATGCATTTGCTGAAATAAAGTCCAAAGGTTTGCACTATTATCTCACTCTGTACAGTTCACTGCATGTCAGTCTCCTCTTAGCTCACTCAGTTCGCACAAAATAGTTTGTTTGAGGCATACTGACAACTGCATTCTGTATATTGTCTATTGTCAACAAATCCTGTGAAAAGGCTAAAACCAACAATGGACTCATTTGCACTTCACTGGCATATCTACCCGTACGCCACCCGCAAGGCCATTTCCTCCAACTGAAGATTTAAATCTTGAAAAGCTGTCCAAAATGACTTGTTTTATATTTGAAAAGGGCTCACTAAAACAGCTCAGGGCTGCAGTTTTTAGTAAATATTACTCAAACAGGAGTAAATAGTTTATTTGTTGGGAACTACTTGCAGCTGCAGATTAATCCACATTTGGTGCACTAGTGAGTATTTACGGCACCAGGACAGTGTATGCGGAACTGATTTAAAATGAATGGAACTGTCCTTGTTCATTGTAATGAACATGTCACCCAGTACAAAGCTATAGCTCCTTGATGCATTTTTAATAGTTTTTGGAGAACAAGGCAGGTCTATGTCACAGAAGAATAAACTATATCAGGATTTGGCCACAAGAACAGTAATTGGTAGTTGGAGGTCATTGATGATTTCAGTCTTTTTCTGGGATTTGTTGGCTATTAGAAACATGCAGTATTGCGAGTCTTTCCATTAAAATACATTTTAAGCTGCATTTTAAATTTGCAGTCAGTCAAGCTATAGCTGGAGCTACTTCAACTGTTTTATATCCTGTTTGATTGTACATTCATACCATTGTGTCAGTATTTTATAACTTGATTATATGCTTTGTATGTAAAATCTTAATCTGACAAGTAACTAGTAACTCCAGGTGTCAAGTAGTGGAGTAAAATATACCTCAATACTACTCCTCTCCCCCTCCTTCATTCTCTGCTCTTCTCTTCCCTCCAATTCGTCATCTCTTCTAATCTTTCCTCTTACTCCTCCTACATCATTCCCTCTTTCACCTCCTCCTTCCCTCTTCCTCTTCATTCTCCTCCGCACCTTGTCTCCCCACCACCCTCCTTCTCTCCTGCTCCTCGTCTTCATGCCTCTCTCGCTCGCGCTCTCTCTCACGAGCACCCCCACTCATTCTCTCTTTCTCAGTCCGATGCTTGCCGCTGCCGGAGACAGATCGCAGTCCTCTCATCTGCTCTTCATTGCGAATCACACACTCTTCTCTGGCAGATAAGGACAGAGACAGCCAATAAAAATTAAGAAAAAGGCAAGAGGATTAAGAGGAGGATAAATGGACAGATGAAGAGGAAAAGTGTCTGAGCGGAGGCAGGACAAGTAAAAGGAAAAAAAAAATGGAGAAAACCTCCCTGAAGGAGAGAGGAGGTTTCTAAAAAATACAAGCCAGCTTACTCCCCTTCATTGTGTTTTCTTCTTCTCTCTCTCTCTCTCTCCCTCTTTGCTGTGTCCCCTCCTTCATTCAGTACCTGTTCTATGGGATTAACATGACTTAAAATTCAATCAGCCTACAGCCTGACGGAAGAGCGACAGAGGAGGCAGACAGAGCACTGCAGCTGTCGAGACCGAGTGAGGGGACGACCAACGGGAGGGGGTTAGACAGAGAGAGATAGAGATAGAGAGGAGGGGGAGAGAGAGAGAGAGAGAGAGAGAGAGAGAGAGAGATGGGTGTTTTTCCACGGAGCTGAGATAGAGAGTGAGCCACGGAGACAGAGAGATGTGACGGCTCCAAGAGTCGCGGTGGAATGATCCGGAAAACAAGGTCAGTAATTCCAACTTTTTATCTAGGGGAGGGCAAAAAAGGGGAAAAGACATATTGCATAAGGAAGAATGAAAGTGAAGAAAACTTTAAAAAATGTATAACTAAAGACTCATAATATCTGTAATGTGCTTCTGAAGTAGCAAAGTGAACATTAGAGGAGAAGACACAGATAAAACAGGAATGAAAAGGAAAAAAATGAATCAAGGATATTCAATCGAATTCAGGAGGGAAACAAAATCTGTCAGAGATGCTGCTGCACGAATGTACAGATACACACTCCAAGTCACACTCACAAAGAAACACACACACAGTGAGTGCACAGCTTTAGAGCAAGATAATGAGATTGTCTTCTTAAAGGTGTTGGCTTTTGGAGTTTGACTGACAGGCCGGAGTGTGTGTGTGTGTGTGTGTGTGTGTGTGTGTGTGTGTGTGTGTGTGTGTGTGGGGGGGGGTTTGAACTGTCTGACATTCATGGCACTGATCAATAGCTCAGTTGTTTCATTAGGCTATGTGTGTGTGTGTGTGTGTGTGAGATGCAGAGGCTGTGTATGCTTGCAGGAGAGTATCACTGCATGACTACTTAGTGGATGTGTGCGTGGTGGTGACTGTGGTGGTGGTGGTGTGTGTGCAAGCATGCGTGAATGTGCTGCATGACTGTGTGTGTGTGCGCATGTGCTTGTGCTCTCCTGAGTGTTTGTGTGTGTAAGAACAAGCCAGTGCAGCCTGCTGAGAAACGCTAAGAGGGTCTCAGAACTATTGATTGTCTTTGATAGACAGGTAGGAAAGAAGGGAGGAGTGCGGAGACGGAGGAGAAAAAATGGGGGGTGTCAAAGTGGGGAGGGGGATTTTACGAGGCCGTAAGGGAGGACTGTAGGACTGAAATCAGAAGTTGTGGAATGAGGGATGGGTGTAGATATCCAAAGGAAAGAGGAGGTCAGATGGGTGGAGGAGAAAAAGGGGGATGGGATGGGACAAAAAGTGATAATGGACTCGATGGAATGGCTGTGTCATTTATGTGAGTGGACACACAGAGTAAAAAGAACATTAATGGAACACATTTGCAGTGCACACAGTTCATTCTCTTCACACTCTCCATGTTTCTCCTCTTTTTCAGGTTTCAAGCCATCCCTCCATCTCTCCAGCTTACTCCCAAACCTCCTTTTCTGCACCTCCCTCCAAGGTCACCAGTGAACGACTAACTCAATGTGGGAGAACAGACATGAGTCACACTCTGTAGAGTGTAGAGAGGCTGTAACACACCCTGGAAATCACTCTGGGAAGTGAGGAATGAGAGAAAGAGGAGGGAAGAAACTGCGTGTGTGAAAGAATGAAGTAATAGAAGAGAAAGCCAGAGAGCCAGATGAATAAATAAGAGGAGCAGAGACAGAGTTGTATGAGCAAGGGGGAGGGGGAAAAAAAGGAGAGAGGGAGTGAGAGAAGGGGGGGTGAGGGTGGGGAGGGGAGGTGAAGATCGTTGCCGACTCCAGTATTCTTATTCTCCCTTGATTGAACTGCTTGACACATAGACAGACGTTGAATACAGCCATGAGGAAATCATATCAAAATGCCATAAAGAGGATTTCAAGCAAAGTGGATTCTTGGATTTTTTTTCAAAGTGAGGTCTCTATTTCGGAATACCGCACCAGGATTGAGTGAGTAATTCCGGATTTTCCAGGTTTTCTTCATCTCTAGAAGCCTAAGAGGATATTGTGGGATTGGAATTTCTGCAACTCTGGTTTTTTGACACTGACCTACATCTGCCTCCTTTTGATGTGAGTGGGGACGTGTGTGTGTGGAGGGGAGTAGGACAGGTTTCAGCACAAACACACAACCCCACCCCCACCCCCACCCCCCTGCTGGCCCAACACAAGGAGAAACACCTGGGGCAAGATCTGTGCTAAACACTCACAACAACACACACACACACACACACACACAAAATCTGGATAACATGTGGAGCTGATTCGGATTATAGAGCCGCAGAGACGGAAAAGGTAACGTCCATGCAGTTTCAAACACACACGCACACACGAACACACATACATACATACACACACATCACTGGAATATATATATATATATATATATATATAATATATAAGCCCAGTAAAGGTGAATCCATGTTTTCATGGTTGACTCTCTTGTGCTGAATCATTGAGCACATCAATACTGTGAACACCAGCACTCACTGGACTGGGAACTCACTGTTCTCCCATACACACATAAACACTCAGGCCTATAAATAATGAACAGATGTGCATTCATAACAACAAAAACATAAGAGGCAAATGTTAGAGTACACACAGACATGAACACACATGCTTAAATCTCCCACATGGCACAGATGACTGTAGGTTTATCTTTTCTTATCCTTCTATTCTACACCTCTAACTCCACAATTTATCGCTCTACATACTTCTACCATACTGACAATCCTGCTCTCTCTCTGTCTTTGTGTGTTTCTGTGCATGTGTGTGTATCAGCCAGCTGTCCCGTATCAGATTACTCACTAGGTGCATCTCAGCTTAGCTTTCATCACCTCGCCTTTATGTAATCTCACCTGGCGTGTCGTGTGTGAGTCTATGTGTGTACCACAGTAAATGTGTGTGGATGCAAGACAGGGAGTGTTTGTGTGGTGGCGGCAGCATCAGCAGTCCAGAACAGTTCTAACCTCCCTTCGTTTGAGGCTTTTTACGTAAGCCGTGTCTGAGCGTGCACACGAACAGACATGGATTTGGCACACTGACACAGGAGATCACACTGACTGAGTGGATATATGGGAGGATAAGAGGGCGATGAGAAAGAAATGGAGACGAGGGAAGAGAGAAAGTGCAAGAAGGAGGTAAAGGGAGGAGGAAAAAAGATGCAGGGAAATAGAAAAGGGAGAAGGGGAAGGGAGGGGTGACACACAACATAGCATGCACGCAGCACAGAGGGGCTGACAGTGATCAGCAGTAAGAATGAGGAGGAGGAGAAGAAAGATTGACTTCTATCATGACAAGGAGAAAGAGAGAAGGAATGGAAGAAAACAGGACTAGATTAGAAAAGAAAGCATGGCAGCAGAAAGAGGATAGAGGGAGGGTTAAACAAGGAGACATATATAGAGAATGGAGGGATAAATATGGTATAATAGAAACAATCAGAGACATAAAAAGGTTTGACAGTAAGAAATTGAAGCGCAGTAAAAGACTGAGGACCAATCATCAATGATAAGTGAGAAACAAGGAGATTTTAAGAAGTCTAGAATGAGTGACATAAGTATTGATAAAAAAGAAGGAAAAGAGGCAACCAGGTGGAAAGATAAATGAATGGTAATTATCATAGGAGATAAAATAGAGAGATGATGAGGAAGAAATAATTAGAAATGACAGATGGCCATCAATAGTGTAGTTGCCTCTACTGTTCTACCATTGCCAAGCAATTACAGATGACCCCAAAAAGTCTGTAAAGATCACCAACACCAGGAATGAGCTATGAGGTAGTGGTGAATATGAAAATTATGGGGCTTCTCCATGTAATAAACTCACCAATTATGTCTAAATTTGGGGGAAAATTAAATTCACCTTATAGAGGAACATTAATTAATTCTGAAAACAAAAGAGATTTTGCCTAAAAAAACCCACAATGTACCATTATGAAACTATTTTGTGAACACAATCTTTTGAATAACTAAGACAGGGCTCATTACGATGTTTTCATCGCTTACAGTGCTTTGACTTGTTGTGAACAGGGCAATGACATTCTGAAGAGATGATGGCTGAATATTTTAAAGTGTAACAAAGAGGTTTTGATATCCATTAACCAAGTCATAATTCTATAATTGGCTTCATTTCCTGCTAGTGATAGACGACGAATACAGAGTAGGTGCAAGTGTCATCTGATTCAAACAGTGAAGTAAAAGAATAATGCGCAACATTTTCACCATTTTGTTAATGCTCCGTGGCTTGTTGTTACCAAGGGTGTCTGTCATTCTGAGGCCAAGCAGTAAGGGATGAATAGATGGACGCTTGTTCAAAGTAGAGCCTACAAAATGAAACAGACTAGCGCGAATGGAGGTAATAAAGAAAAAACACAGAAAAGTGAATGGACCAATTTATTAAAGAGGAGTAAAATCAGATCAATTAACTGACCAGCTACAGCCCCTCCAAATCAGAAAGTATCTATTGTTGCCACGGAAGCTTCAGTTCTTGCGCAGCACCTATGAAGTTAATAATGATAATAACACACCTCAGCCAGTGACAACTGAAATGACAACTCACCAGTACATTTAATCAGCTATAGATAGTGAGTTAATTATACAATATTCATTTAAAGAGCTAATTCAAAACTATTTCTTTAATATGTCTTGTTTGGTGAAAAGAATCCTGGAAAATGGACTGAATGCCCGTGATGACCATATATATCATTCAAAGACACCGTCATATTAATTTTTAACTTTTGGTCATGTATTCCTGGTTTTGAAAGGGTCTTACCATACGGCAAGCACCACCATTTTACATGAGAGACATGCACACTGATTGAACATGTAAAGAGCCAAAGTTGAGTACGGTCACTAAACTACAACTGGGGAGAAGTTTAGTTAACAGTTAAGAAATAAAAGCCAAAAGAAGATGAGAGGGAATGATGAAGTATTCAAAGTGTAGTGGCTAAAGAATTCCCACTGTTAGGTAGGATTACATAATTATAAGGAATCTGGGGATGAAGACAGACACATGAAACACATCAAAGATGATGAGGAATGATAGATGTAGATGTCATACACCTCTCTGAATTAAATCCAGCTTTCAATCAAGAACAAGTGGAGGATTCAAAACTCTGAAATATAAGGGAGACATAATAACAAATAAAAGAATTGCACTTGATGGATGAATGGATGGACAAATGAATGACAAAATGGTGGAGAGAGAGAAGTGAAAGGTCATTGTTAAAATATAGTAGATCAAAGGATGAGATATATCAGGCCGCTGTCAACAGCTCAGGGAATGAAGTAGATGATGGACAGAGAGGTATAGAAATGATAGTGTGATGAAGAGGAGTAATTATACATCATTGTTACACGGAGGAACACTCAGAGGATGGAGAGCGACAGCAATGAAGAATGAAAAGGATGACACTTGAGAGGTGGATGATAAGAGGGAGCGGGATAAGGGAATAGAGGAACAATGTCTGAAAAGAAACCAATTAATAAAGTACTGGCACAATTGAGGGGAGGGATGGTGGACCAGATGGAAGATGGGATGGAAATATAACCGATGCTAATTGAATGCTAAAAGGATGAGTAATTAGCCTGTTAGTAGTCAAACACACAGTAGTGGGGTTGAGGGGTTATACAAAAGGAAGGACAAAAAAGTAAAATCACGGAAAGAAGGGAAACTGAAAGTGGAAAAATGAAGGAAAAGGAGAGAAAAAGAGGCGTCAGTGAGAGGAGGAGGACTAAGAGGCTCCCAGTCAGAGGTGGAAGCAACGCAAAAGCATAGCACAGAAGTACAAGATAGAGGGAAGAGAGGATGAGTAATTAAACTGTTGAGGTCTGTTTAGGCACAGCAGGCGCTTGATGAGCAGAACAAACTGTAACCACGGCAACCGCTGGAGACAGGATTGAGGGATGGTTCTGGGAGGGAGATACAGAGAAGGAAACAAGAGCCAATGTGAAAGAGTGTGAGCTTATACATGGGGGGGATTAGAGGAAGGAGAGCAGCAAGAGGGAAATTAGGGATGAAAGAGCAATAAAGGTGCAAGTGAGGAGAGAAAAGAAAAGTGAGGGTTGAGGTATGTCTAGTTTTAAGAAGTACTAGAAGTGATACTGATATAAGGACCCATGAGTCATTGCAAGGATTTCACAAGCAGATTGGGAAGTTACCCATGTCTGTGAGATTTGGTTCTCTATAATACTGATTTCTATCTATGAAACTAAATTTGAATATTAGGGTTTCTGGGAATATGATTCAGCTGTTCAGACTGAGAATTGCAATTGAAAGTGAAATTTTCACAAAAGCACTTTTAGACTTATCTGGCTAACTTACATCCTGCTTTCTAGAAACCCCAGAGATGGAGAGGAAGAGAGGCAGCATGGATTTGCACACGCACACACACACACAACCAAAACTTTGATGTGTTCAATCCCATCAGAAATGTGCTCACCAATGCCAGGCAAGTCCTTTCCAAGCAAGAACTACAACCTGTTCAGCTTCGCGTTCAAAAGGTAGATAATACTCACGCCAACCTTTCTTCATAGTAGATAAGTGTTGTTTATTAAATAGGCTACAACTACTGAGTTTCATAAGTAATTGATCTGTTAGTTGTGTTTCTTTAGTAACTGCCCCACTATAGTCAATGAAATGTCAAAAATCAGGAAAAAAAGCAGAGAGACCAGACGATGTCTACAAATTAATATTCTTTTTAGTCAATAACAGTTTTAAAGATATTTATATAAAACTGAGAAAAAGCAGCAAATCCCCATTAGAGATGTTGGGACAAGAAATATGGCTATTATAACAGCACTATACCTCACCATGACAAATTAATGTTATGTAGTATCTGTCACGCCCATCGACTGTTGATATTCTGTTGTCATTATTCTCAATGACTGATTATTAATTTTAGGGGTTTAACAGAGAAAAACTAATAAGAATGAAATAAACTAGGTTTGATGTGGTGTTTCAGACAGGTGTGTCCTATCAAACCTTTGCAGTGAGTGCCACTTCAAAACACAACATTAGAACCATCATCCTGCTACACAAATTGGTAACACCTTCAAACAACTTTGTATTTGCATCCAAACCAATATCACCCACATTTACAAACTGACAGGTGTTGGGTCTGTATCACAACTATCCCTCAACAGATGCAGTACGTTGTAGAGTTTCCAGTGAATCATGGCGCAACAGTGTGGGTGTGATGACTGTCAAAGAAACCCATAGTGGGCCTCTAGTCGGCAACATCGATAGTCTTAAGTCTGACAGCGAAGAACAGAGTGTTCCTGCCTATACTGTAATTGTTTAAGACAGAATATGAGACACAGTGGATCAAGAAACTCAAGGAAACCAGTTTCCAGACCTATTGCAGCGCAGTGTTGTTTTGCCTTTATGAAACTTGCCATCAGGAAAAAGCTCTTGTGGGGGAGTTACAAAGAAGTTTGTGATTCATTATGGCTGAGAGCAGCTCTGTGATCAAACATGCTCATAACAGGCCCCAGCCGCAATTGAGAATTTCTTTCAACTCCCACACCACATGTATCTCTTTCTCCAGGATACTTGTACCACTCCCACCTCTTATCCTAGCCTGCTGTCTTTCCTATTTTGTACATCCCTCTGTTTCAGAAGGAGGATAGAAGGATGAACACGGAGGAGTAATGCACAAATGAAATGAAAAGGAAAGAAATACTTGACTGAACAGAGTTTAGCTTGTGTATAAATGTGTGTATGCTTGTGTGTTTGTGTGTAGCAACAATCAATACATCCATCACTGTGATTCAGAGGCCTGGTTTATATGTCACTGACCCACTGCTGGATGCAGAGGCTGATTGGGTAATGTTCACATTCAGGATTTCCTCAGGAACCCTGTTGAATCATCAAACTGCCACTTGCACATACATACACAAGGTACACAGAAACACTTCGTTGTTGCATCCTGTCGTGTCAGGAACTATATAATTGGCAACTGCAGATTCTGATTGGGCAGGGGATGCTGACAGCCTGCTAAGTGAAAGCCGGTGTGTTGTTGCTGAGCGGTGTTTGTGGTGGATTTGCAGTTTCTTGTTGATTAGTCTCAGCTATGTAAACACACAGAGGTGCACAAAAGCCCATGCGTACACAATCACCCACTGAAAATATGGCAGTGTTGCAGGAAAGGCCGATATAAGAAGGAAGAGGGACAAGCTGGAACTGGGGGAGAGAGCAAGCAGATGAGGCTGTGGGAGAGGACAGAGAAACAAGAGACATAATGACAGAAAGAAATCAGTTTCATGTAGTGACAAAAAGGTTGGGCTAGAAGGAAGGCAGGGGGAGGGGAGGGGTTGAAGCAGAGAAGAGAGGAACAGAAGGAAAATTGGAGGAGGAGAGGGGCAGAGAAAACTGCAAGCACATTATGTTCAGGGTTAGTGGCAGGTCAGTTATTTTACTACACTTGTGATAGTGTGTGTCATGCAAAGGCAAATTTGTGGGTATAAGCATGACTGTATTTAAATATCTGTATGTCTGCAACTTTGTGAGTTTGAGAGTGAGAAAGTGCATTTGCGTGTGTGTGTGTGTGTGTGTGTGTAGAACGTGAGGATTAGAAACTGAAGAAGTTCAAGTTGAAGAGTTTCTCTTGGTGACCTGTCGATGACTGCAAGTCCCAACACGCGCACACACACAAAAATGCTCCTTCACGTACAGTTCTTGCAAATCCTGATGGATCAAATTACATTAGAATGTCAAGGAGACTGACTAAAATATATCAGATGCCCCATGTGTTTGAAGAGACCAAACTGCGGTTGCGGCACTATCACAAACATCGGACAGGAATATAATTACAAAATTTAAGCAGCATTAATTTTCCAATTAGACACAGTTTTGAAATAGGCTGATGCAGGTAGTGGGACAGACTCCAAACTCTTACGGTGGGACCACATAACTGGATTAAGTCCATAGTAGTTTCCTTACAATCTGGTTGAGGTAGTCAACAAGCATCTGTATACAACCTGCAGACTGTAGTTCACTAAGAGCATGCAACAATGGCATGAAGGCTACAATATACACCATATGGACAGAACAGAAAGTTTAAAAGGGACCTTCCACCAATTTTATCCATGAGGTTTAGGGAGTTTACTTGTCTTATGAAGTATAACGCCTTCTGTGGCTCTGGATGGGTCATCCATGCCTACATCATTAAACAAAGGGGAAACTTTAAAAAGAAAAGCTTGTATGAATACAGAAGATGGCAATCCATAGATGCCAAGATTTATTCCTCCATCATTTCTTAGCACTATATATGAATCTGCATCAAAAGAGAAGCATGGCAAAAACAGACTGTCAGCTACACTGTGGTTTTTATTGGCCCCCATCTTAACCATGTTACTGTGCAACGAATCAGATGCAACTAAAGTACTACCATCTGCAGGTGAGCATTCAAAAATGAACAGTATTGGGCCAGCTCTCTGGCATCAATATGACAGCTATCCACCAATGAAAAAATGGTTCCTCCAAGTAAAAAAAAGGCACCCTGGTACAGTGAGCAATAGAACCGCCAGAGCTGTTTTCAGCACTTTATGTCCTCATTTGCTCAGCTGTTCCCATCATTTTGGCTGCTCAGTTGTATCCAACTGCTAGACTGTTATAGATGTAAAGAACTAAACCACTGCTGTCATTTGGCAAGGACCCTTCAAAACAGATAATGTTGAGATCCTACTTGCAGTCAGAGGACACTAAGGGCCAAAAGCTTCCCTTGAGGTGAAAGAAAATGCACACACAACACAAACCTGGGGAAGTATAAAACGGCCAGATCCTCAAGCCAATTATGGCTGGATAATGATAAAACTTTCAAATGAGAGATTCATAACAGATCACAAAGACTGTTCCCTGGCATGATTCAGCAATGACGGCCAATGAAAATCACTGTCACCCATTGTTTGCCAATCCAATTTACCTCCCAGAAAATTTAATCCCCAAGCTGTGCAGCTCCATGGGCTCACCAATGGGAGTGAAACAAAATCACAAAACCCAGCGAGGAGTGGGAGATTGGCTGCCACAGATATAACAACACAACATTATACAGACCTGTAAGAAAACTTAAAGCTGTGGTTTGGTGGAAACATCTCTCACGATGCAAAAACCTACATGTCATGTATTTTTCTAGTAGTTAGATTGGCAAGCTTTTGTACAGCTGCTCAGATTAGTTTCTATACATTTTTGTAATACTAATACTTTCAAGATGATACTGACATTTGGTCACCACTGCCATGATGCTACCATTTGCAAGAAAATGATGGACCACTACTCGGCAGCATTTTCTATTACTTTCAGGCTTTACCCACTAGTGACCTCCACTTCTAAATGATTCAAGAAAATGAGGTGAGGCACCAGGGGCAGCAATGAGCTGTGACACAAGTACAAATTCTACCTCTACTCATAAGACCTGACCTAGAGTAAGGGCCTACTTAATGCTATGGTTCGCTGCTTGGAGATTTTCTTTCCACCATTTCACAAGTTCACGGTTCACCCAGTTCACAGCCTGTGGTAAATCAGAACAGTGGGTTAATCCTGCCTCCTGGTTTTTCAGAGTATCAGACAGTTCTTGCAGTCCAGCATGTCAGCACAGAGAGAAAGTATGGCCTCTAAACAGGCATACTTCAAAAGAATCCTAGGTAACAGTGATTTCTCAACTTTTTTTGACTTTTCAGACTTTAACTTTAACAAAGTCAAAGTTCATTAAAGACTGGGTTGTCATCTATGCTAAGTATAGTGGCCACTTTAAAAGCCACACTTCAAAGCCTCTACCAATGTTATGTTTTTGCTCCAAACAACAGAGGCTTTGCTTTCTGAAGTGTAAGCATGTTTAAAGATTATAGATACTAAAAAAACTTTATTTAAGATACAGCGTAGCCAGCACTCAACAATATAACAACTCCTCTCTAATGAAACACTTCCAAAATCATTTGAATATAAGGAAAATGTTTGATTTATGGACTGGTTGGAGAAAAATCACCAAACTGGAGGAGTTATTTCTATGCAAGAGCTGTGAAATGTGTGCATCAGTGAGACAAAACCAGTCTTACACAGGCCTTTTAATCCCTAAACCAATTCATATGGGTGGAAGTTTGTGAGGTGTAGAAAAACAACCCAAACAAAAACATTTAAAAAATCTGACTGTGCAATGTTCCAGGAATAGAAACAATTATCCAAATCTTCCAAACAGGGACGGATTCCAACAGGATTTAGTCAGGTAAGGGTCGTGCACAAGCAGATGCATCTACACATGCTGATGCACAGACAAACACACAAACACACAGATGCATGTCGTTTTTTCTCTCAACACAATATAAAGGCTTGGAAGGGAATTAGTTGAGCGCAATATTTCAGAGAAACTGTATTATTTTGGAGCCCTGCTGTGAGGAGAGACTGCAGTCCCTTTATTTGTGTGAGAACACTTGCCCTTTTGTCTGATTTACTTCCTCTCTTTTCACCTCCCATTCACCTCAGGGGTTCTAGAGATTTTTCCATCATTACCCAAAACCCCAAAACTAAACAAAAATGCAGCCAACCATACTGGTCAGGCTGAGACATCTGAATCCACCACAGCACGGGCCCTCATTATCTCTCACACTTAACTCACACTTTTAATTTCTGGACCTCTGATCAGAGTCACGTCTAACCAAAAAATCTACACCACTGTGATGTGGCCAAATCATGGTTATGTATCCTGACAGTCTACAATTTAACTGTCATTCCTCTTTGACCATTAACCTGTGTCAGTCCTTCTTTCTACCCTCTTTCTTTATCTCATCACCTTACTTCCATCCTTCCACCATGCCTCCTCTTTTGTCTTCCCACCATCACATGTATGCCCACAAACTCATTTTAACATACAGCTCTCTTTTCCCTAATCAAATCCACTTTCTCTCTCATCCCTCTCTCTGACAGTGATGGATGGCGGCTTCACCCGCTTATCTTTACATATTTCTCTGCCCATCCGCTAACGACACATCTACATACACACTGACACTTCATCCTCTTTTCTTTCCCATCTCCCAAACTCCTACTCCTTCCTTCTTTCTTCACTCATCCTCAGCTCTTCACACTACTGGATTTCCTTTCTCCAATCTTACACCCATCCCTCCTCCATCTTGAGCCTTCTTCTCCCATTTTGTTGGGTTTTTCTCCCTCACTGTAGCTCATGCAGTTAGCCTTTTCATCCTCATTTATTGTCTGTCTCCACATCCAATATGTATACTCCTACTCCCAGTTTCCTATACATCCTGGATGACTAAAGAGACAAAACATGACAGAAGAATGATAGAGGAAGGATAGTATCAAAAAGGGATGAGTGGGCTTACAGTACACACGATCGTCAAACGAAGAGGCCATGGGGCGTTCTTTGTCTTCCTTGCCCAGAGAGAGTGTGTGTATGTGTCGCCTCCCTATAATTAAGTGACTGTGTGGAAGACTGTTTTGGATGTTCGCAGCTAGCTTTGTATGCAAGCACTCACCTAATATCAAGGGCCTAGATTATGAGTAAGAGTGCATGCTAGAAAGCCTCAGTGTAACTGAAAGAATTTCTGTGTGAGTGTGTGTGTGTGTGTGTGTGTGAAAAGACTCCATTTGATCCCTGCATTGTGCCAACAGAGCTTGTGTGTATTGTGATCAAACAACAAGCAGAGCTCAAATGCACATAAGAAATATGTATTGATACTCAAATGACATAACTTTCAATATTTTCATTCATTTCTACCTTCAACTTTCCACATCTATAGTCAGACATTAACCTCTCCACGACACTATGGTAACTGGCTGCTAGTGATTTTGACTGAAGCCTTGTAGTGCACCCTATTCACACTCCAATCAGATCTGTGGATTACTGTGCTTGTGATAAGTGGCTTTTGAGAGCTAATACAAATCCCCTTGTTTATAAACACTGCAACATTCCCTAAGTCGATTTAAGTCGATTATGGGCTAATGGCATTTGCGCATGCCAGAGTAGATGCAAAAAAAACATAGGCCAATATGCAAATTTGGAGTCAAACATGCAAACACACACACACACACACAGTTTATAAACATTATTAATTGTGTTTGGCATTTAAGAGGGCCTGAGATTTATAATAGCCCACAGAGTATTACAGACTTAGACCAGAAAGGAACTTAAGCCTTCAAGTACAATAGGTCTTCCATGTGAAGTAACAAAAAGTCATCCAAACAGACTCATTCCAGCTTTTAAGTCATGCCTGGAGCTTCTCTTAATTGCACAGGTTTAGGTCGGGTTCAAAATAATCGCCAAAACACTGTTAATGGAAATTTATCGTTGTAAGTTATATGAAGCAGCTTCATATTTAGCTGGTTTTGGTCTCAGAAAAAGTAGCTGCACCCTCCTGAGGCTATGGTGGGTGTTTAAACAGAAACTTTTAGAAGTTGGGGTGAGGTTAGGTTCAGCCTCGTAGCTCTGAGTTGTGCTCCAGCACTGGGGGTACTGAGTAGTTCCTTCCACAGATGCTTTTAGCTCATGTTCTCGCTCGCACTTCGTGCAGCCTTTCTGCTCTCTCCGCCCGTCTGTTTCTTGCTCTCTGGAGGATTGAGGGGTCACGCAGGATAGTGTAGCATCAAACTTCCCAAAATAGAGGGAACAAAATGGAAAAACAAACAAACAAACAAAAAAAAAACAAACAAAAAAAAAAAAACAAGCAGCTATGGACACTCATACTGTACACATAGGAGTACACAAGCTCAAAACACAAACATCTAGCCAAATCAAATGCTCATGTTCTTTCATGTGATGTGTTTTCCATACACACAAACACACAGAATATTCTTAAAGTTTTACCTTCCTCTTTGTCTGATCTCTTCAGTTATCCTTCTGTTCTCTCCTCCTCTGTGATTTGTCTCTCTATTATCTATCTTTCATTGACTGACTCCCTTTATTCTTTCCTTTCCAAAAAATGTCAAGCAGGCTTTATACCAAGGGGCTTACCGCCTTATTGCTGTAATGTGATGCCTGCTGTTTTGTGTGTGTGTGTATGATCAAGAGAGAGCAAGAGGTTGTGTGTGAGCATGTGCACTCAATATCTGTGAGTTCCCTTCTTATTGCAAATTCAGCAGCAAACTCTTAAGAGCAAGTGAAGGCTTCCTAAGTGCAGAAAAATGTCACATTAATTCAAACACAGGAACCAACACACACACACTTGACAAGCCATGGAGGCTAACATCTACAACTATATACATTAAGGGTAGATACTGGCAGATGTGTGTGACTGCACACTCACATATATTCAGATACTCATACTGTACTGCACCTCTATGCTGCATCAGTACAATGTGTAAGATAAGACTTTATTGATCCCCAGGGATGAAATTCTACTGTTGCAGAAACACAAGAAACAGCCAGAGACAGGTTAAGATAAGGTGTGAGATAAAATATTAATTTAAAAGATGTATAAAATACAGTAGAGCAGTGTTAATACCATAATGGACAAAAGCAGTTTTTGACCAGTAGCACAATTCAATAAATGCCTGAAAAATGAAAAAGAAACTTCTGATTTACTGTACTACAGAAGCAGCACCACGTTATGTTATAGACAGAATAAAGCTAATCTGACTAGCTGATTAGAAATTTAGAAACTAGTAACTAACTAAAACTATTAGTGGATTAATTGAATAATTGAAGTAATTTATTAAGCATACCAAACATTTGCTGGTTGCAGCTTCACAAATGAGAGGATTTGCTGCTTTTTTTGTTGTTTATCATGCAAAACTGACTACTGTTGGGTTTGGCAATGTTGGTCGTACAAAACAAGCAATTTGAAGACGTGACCTTGCAACGTGGATGGTCAGTGCTTTGTATTTGATGACATTTTATAAACTAAAACATTTATGGCAATATGCATAATAACAGCCCTAATAGAAACCATTTCATACTACTAAATAGGATATAAAACATAACATAATGCTTTAAACTGTATCATTGCTGCTGCCTATATTGTGAAAAAACTCTATATTCATCTGTTCATGTATATACTTTTGGTGGAGATGCCTGAAATTCAAAATAATGACACTGACGATTTCATGGGTGGAATAAAAGTTGGCATGTTGAAAAAAATAAAATGCAGACTTCAAAAATACATCTTGATGTTGTGATACATCCTTCTGCTTTAGACAAAGCATTCAAGTCCTGCTGCCACTGACTGTTGCATGCTTCCTTGCTTCCTCTGTTAGAGGTTTAAAGGGGTTGAGGTACACCACACCACAGGGTATAAGGGACAAATTAATTATATAAATAAATACACAAATGCCATGTTAGGTTGGGAGCAGCTATGAAATGTCATTAAGTATCAACTCAACAAGACCTGCACTCACAGGCTTGGATATTTTTTCATAAAAAGATAGTTGAAACATACAATGATTCACATTTTATTTGGCCGAAATTCAACTACATTTTAATGGAAATTATTGCCATATTTAAACAGCAGGCAAATACAAACCTTGTCACAACAAACCTTGCCATACAAAGTAACCCTCCAACACAGAAGAAGGGTACAGATAAAGAAGTTGAGAGCAAAAGAGAGAGCAAGAGGAGGAGTGTAAATGAATGGGACAGGGTGTTATCCAGCTCCATGGGTCAGATCGATCAGCAAGTGGACAGATCAGTTACAACTGACTTGTGTGTGTGTGTGAGTGTGTCTGTGTGTGTCAGAAAGCTTCAATAGTGCACTGCTCTAGTTGCAAATGAGATCTGCTCCCTAACAGAGGAAGAGCATGAAATAAAGAGGAGAGGGAGATGCAGAAGTGAAAGAAGAAACACTTCAGGGAGGTAGAAAATGATAGAGGGACTACTGAGGAAGAGGTAAGGGAGAAAAATGAAGGTATGGGAAAATCAAGAGATTAAACAGATGGGGAGGAATGATGGGGGGGGGGAAGTTAGATAAATGAAGGAGGCAAGGGAGCAAAGGAAGAGCAAGGAGGGAGCGTGTCAGGCAGAGCACGGCAGAGGATAGAACTAAATCGTGTGTGTGGCACGTAGGATCTGAGGGTGTGTGTGCGCATATGTGTGCATAGTTTGTGACTGAACGTAGGAGCAGAAAAGGCAAGGAGATATGGAGGGCAGCAGAGTCAGCAAGCGATGGAGAGACAAGACAAAAAGACAAAGGCAGAGGAGGCGGAGGAGGGAAAAAAGAGGAGAGAAGGTGGTGAGGTAGAGCTGTGACTGATAACATTGTCGTACTCAGGTTGCCTCAAGGGCAGACAAGACAGAGAGAAAGAAAGAGAGGGAATGAGACATAAAGAAGGAAAATGTGGAAATTTACAGAGCAGCCAGAAGGGGAAAGGGTTACAAGATGGAAGGTGAGCAAGGATGGAGAGAAAGGATAGAGAAAGACAGAAAACACAGGGAGCAGAACTGCAGCGAGAGATCGTAGAGGATGGATGGCAAGGAAACAAAGAACTATCCTGAGTAATAGAGTCACAGGAAGAAGAGGAGAGGTAGGTAGGAGCAGCGCAGTGGGGGGAGGGCGAAGGTATGGGAAGGCAAGACGCAAGGTGAAGGATGTGAAGGCTTTCACAAGGAGAAAGGAGGTGAAAATTAAAGACGGGGTGAGAGAATCAGAGATAGACCAGGAGAGTAAGTTATTATGAGAGTGAGAAAGCAGTGACAAGAGCAAGACAGGAACAGAGTAAAGGAGCAGAAAATATAAGAAAGTATGGAGCAAGGCAAAGAAAAAGGTCAAATGAAGGAGTGGAGCGCAACAGGAGAGTGCGTGAGTGTATTGACATTCAGTGTGCCGCGGGGAAAGTAAGCTGTCTGAGCGGCAAGCATTAGCAAAGTACGGGGGTAAGCTGGTAGAGCCAGGACTGAAGTACCCTGCTCGCTCTACAACAACACCTGACGTTAGGACTTTTCAGGGACCCGGAGTAGACATATTTTAAAGCGGCATTTCATTTTTGCTGGAGCATTTCCACATTTTAGTATGCACGCCTCCACAGGCGCTCAGGAACAGTCGACTTCCAACATCGACTGCCCTGGGGACTGGCTGTCACTGCAGGCATTCGTGACTTTGCTGCCCTCCCCCCATTCCCTCCCCACCCTTGCCTGCTGAAAGCAATTTTTTTTTCTTCATTTTTTGAATCTGATGCCACCAGGCATAAGGAAATAACTATCTGTGGTACCACTGCTAAGCTGGAGTGTGTGTTATATTCTTAGATTTGGTTTGAAAAAGATACTGAGTTCCTGGTAGTCATTACAGCTAGAGCCACATAAGTATTTTAAGTTGAAAAAAAAAGCAAAACCAGTGTTTAACACTTAAATCATTGTAGCTCATTGAAGCTCCTATGCACAAACCTGCAAACCTCTGCTCATCCTATTAAATCAAACTGCATTTCTCTCCTTAACTAACAGCCTATTGGTTTAATGTTCCACCCAAACATCCTGTTTCAAAAGGAAATGCTTGACACTAAGGAAGTAATGATGCCATTCACTGGAGCCTAAAGTAACTAAAACTAATCTATTCCCATCATCTAAGAGGTATACTGCTTATTTCTTCTCTTTGCTTTATTGGTGAGAACAGTAGGAGCCTGAGATACAATGTATCATCATTTCAAACACTAGTTTTCTTTATCTTTTCGATGTAGACTGAAGGGTTCAAAAAGGGGACACTGTATTCTGGTCCAATATCAAGCTCATGTTTTGGAAGTAGACCAAAGCAAATCATGTAGTAAAGAGGAGTAAGCAAAATGGTACCGGAAATCCCCGCGCTTTGATATCGACACTGCTTTAATATCTGAACGAGATGGTAAACCCTCTTCCAGTTTCACACAGAAAGACTAAAGCTAGCACCTAATGGAAAATATTGAGCCAGCAATTTGCGTCAACTTGTAAAGTCAGCATGATATATGGTTATGTCTGGTCATTACTCAAAGTATTAGGTTGCATACATTATGTATCACTTTATGATCACCATGCTCAAGCCAATACCCCACTATACAAGTATTACTCTACATAAAAATACACCTGTCTTTCTCCACGGATGTTTCTCTTTCTCTGTCGGTCTCTGACTCACTGTCTCATCCTGCGTTTCCTCTCTCTAGTCACCGCGACTGCGACTGTTATCACCATCCTTGTCACTCTCTCTGTATCTAGGTTACAGTTGCTATGACAACTATTATGCATGCCAATCAGAGGCAGTGACTCATCTCTATACCTGATCATCACCATAGCTCTATTTAGGAATATATGTGTCACAAAGCATGTGTTGCTGGGAGCTTTTCTGCATGTCTGAGATTACAGTGGAACCCTTCTATGTGTTGTAGTCCACTGAGCCCACTGAGACCTACATTGCTTCACTTGAGTCTTGCTGTGGAATCAAGGCTGATAGGCCAGTGACCCAATTTGATTCCCTGACCCACAGTCTTAAGAAAGGGTCCTATGATATAACACTTGTCTAATCCACTCTTACAGGTTTCTAGGTAACTGTTACTATGGGGACTGGCTGTGTTCAGTCTTTTGGGATGTTGTTGCTAGGCAATGAGCTGTGGTGGTGAAGAGGGATGCAGGGCTGTGAGTGCACTTCCAAGTGTATGTATGTAAGAGCTACAGCAAGACAGTATGTGCTGCAGGGGCGTCAACCATTTCTCACTATGGATTTTTAAGCTATGAAGCACCAAGTGGGCATCAGTGCAGAGTGGTACTCATTTAAGAAAAGGCCTTGGCCTATTCAAGTATGCATGCGTGCAGAACAGGCTCTCGTTCCAGCTCTGTCTAGTCAGAGTAGGTGGAAGACAGGAAACCAGACACAAAAACACACTTCAGACATCTCTTATAAAACAATGTCTGACCAGGGAATGAGTTTAAAAACTCATGTTTTTTTTCTCCCCCTTTTCCCTCTTTGTCTCTCTCTCTCCAGGTCTGTGGATAGCCAGGCGTTCTACCATGCCTGTCCCCCCACCCCTCAATCCCTGCAGACAAAAACACCTGCCCCACACACACCTCCAACCCGAACAAAGGGCAGAAAATTCCACCTTTCCCTCCCTTTTCCCTCCATCCATCTTCTCCCTTTCTCTTCTTCCCCCTCTCCTTGTCTCATCATTGCCCTCCTCATCACATCTTGTCCACTGCCCCTGCCCCAGGGCTACAAAGAGAACCCTTCCAGACTCTGTCCCTTTCCCAGCATTTCACTGGCTGACTCTGGTCACATGCTGTCTGCTGCCATCTCTGATTGGAGCAGGGGAGACGTGGGGCGTGGTCTCAGCCTGCCCCTTCCACTGTGTGTGTCGAAACCTTTCAGAGTCACTCAGCACACTCTGTGCCGACAAAGGCCTCCTGTTCGTCCCCCCGCACGTTGACCGGCGCACTGTCGAGCTGCGACTGGCTGACAACTTCATCACAGAGGTGGGCGGGAATGACTTTGTCAACATGACCGGCTTAGTTGATTTGACTCTGTCAAGGAACACCATCCACCTGATTCGACCAATGGCCTTTGCTGATCTGGAGAGTCTACGCTCACTGCATCTAGATGGTGAGCTAGAACAGTAATTACATTCTGGGATAACTTCTTAAACTACTTGGATATAATTATTCAAACTGGTACAATTTCAAATTGAAGATACTTAATAATTTCATTTATATTTATACATCTAGGTAATCGCTTGACTATACTGGGACCCAGGGACCTAGCAGGTTTGGTCAATCTGCAACATTTGATCATCAACAACAACCAGCTAGTTAAAGTGTCTGCCCAGGCCTTTGATGACTTCTTGCTTACATTGGAGGACCTTGATCTGTCCTACAATAACCTCAGGAGGTAAGCTCTTGTCTCTGTTGTGATCAGCCACACCCTCTCAATCTGATCAGTTCTGCTTTGTTAAGTAGAAATACACTGTAATACTCTAGGGTTTCCTGTGTTCAGGTCCTAGTCTCAACTGTATGCTGCAGACAAACAGCTCAGCTCCCAAAACTTCACGGCACAGTGGAAACGCCATGTATGATCTCACAAGCGTCAGCAAACACAATGAAGAGAAACTAGCTCAAACTGCTGAGGCTAGGAGGAGGAGGCCTAAAAGCTCAGGAAATTGAAAGTGAATCAATTTTGATGAGGTCCTAATTTTCTTTGACTTCGATTTTGTTAAGATTTGATGAGGGCCCGCCTAAGCTTACTCCACTGTGTCTAAGTGTATATTGCAGAAGTTATTCTGCATTGTTGATATTTTAGTGCACTGTACAGTATTCCACTCACCTCCATCTAAGACGATGGAGACAGCATCACTATCTGTTCCTCTGGACAATACAATAAGTCAGAATAGCTATGATATTCTGTATCAATCCCCTATTCTCCTCTTCATAGTGTCCCACTGCGTTGATGAATTTAGCAGCTTTTGGCTGTCAGTTCTGATTAAGATGTTTGATTTGTCTCCTCTACAGGAGCTCTCTGGCCTCTCTCCAACCTTTACCAAGCCATAAGAAAAGTGTAAAAAGTTCTAATGATGCACATATTAACAACTGCTGTTTGCCCTTTGTTGTGCTTTACTCAGTGGATTCTACAGACACAGTCAAAGTGAGCCTGCATCACAGATTCACTCTTATCATGGATATAAATGCTCAAAACTGTAAACAGATAACGGCATGTGAGAACTCTTTTGAGGCACGGTAGGAGCAGGTGAGCCAGCCCACTTGTGTAATGTAATTGTGAAGAAAACTAAGAGGCACCTGCTGGCATCTCCTGTAGCTTAAATTCGTTCAAATACCGGTTCTAGCAGTTTTAAAGAGAAACTCTTGAACCTGAACTGATCTCACGTGGTCAACTTTCTGGGACACTGGTGTTGAGCAACTGAGCAAGGATGGGAATTGCCAACTAGAGTCTTTATTTATTAAAAAAATAAATCAAAAAGAAGTTATGACCTGATTTTAGGAAAACTTTCCCCTTCTGCTCTGCTTGAGTCTGACTCATGTTATGTATTCCAAGCTTTACTGTAAGATGAATTTAACAATGGGATGAAAATTATTGTGGACAGTAATTTAGAGCATATCAAAGAGGCCGTGCTAGAATATTCTGCTTCATTCATCTGTCTCTCTCTCTAATCTAAACCAAAAACATAATTTAATAAATCATTATACCTAGTATATCTTTCCCCTCACATGCTTAATTGTCTAGAGACATTCTATAGAGAAAGATGGAGACCATCTGCTGTTTGCTGTAGCTGTCAATAGTTTTCACTGGCTTTTTCACTTCCCTTGTAAGCAATTAAAGTAACTTTTTTGTTCATTTCACTTCACTGAAATCAACTTACTAATGTTTGATATTGAGTAGCAGCAATTACTTTTTGTTCATTACTGAGAGTGCTACAGTGTTTTTCAGATGATGCAAAGAAAATGTAAACACTGCCTTACATACATTGTTTGTAAGAAAAAGGCACACAATTTAGTGAACTGAATAAATAAAGAAGATGAAATCAACAGTGTAGGTATGACTCCATAAATAAGTGCATTATTTCACATATATTCGATTTTTCTAGTTCTCCCTAGTCATTTTTGACATACTGATTTGCCCAAAACAGTTCTTAAATGAATGCCTCCACAAAAGGAATACTAGATTACTAACTACTACATGCTCATACAAACAGAGTGAACTTTGACTGATCACTCACACATACTTAAATCAGGTTCATTTCTTATACAGTGGAAATGTACCCATAAAAGACAGTAACCATCAGAGCAATAAATCTGTCTTCACAACTGCCATTGCCATCAAGAGACATTCTCTAATTTCTCTTCACCTAAATAAGAATAACAGACCAATCTTGCCACAAAGAATATTAATTCCATGAATCTCACACTGAGGTAACTATTCCACTATTTTATTGCTACAGGGTACCATGGGAGTCCATTCAGAACATGGCCAGTCTGCACACTTTGAACTTGGATCATAACCTGATAGACCACATAGCGGAAGGAGTCTTTGGAGAGCTGTATAAACTGGCAAGACTGGATATGACCTCCAACAGGCTCCGAACCCTACCTCCTGATCCCCTCTTTGCAAGGTAGCTCTTAAGCTTCGTCTTTTATGTTTAACTAAGAAGTGGCTTAGTGGAAATATTCCGTAGTATGACATTGCCACAGAGCCACCAAAGTGGTTTTTAACAAGTGTGCTCTGGCACAGAAACATAAGGAGACAGCCTTGGTGTACAGACCGTAACATTTTTAGTCCATTTTTAATCTAATTATCCATATGTACAGTATGTATGCAACACTATAAATCATTCCAAGGATATCACATCCTACGTTCTCATTTTATTTCCAAATAATCCTGAAATAGTGCCCCTGTGGCTATAGGCCCATCAGACCTCTCCCATGTCAAAGTCATATGTTTTGTTTGAGTCCAGGTATGACACTGCCTTCGTGAACTAGCCTAATCTAGTCTAGTGTTGTATGACAAACCAGTGAGAGCCATGTTTTTCTGCTGGCCTGCAGTCAAAAACAAATTTTAAGTCAAAATTGGACTGCTTTCATGAACACCATGTTACGTCTGCTGTTCTTTAGACTACTTCCTCTTTCAATCTTGTTTTGTATATTACAGTTCATGCTGAATGCGCTACAGAAAGCTTTACAAAATACTGCCATTTAAATGTACCCACCTGTGCTTTTTATCTCTGTATATAGCCATGGGAGAGTATATACAGCAGCTTTCAACTGCCTCTTTTTTTACAGGTCCATTTTGCCTCCATGTTTATTCTTGCAGTACCACCTGTTCCCATTCTCTTCCTATCATTTGATACTCCCCTAGAAGCCGGCTGTTGTCACTGCATCCTATATGAAATTTCTAAAAAGACCTAAGTTTGACAGAATACATTACATGCATAGATACATACACACACATATTTTTAAGTAAGTAAGTATTCTTAAGTATATCCCACAGATTCATCCATTCCTGTTTTGTACATTTTTCTTCTGTCACACTTCTGTCACACTTCTGTGACATTGCTATCTACAGGTCCCAGAAAACCTGCCCAAGGCAATGTGAAGTCACACGAGGATTATTCCTAAATCCAGCCGTAAAACAATGGGCTCATCGGAGTTTCCCACCGCCAAATATGCGGAAACGCCCTCTGCCTTCTGCCTCTATTTCTGAATAAAAGCGGGTCGCTGGCAAAACCTCCAAAACCTCAAAAAATATACAATGCCATTATCAGATTCATCAAACACTATAATGAATGGTTGATAGATCCAGCAGGGCGCGGGGCTTTGACGCCAGGGTTGTGGCTGGCTGCAGTACATCTCATAACTAAAATTCCTTGTAGTGACTTCCTGTACTGATTCATATTTAATAAGTGTGTGGTATTTTAATTCATAATGTCAACAACACCCCCTTTTGTGTCGCCCGGTGCTGGTTCGTTAATAACCGATGCTGTGAACGCTATTGATCCCAGTGCAGGAAAAGAAACTTCAAATACTATATACAAACAGCTTTTATGCAATTTTATACTTGCACTGACCATTGCATTAATTACCACCGCGTGGAATTTATTGCCACTGCCATCGCCAGCGGATTAACAGGCTGGCTGCTGAATGCTTCTTTTTTTCTTGTACCCATGTTGGTGGTTGGACTGTATCCGGCTTTCTTTGGCGATCAGCATCGTTAACCTTGACCGCTACTCACACGCGACCGCGCATTGAATCAACACGAGTGTTTTAATCACCAACAGAACAAGGCAGCCACTGCTGTCCCTCTATCCTTCTTTTCGAGCACTGATCCTCCTCTGTATCCTCTTCTTTTTTCACCATCCATCTTACGCGCGAACGGACTCGCAATCTTTTACGCTGATCAATCCTCCCTCTTGCCTCTCAAATATCCTCTGCCTGTCATGCATCACCCATCCTTTCTGCGCCCTGTACCTAAAACTGGTGGTGCACCTTTTGTTCAGCTTTCCTAAAGCACTACCATTTGGTATTTCATTTAACATACTGACTCTTTCTCATCTCTTGCCTGTACTCTCCTCTCCCTCAACTCTCTTTGCCTCCTCCTGTATTTTCTGCGTAATCCAGCTGCTCACTTTCGATCTTAACCATTCTCACTGTCCAGGGCAACGCCTGTCTCTTTGGTCTTATATGTACAGCTATAACCGACTGTACCGTTAGCCAGCATCAGGTCACTCCGCTCCCCTCTTCCTTCTCTCTTTGCCTCCTCATCGACTTCCTCTTCCTTCAAAATTCATAACATCATTCGTCTTAAATACTTAAATACATACATGCGCTCCTCTTCCTCTTCCCTGTACACCCCCTCTCCATTTTGCCTCATCTTATATTTCTCTGTCCTCCCTCTACTATCTCCCCTCATATGCATGACGTCGCAGCTCTTTGTCATCGCCCTGCCACGCCATCACACTCCGCCATGAGATCTTGAATCACCTCTCAGATTGTTTTGCCACATGCTTGTGCCAACAGGCCAAACAGATTCCACTGGGCCGCCACATAAACCGGACACATTCGACGCCTTACATCACGGCGATGCTATTCACCAACTCCTGCATTATGAATTTTGTATTTTGCTGTTGTGCGTAACTTTCTGCTGCGAACTCCTGCGTGTGCCGCTCATCCTAAGAACACGGAAAAGTGATATAATCTCAAGTGTTTCCACTCCAGCGATATATCGCGAACCAGCAAGATGGCCTCGCTTGTGGGTTGGACTGCTGGCATACGGGACCGGGTAGATTCGTTCGGACTTTGGTTTCAAATTTGGAAGCAGAAGTTGTTGACCTCGGCCACCATCCCCATGTTTGGATACGGTCGATCCCTAACTAGCTGGAAAGCGTGTAGTAACCCCTCTCTCAAAAGCCATGCCTGGTATGGACCAAGCCCTGCTGAGGCTGATGCGGCGTCAAAGTCTCTTATTCAAAATTAACCACAAGGTAATTGTTCTTCCGGAGGAGAAGGACAAAGAAAAGGAAGTGATAACCAGAGGATAAAGGAGTGGAGTAGTAGAATCCTAATCACCTTACTGCCTCCTCTCATAATACTCTTCCTCCACTCTATCTCTTGGTGCCTCCTGCATGCCTCTTATGCTTGCCCCTCACTTTTCTCCTATCTGTGTATTCACCTGGTGGTGGTCCCAGCACAATGCAGAGCCTGACACAGAGAGAAGGAGGAAAGGGAAGGAGAAAAACAGGAAGGAACAACAAAACAATGCTCCTCCTCTTCTGGCTGACACTCCTTTTCTTTCGGTTTCTTTCCTGCTACTCATTTTTGTTAGTACCGCACCACCACTCCATTTTTTGGTCGCAATTTGGACATTACCCCACTGTGCCATTGACTATCTCCTGGTAATCTAATCTTACTGGCTGCCTTTGCTCATCTTCATCGTGCCACCCTCCCACCTCAGTTTGTTCTTCCCTCCTTCCTGTCTTGCCCATTTTCCTTAATCTCTTCCCCTTCTCACTACGGCTCTCTCAGCCAGCTGATTTCTTGCTCTGCCTGATTAATTCTTTTCTCTCAGCTCCATTCCTTTTTCATGATGCTCTTTCATCATCACAGTCTGACGTTTGTGCTCATCTTTCTCCTGTGCCTGAATTTTGATGTGGTAAAGTAGTGCAATCTATCTGGTGTCCCTCAGATGCTATATCTCATATCACAGGCCTTACAGTGCCGGTCTGGGGCATATGTATTGATGCACAATGACCTATAAACACAGCTCTGCTCACGCCAGGTGAGGCACGGCACGGCAGCCCGCGCAGTAGTTGCCTCAATTGCCTTCTTTGATTACCAGCTCTCTGACCTGGTTTGCGCCTCTGCCACTCTTTTCATCATCCTTACAGCCTTCAGTCTTTGCTCTTTCTTCTTACTCCCTCCTCCTCTTGCTCTGCAGCCACTCCTCCTGCCCACTGTGTATCTCTCCTGCCCATCCTCCTCCGCCTCAGGATAGCCTGGGTGCCGCTGTGGGACTTCTGTCTATTGGTTACTGGGCTCATGCAGACTCCAGGTGGGACTACTATGGTTCTACAATACTCCAGCCGATATTGTAACTGGGGGCAACTTCCGTCTGTTGATTTCTCAGGATGAAAAATCTTTTCTGGAATTATTGCATGTTTTAAATATATTTCATTTGGTTCAGTGCTCCTTGTCAAATGTTGAGTCCAGGCATGGATTGTGTGATGTGTCTTCTGTGATAAATTAATTTGCTTACACTAACCTTCCACGGTCTCTTTTCTTTAATCCCAGCACTGATTTCCTTTTCCATTGCAACTCATTTGCATGCTCTCCATCTGTCCCTGACGCCTCAGCGGTATGGCACTATGGCTGTCAGGCTCACCCCTTTTGACAGCTGTAGATCTTTTCTGAGACTCACTTTCTATTCAGCTGTTTGGAGCTCTGCATGGGCAATGAGTCACAAATGGAAAAGGAAATCAAAGGATTAAAGAAGTAGGACCTGGAAATTAGGTGTATGGTAATACCACTCATTTGCTGACACTAATTACACACCATATTTGACTACTATTTGACAAGGAGTACTGAACCAGTCTATAAATACATTTAAAAATATGTGGTACACTGTATGAAACATTTTTTTTCACTGGAGAAATCAAACATCCAGAGCTGCTTCTGTCATGTATTGGTCAATACGATATTGCAGGGGAAACTGATAGCAGCATCCTATTTTAAGTCTGGTATGAGCCTGGTAACTAATACAAGAAATCATACAAGAAACAAGATAAGTGCATCTGCTGAGGCGTGGATAGATAGAGATGTAAGGAGAGATATAACAGTGGGGCAGGGAGGAGGCTTGCAGAGAAGAGAGAGGGAGTAAAGAAGAAAAGAGCAAAGACTTACAAGGCTGTAAGGATGGAGGAAATACAGTAAAGGAGGGAGAAAGAGGGGCGACAAAACTAGGTTGAGAGTTGTACCCAAGGGGAAGAAGTAATTGAGTGTTAAACTACTGTGTCAATACATGTGTCAGCTCACATCAGAGGCAGAGGGAGGAAGGAAAAGAGAATGGGTCAGCACTCAATACATATGTCAACTTATATCATACTGTAAGGTCAGAGGAAGAGAGGAGATAAGTACGGGAGGTAGAGCGGGACAGACAGTGAGATTCACACTACCTTTTATCACATGGTAAAAAATGAAATTAGGAGAAAACAGGGAGAAAAGATGGAGAAAGACAAATGCTGGGGGATTGGGGAGGAGAAAGAGGTCATAAAAAAAGGAATGGGAATGAGAGAGAAAACAACTGAATCAGGCAGAGCAAGAAAATCAGGCCAAATGAGAGAGAGCCGAGTGAGAAGGGTAGATTAAGGAAAGCGAAAAGACAGAAGGAGGGATGAAACAAAATCCGGAGGGGAGGGGAAAAAAGAGACTGACAGAAAGACAGATAAAGGAAAACAGAAGAAGAGATCAGACTAAATTGAGGGAGACAGCCAACGAGACAGTAAACAGTCCAACAAATCAAGACCAAAAATGGAGGAAAGGGTAAACGAACAAAAGACATGACATGAGAAAAAGAAAACGAGGGCAGTATAGATGTCAGTCAGAAGAGGAGATAATTGCTTTGTTGTTCCTCCTCGTCTTTCTCTCTTTCTCCCTCTCTCTCTCTCTCCCCCTGTGCCCAAACTTATCTGGTGTCAGACCACCAGACTTGGTAACACAGATAGAGAGAAAAAAAAAGGAGGAAGACATGAGGCAGCATGAGAACAATAGAGGAAGAGTGACAGAAGAGAAAGAAAGAGGAGGAAAGGGGGACAGGATTCTACCACTCCACTCCTTTATCCCCTCTGCTATCACTCTTTTCTTGTCCTCTCTCCCCCTCCCGGGTACTAATAATTACTCGTTTCTGTGTCACCAGCTTGAACAAAGCACTCCCTTGTCTCTTTCCCCCTGCATCTGTGTGTGTTCGAGCCTTTGCAGGGTTTAACCATAATTAGAAGCATGGAGAGGGACACACACGCTCTTGGTATGTTAGGTGACGGATCGTAATGCATCTGCAAATACGGGGATGGTAATGAGAACAACAACCCCTGCCTCTTCACCAAAACCAGTTCAATCTATCAATTCATTTTATTCCAGAGCAGTAGTTCAACTTATATGAGGCGCACTTTATATTCATGAGCATATATCGTCTGAGGAAACACTGAGGATTTAGGTTAATACCTTTCCTGTGTCCAGGACGCATAAGCACACCACAGAACTTCATGCATGTACATGTGACAATAGGCATGTAAATATGGTTAAAAATTCATAATGCAGTGAGTTGTAGCGAATCAGCATATCAAAGATGCATGCGTTTGTGAATGTGTCCGGGTCTTCCATGTATATTTCAGTGAATCTGCTTGCCTATTTCTGTTGCTGCCAGCGTGGCAAAAACAACTAGAGAGGTGATTCACGATCTCATAAGGGAGGGAGCAGTGGTAGGGCGGAGGAGAAGAGTGGTGATACAGGGAGAGGGGGAGAGGAAGAGAGGGAGGATGAGAAATATAAGATGAGGGCAAATGGAGAGGTGGCAGGGAAGAGGAAGAGGAAAGAAGGGCTGGATGAAAGATGAAGAAGATGAGAATGAGGAAAGAGCAGACGCAGATAAAGAGGAAATGATGAGGAGAAGAGAGGAGAAGGAAGAGGGGAGTTGGAGTGACCTTGGATGCTGAATAATGGTACACGGTTATAGCTGTGGCTAATAGAGACATAGTACAGTGACTGCAAAGAGGAGAAAGGCTCGGAGGTCAAGTAGAGCCCAGTGAGAATTGGCTAAGGATTTGTGGTGAGCAGAGCTGATTGGCTGCAGAAATACAGAGGAGGTAAAATAGACAGAGAGAGAGAGAGAAAGCAGGTGAAGAGATGAGGAAAGGGAATGAACATAAGTAAAAATGTTAGTCAAATGGTAAAAGGTGTCAAGAAAGAGGTTGAACATTGAACAAAAAAGGTGCACCACTGCAGTTTTAGGTACAGGGAAAGAAAGGATGGGTGATTACAAAGTGATGAAAAAGGCAGAGGATACTGAGAGGTAAGAGGGAGTGACTGATCAGCGAAAAGACGGATATCTGTTCATAAAAGATGGATAGAAAAAGAATAAGGAGGATAGACAGAGGGAGGATCGAAAAAGCTGAAAAGAAGGATAGAGGGAATAAAGGTAGGGACACTGAATGGCAGGATTAGAAAAATGACTCAAGGATTCAGTCAAAGTGTGTCTATGTGTGTGAGTGGTGGTCACACAATGGAGGACCCACAAACAGTTTGATGCTGTGTCCCAATTTATCATACATAGTATACAGTGCAAGAAGCATTCAGCTGTTTTATGTTAATCCACATATATATAGTATACAAATTCATTTGGTGCAGGGTAATTCATAATGCAACCATATATCAGAAAGTAGAAGGGGAATCAGCACAAAAGCTGCTTGTATATAGTATCACAGTTTCTTTCCCAGCACTGACTCCAATAAAGCATGCAACAGTACATCGACAATATTAATCAAACTGAGACACTAAGCGACATGGGAAAAGGGGGTAAAGAAAGGACACAGGAAACCAGCATTAACACGACAGTGAATCAAAGCGAGAGAATGCCCATTTAAATATAACCTTTGTTATAGAGAGCCAGCCCCTCAGCCAAGCATGACTCCCCACAGTGATGGTCAAGTCTCTATGCCTCGCGGGATCTATCAATTATATTCAGACACATAAAAGCTCTGGATGAACTGACACCACTGTAATATTTCTCAGGGCCTTTTATAAGCCTTTAATATGACCAAGGCTTTTTATTCAGAAACAGAGGCAGCAGTAGCGTTATGAGTGCTGCTTCTTGCATATTTCATGTGGGAAATCTGATTGAGCACCCATTGCCTTTACTACTGGACTTTACAGGGGTAATTCGCAATCCTCCGGTGTGACTGATTGCCTAAGACAGGCTTTCATTTTAGGTTTTCATTTCTGAGATATTTAGTTATAATGCTTTGGTTTGGATGTAGTTCTAAGGATGCCTTACTCTTTGCTGTAGGAATATAAAAAGTACTTACTCAAAACCTTAATTTTGCTACTTTCTTCCCCAATTTTAGTTATTACTCTGAAGTTTAGGGCAATAAAGCTTTGCAATAAAGTCAGTGTCTATCATTTCACAGCTACCTGACACCTTGAACAATGACAATTCTTCAAGGGAATGAATCTGTTAGAGAGGACATTCAAACTGTCTGCAGTCTTATTTTTCTAATGCTTGTTTGGAATTTTCTGTGATCCAACAAGACAAAATTCATGTCAGTGTTCACTCTTTAAAAGAAACAGATGACTAATACTCTAGGAAATGAAGCCATGGAAATTGACTGATCATGAAAACGAAGTAATGCATGGATATTGTGTGAATACATGCTTTCACTAAGAACTACTGCACTGAGCCAAATAATGAGCCTTTGCCATAGTAACACACACCTGGTCCCAAAGTTGCTCCAGCACAGAGAATGAGTTAATTGGCGAATTTGTGACAGTGTTAGAAAGCAATCTATAGCGACCTAATGACCACTGGACAAGGCTGATTTTAATGAGACAGCCCCATGTGTCCATTCAGATTACACTGGGACTTGGAATGTCATACAGTACATTGTAATTCCTCATCAAATCATACTGAGCTTCTGCAGGAAATGAGTTTGGAGGTATTTCTGTGCCAGTCCTTGCTATTCAAATCACTCCAGGCGATTTGCTAAGGCAGCGTAACTGAGTTTGCTACACGCTGTTCTTTGCAAAAAAACACTTTTAATCCTAAATTATACCTGTGCCATAGTTGATATTCTGAGCATTTGTTCAGAAAATTACAATTTTGTTCACTTTTAAGCCTTGAGAAGGCAGTGAAAATCAGTGATCAATATCCCAAATAACCCATAACCCAAATCCATGGGTCTGCCCTGTAGCTTGCCTTGAATATGCCCCTCTTTTGTTCCCCAGCTAACTTGGTATTATTCAAGACAGCTAATCCTCTTATTTCTGTAATACTGATATAATATGTTTGTGAGAATCGGACTGATATCATTTGTTGAATTTGCTTATATAAGAGCAGCTAATAACACCTGATTTAAAATTTAAGAAAAACACAAGTAGGGTAAATAGCTGCTGTCCTTGGTCTCTTTATTTTGAATAAGCGGAGTAAGGTTAGGGGGCCTTCTAAAGTTGGTCCCCTGGTGTCTCAGTCATTTATAGGATATGGCTCAAGTCTGAGGGGAACTGGAATGGTTAGCAACAGAAGATACAAATAAGCTCTTTTGATGTAGTGTGAAGAAGGGGTGAAAAAGAGGGACTTGGGAGTGCAAATATACAGGCTAGGCAAGAAAAAAGAAATCACTAACAAAATATTCATAGTAGCAACACAAAAATACACAAATACACACTTGCCCACACAAGAGGGTTGGACAGCAGAGGGCAAAGTCATACCCATCAGCGACAGGCACTTGAGCTGTGCGAGCTGTGCTACAGTCTCCCACACACACACTTTACCCTAGCAGGTCACATACACAAATCCTCTAACACAAAATTACACACAGATTTTCATTCTAGTATGCCACAAATACAAACATATACAACCATGAACACATGCACACAACTCATGTAATGCCTGTGCCCCTCCATTCTTACCGCCACCTCTCCTCATTGTTTTTTCCCTCTCTCTGTCTCTCTATCGTTCACCTATCCTTCGTTTGTTAGTTCTAACGGCTGCTCGAACACTTAAAATGAGGACACATTCAAAGCACTTGTCTCTTTATTATCCCACGCAAGCACTCGCTCATTAGACACATACTAGAACACATTTGCAGTCAGAAGACAACAAAACACACCCTCACTTGTGACAATACACATTCATTTATAATCAAAACCACAAATTGTACCAGCTTTACTGCTATAATTGCACTAACCATTAAACCTAAAATGGCCTCTTTTTCCAATGTGAGGTCCCACAAAATGGCATGACTTTTGCTTCTCGCAGGGATTCTAGTACGAGCACGCACATATACACACACCCCTGCACTCCAAATGAGCAGACAGAGTTCTCTTTTCATGTTCCCTGGGCGCGCTCTCCATCAATAGCCTCATTTTCCCTCTCTCCCCTTACTGCAGTATCCACTCCTGCACTGTTTCCAGCCATCCTTTTACCCCTCCTTTCCTCTGCTTCATTTCCAGTATTTAAGCCTTTCTCCTTAGTTCCACAGCAGTCTAAATATTCAGGCTAGACTTGAAGTTATTGCAGATATTTTACATTTCACTTCACATCCTGTGCACAGTGTGCTTGTTTATTTAACTGACCTCTTCTTTTTTTCCTTTTCTCCCTCTTTAGAATTCTACCATCAACCAGTGACCGTTTCCTGTTGAAGAATTTGGTTTCCGGTGTGGACTATAACCTCTGCGTGCTGGCCATTTTTGATGACTCCATCACATCATTAGCAGCAACAAAAGTTCTGGGCTGTACCACATTCTCCACCAAGGATGTTTACCCAGCATGCCGCTCTCTCCAAGCTCACTTTCTGGGAGGGACACTTACCATCTTGGTTGGCGGCGTTGTTGTGGTCACCCTACTCGTATTCACTGTGGCACTCATGGTTCGCCACCGTGTTTGCAATCATGGTGACCACATAATATGTCACAACAGCAACACTGAGGCAGGAGGTGGGGCCTGCTGTCAAGGTGGAGGTGTAGGAGGTGGGGACAAAGGGGGAAACAGTAGTGGGTGCTATCAATCAAATGGTTCTGGGGACATGATGATGGTGGTCCTGCCCAATGGTCTGCCTTCTAAACGAGGAGGAGACAAGGACAAGGAAAAGGACAAGGACAAGGAGAAGGAAGCAGCTGATTCTGCTTCTGCTCTGCCACCAAAACTCCCTCCAAAGCCCAGACCCAAGCCTAAAGTCAACCTGGAGCAGTTTCTTTCAGCTGGAGGTGGTTTCTCTGACAATGGCAGGGCGGGCGGTGAGATGGCATTAATTAGTGAGGCAGAGGAAGCTGGATTAAAGGCACCACACGTACACCCTAAGTGACAGAACTCCCCTCTACTACTCCCTTCCCTCCATCCACCTGCCCCGTCAGTCACACTCCAGGGACGCCCAAAACCCGTCTGGAGGCGAGAACTGACCAATCGTGCCAGTTTCTCCCTGGCTGCACCTAGAGAGACTCAGAGTTGTTGGACTGGAGAAATCACTCGAGCAGGACCGTGGAACTCCTCACAGGCTGAGTCCTGTATCCCCTCCTAAGTCCTGCACCCTGCAGGGCGGTTGTAACAGCGGCATTAAGCTGGATATGGGCTCCTCTGTAGCCCTAGCAACTGATGCTCACGGCGACTGTTTGCCAAAGCCTTCAGTGCTGTCAGTTCGCCATGGCTAAGTGTGATCTGGGCGAGGCGGGGCCAGTCGCTACATGGAATCTTTGGTGCAGTGCGCCTCGGCAACAAGCACAACATCTTCAACAACCAGCGATGGGGGCGAAGGTGGTGGGGGCTTTGGAGCACACTCACGAGGTTCAAGGGATACATCATGCTTATAACACCACCAGCTCCAACTCTAACACTGGGATCGCTACTGGCGGGAAGCGGGCAGTGCAAAAGAGGGAGGAGAAAGTGAGGATGAAGGAATGCTGAAGAACTAAGGAGGAAAGCATTATGAGGTAGTCGAGAAAAAGAAATAAAAAGTTAAAGAGGATAAAGGGTTCTGTGAGAGGGACCAGTCTGAATGGGATCTTGATTTGAGGAGGGTAAGAGGGTAGGACAGGAAGATAGTGATTGCAGATGAGGAACAGAAGGTTGAGTTCAGGGAGGAAGAAGAGTAACATTGACAAGTCTCACTTGTGCAGCTCCTTAATTTGCCGGGAGAGTCGAGAAAAGTGTACCTGGCAGTGGGGGTGGAGATTTTAAGAGGCTCTTTATAATAACCGACCCTGAAGGTGATAGGTGGAAAATGCTTGACAGGAGAAAGCAAGCAGGTTGGCAGTTTTTAAAATGGTCATTAAATACTCAAGGATGAGTTCAAGAAGCTGTATCAGTATAAAAATGACTGATATAAGAAAGAAAAAGTGAGAAAAAGAAAGTAGTAAAACAAAAACAAAACTCAAAATCTAGGCAAAAAGAGTGACAGTTGTTAGACAAGACAATAGAGATAGCATATATATAGTCACAAGAGGAAAAACACATAAATAGAGCAACAGAATAATGGATTTACATAGCAGAGACAGAAATGGCGTGCGCTCAGCGTGGATTTGCTACCAGCCTGCACTAATAGGACCAGACTCTTTTCTTGCTTCAACTCTCAGGGCCCTACCCTACACAAGGTTTGTTGGATCAAAAGCATTCGAAGTATTCTTACTCTGATAAAATACAACAGTAAAAAAGATTTTGATGACATAGCCCGCTTGCTATCTTGTTTCGAGCTCCAACACGGCAACTCATTTTGAGACCTCTTCCCCAAACATAATAGATATGACTTTTATGCGTCCTCTGGCCAAACGGACAATGATTTTGGCTCACCGTGCCTGAGGATTATGGGAGCATAAATACCGGAGCTGGGTGCGTGGACGCGATCAATCGATATGGGCTGGAAAAGAGCGAGTGGGCACAGACATTATTAAAAGAAAGACATTGGGATTACAATGGAGTCGATGGATTACAAAATGGAGAACGAAATTATGATGGAACATGTTCATACTGAGCTCTGCTAATAAACACAATTCTATACAAGATGCCTACATTTGCCTTTTGTGGCTGCTCAATTAGGGAGGCTAAAACCCCACAAATCCACTCCCATCTCTGAACCAACACTACCTACAAACACTGAAAACCTAAGAGAGTTGTATGTAAATTTCCAAAATACCTATGCTCAATTAGCGATGCAAACAGTTACAAATTTGTTGACAAATCTCTCAGTGCTCAAACACTTCCGTCTTTCCTTGTAGAGGGAAGAAGCGACTGTCACGCTCCAGGATTCGGCGGCAAAATATAATGTAACAGCAAATACGATCCAATTCTTGCCCCTGGCCCTCCTTCTTATGATTAGAGTATAACTGGGACCTGAACTGAGATTTAAAAAAAAAAAACACCCAGTCTCAAAGGTTCCTGAAGTCATACACTACAGTCACTGTAAGGAGTGAATTTGGTTTGGAGCACTCAGTGTAAGCAACACAGCTTTACAGCCATTGGGAATTTCAGCTGAGCTGTAATTGGGACCAACCACTGAGAGAGTGTCTTTTTAGCTTTGCAGTTGACAGCACCAGCCAGTAAGCAATTTAACCTTGCTCCTTATCTAGCCTAAATTGCCTAAAGGCCAAATACTGCAGGAGATTATTACTATGAAATATTCAGTGTTTTGCTGCTGGTGGATATTTCAGACCTTGGTGTGTTGTTTGGTTGTCAGTGCTAAATGCACTGGTCTTCATTTAGTGGAGTCTGCTGAAATGTGTTTATCATCATCCTAAGTATCAAAATATCACAACAGAAAAGTACCATAGGAGAATGGAATTAAAGCTCTCCTGTAAATACAATATTTAATCAGGCTCTAAGTTTTATCATTCATGTTTTGACCCAACAGAGGCCTTCCTCAGGCAATTAATTTAAATTTAGTTGAATTATGTTTTTTGCTTGAGGAAGACCTGACACTGTAAATAAAACTTAGCACTAATCCCAATGGTTTTTTGTTGATGTGTGCATGAATAGTATATTATAATAAAAAAATATGAAAAAGATCCCATGAGGTATACTGTTCTCTAATGCACACCAAAACTTTGAGGCTGTTAAAAACGTTTGTTTAGTCAGCTGGCACCAATTAGATCTAAACTGAAGTCCAACTTTAATTTTAATGTGACTGCAGAAAGTGAAACTCTCAACTGTCATAAAAAGCAGATACATTTTGTTATCCCGTTCCTTAAAAAGAAAAAAATGAAAATAGATTCTCAGGTCTTATCGGCTGACACAATACACTGTCATTCACATCTCTTGAGGTAATGGTTATATAAACAATATCTGCAGCTATGTGGGTTGCATATTGTCATTTGTTGCATCTTAAGCCACAGCTTAGCTTGTGGTTGTTTAAGATCAAAGTGCTGTCAAACATCCGCAGCGCTGAGACTACAAATGGAACACTGAGGCTTTAACAATGTCCCGTTGCTTGCCAACACCAGCACAAAGATACTGAGGAAAATGTATTATTTTCATGAAAAATTCAGAGTTTAACGGGATACAGAGATGTCAGACCTCGGCACATTTCACAGCACTCTTCTCAAGGAACACCATCACTTGCTACAATAAAACAGTGCTATGTGAGGAAAAATACAACTCAACTTGGAACTTGTACAGTTTGTCTTTTAGACTAAGAAATCACGAGGTGTCCTGCTATCATTGTACAAAAACATAAATAACAAAAATAAATATTACAATAATTATGCCACTCAGAACAGAAATGTTCGATGCTGTGCTTCCTCTCCCTGAAAACATGCAGCATGCTGAAAGTCCTACCTATTCAAAAACATTTTAAGAAGTCATTGATTGCTATTTGATCACATTCATACTCAAAAACAGCGCTCAGAACACTGAAGTCAGTGTTCTGAGCGCTGTTTTTGAGTATGAATTTTAGGGAAAATGTCACCAGCCTACAGCTACAATTTGTAGATGACTCAGCTCGAGTCATCGGACAAAGAAATAATGAATCACAAAGGCATTTAGCCTTTGCCTTATGCTTTCTTAGTTATTATGATCATACTGGCTTTCATCACGTGTACAAGTTGTGAATGATAAAATATTTATTCTGTAACTAAAAACAGATGTCACAGCTTGCTCCAATCTGTGCATCTGGGTAGTGGTGCTCTATTTGATGACACAATGCATCAGCTCTGACAAATGGAAAGATGTTCACTCTCAGAGCAGGGCAAATACTTCTCTTTAGTGATTTCATTTTTAAGTTTAGAACAAGACAGTTGGTGGACATTTATCTAAAGCATCATAAAAGGATGGGAATCAAACCCTTAAACATTACAGTGTTTGTGCTAGGTAAGGAACAACGGAATAAAAACTTTGCCACCTACATACACTCCAATCAAATAGCAATTGTCAGTAAAACATGAAGCCTTTTGCTCAAAGTAAACAGCATGATTCAACCCTAGCATGTCTCTCGCCTGCTGGTCTACTGCTCGTAATCCCGTAATTAAGAGTGCAATGCACAAACTGCAGTGAACTGTGGGTCATTAAACATCTGCAGGGTTTTTCATTCTACAAAGGACAGCAACAAGGTCCACACACACACTTCACCTTCATAACCTTTCAAGCGTTGCTTTCCACCCACAAAACCATTGACCCTGTCCCTTCTGTGTACTCAGGGTTTGCTCTTGCTGGATTTGAACACTGATATTATTCAGTCTTATTAAATGTAACTGAACCCTCCAACCACACAGATGGCCACTCCAGTGCTTCAGCAATGGATGTGCTGCACAAGTGTACAATTATTCAGATAAGTATATATACACACACAAATTGATTTATATAGAAACTGCAAATATGCAGACACAAATGAAGAAGTGCAACATGCAAACATGACATTCGTGAACATCAGCCACACATAAGGCAGAGAAAGATCAGTCAAACTGAACTACCCACTACCCTGCACGCCCACATACAAACTTAGAGGTCTTAGATATTACAAGCATAAGAAAACCTTAGTGGCAATAGAAAAGTAGCCTTAATTTGCACAGTTAATTATGAAAATAAATAGCAATCAAAGAATAGAATATAGTGAGAGTGAGTTTGAGATTGAGCCCAATAAATAAAAAGGTATATAATAACTGGAGAAAGCTGCTGAAAAAAATTGCCAGTGAATGACAGGACAATAAAACGAGAATAGGAGAAACAAAGACAAAACAAACAGGCTGACAGTTTCATTACACAGCCCTTTATCTGCATGCACACAGTCACTTTTATGGTAGTTGAAGTGTATTTTAAATGGAATAATCCCCAACAGTGTCACCAACACTGTGCTGCACACCACCCAAATATCACCGCTTGACCAATTTCATTACACAGTCCACCACTATGCCGGGACGTTCATTGTAGTCTTAAAAAGTCCTGACTGAACATAATTTTCCCCTTAAAGAGCCTCAAAGGAACGAACAAAAAGAGAAAATTTGTACGGAGGACCATAGGACAATATCCTGTCTTCTCTAAGACTTTACAGACCATACAGGATCTGTGTGGTCTGTTCCCAACTTTTAAACCTATTATGTGTTATACGAGGCGAAGTTATTGCTATGTGCCAACTGAAAAACATATGCTAGTCAAGAGGAATGACAGCTGCAATCATTAACTCTCCAACTGTAAAGCTAGGAAATGAATCAATATTTTAAGCAATTTTGTGATATAAGATTCAATACATCTGGGGTTTTTTTTATTCCAGTGCTGAGATATATTTTGAATGTTCAAGTCTTTAACATTGCATTAAAGCTAAATAATAGAATTTTCTGAGTTTTTGTGCAATAAGCTAGCAACTGAGAGTGTATTTCTAGAATGATTCCAAAATTCCATATACTTTTATAGATTTGTAGTAGTAACACTAATCTCTACCTGACATAAACAGAAACATCAGGATTCATTACAAAAATGTGGCTTTAATAATTAGACAACTTTGTGACATACTGTACACAATCTTCATGCTAGGAGTTTTTAAAGTCTAAAGCAGTGAACCATTTTTAAACCACTTTCATCTCTGAGCTAAATATCACATTAGGTGGGCATGACAATCACAAAAGCCAGACCCCTGAGCAAAGAAGAAAGCCAGAATGGTTAGATAAGTTCTCTTTCACCGTTTATCCTATATCTGGACAGCTTAACAGACAAAGCTGGTGAATGTTTTCAAAGCACAATGTGTTGCCAAAGCAGTGGTGGACTGGTGCAAATGAAAGTAATTATGTTATTAGTATGTTGTGGCTAGGATGTCATTAAATTAAACCATATATTATGTTTGCAAACAGCTGTAGTGCTTATATGCAGGAACTACACCAAATTTCTCTGAATATAAGTAACTTATATAAGTTGATTTTGATGTCAATATTGTGGTGTGTTTTCATAAGTCTGCAGCATAATCATTTATGCAAGAAATACTAAATCAATTACTGATCAATTACAAGCTTGTCTATAACCCCTTAAGTGGTCCCAAACCTCTTAGATGTAGGTTGGTTATAACACACCACAGTTACATAAAGTGTTTTTCCTTCAACAGAGAGGAAAAAAACATTTAAGACATTTGTAGAAGTAAAAAATATAAAAAAAAAAATAAGATCACATCAAAATAAAACAAGAAGAGAGAATGAGGGGAGCAGGAAAGAAAGGTGGGTGAAGAAAAGAAATAAGTGAAAATAACTAGATCACGCAGTTAACAGTCACCTCTTGTCTTCATCCTCATTGTTGCCAACCCCACCATCTTCCTTATTGCTCTCCTGACTTGAAAGTATTTGTTTTCTCAGCAGCAGCACTGAGCATTAAGCTCAAATTCATCGTCTACTTGAAATGAGACAAATCCCCTTATTCTCTCACAAGGACACACACTCTCACACATATGCGGACACAAAGACATGGAAACACACACCTTATTACTTAAATCTTTGAGAATAAAAAGTCTGGATTCACTAAACAATCTTCCCTCGCTTTTCTATCGATCTGAACACTATTTATGCATCTTCTCTTTCACTCCTGCTGTCTTTCACTCAGCCCCTCCCTCGCTCCAATTTCTTCAATACCAGGAGCCACATTACAGAGTGAAACGCAAACTGCCAATCCTATCTTAGCAGAGGAAAACACAGATAAGAAAATGCCATGTTGGCTTTAGAGAGGCATATCCAAAATCCATCATCATTTCCTATCAGAACTACCAGGCTTATCTTATTTTTTGGGTCTGTCATCAAACAACTGAATACAACAAACAGTTATTCTACATTTTAATGTTTGTAGAGAGAAGTGGCTGAGATTTGGAGCCTGCATCAAATTCTGTTTTAATTGACAATTAATGAATCCAGACATTAGCCGATCCAAACACCTGGCTAAGGGCAAGCCATAATTAAACTCATTAGAATTAGAAAAGAGACTTTTGTTCTCAATCAGTCATTAAAGCAGCCAAAACACAAGGCACTCTCCCAAACTAATTTCTCTCTCTCTCTCTTCATCCCTCCTTCTCTTGTAGCACTTTTAACCCTCTCAGTAGCACTCTTTCCCCTGTTTATTTTTCTTCATGATGTTTTTTTCCCCATTTCTTTTTTTTTTTCTCAAACTTTCCCTCTCATTCATTCTTTTTCTTTCTATCTTCCCTTACCTGCCATTAGCGACTGAGAGATTTATTTTTTAAATGCTGTCCAAGTAGCTCAAACCAGTCACCTGCTTTCCAGACACAAACAAGTTCAATCTGAAAACAATTCAACCAGTAACTCTTTGGAAATTGTGTTTGTCTCTCATGCTGGATTTTCTGTGTCCAAAAACAGTTTTCTGTCACTGAAAATCCCACTCAGGTTATCCACACATGCTGCAGTAGTTTTCACATTGTGTTTGTGGGGTTTCTGATCTTTTCCAGATCTGAACAGCATCCATCTTTGTGTTATTAATCAGTTCATCTAGATGGAACCATCTTGTTTGATTTGTTGAAGTATTTAACAACCCATGGCAAACTCATTCAACAATGAATATTTTTTTAAAGTGTCTAGCAAAGATATCTTTGGTTATTCAGGCAGAACATTTGATCCCTGATGAATATATGAGGCACACTGCCAAAAATCTGAATCAAGTGTTGCTTAGGCCAAAAAATACAGATACCTTAAGTCCAGCATTGCTCTCAGACTCATTGTAATTCAATTAGATCATATAAATCAATTTAAATGTTTTTCCAGTCTCTTGACAGGAGAGCAAAGTACTTATCCAATTATCTCTGTAAGGATGATTTCAGTTCCTTGACAGACAGCTAAGTGACAGCTTCTGCAAAAAAAAAAGGATACCTCAGACCATTTTTGAGAACCTTTTCCATTTCACATTTTAGGCATTTACCTGATGCTCTTATCCAAAGCCACTTAGAGTGAAGGCAGTGGTAGAATAAGCTTCAGTTCCTAGATCACCAACATTACCAGGAAAAAAAAAACATATTTCAAAATGAAGGTAAAAGGGAGACTTTTTTTAAAGTTAAGAGCAAATTAGAGTGAGCTGAGGCGGAAGACGAGGAGAGGGAATAAGATTCAGCGTAGAGAAGGTGATTTGAGGTACTTCTTGAAGGAATGGGTTTTCAGCTTATAACTGTGGATGGGGAATGACTCTGCTTTTCTGACCAGCGGCAAAGTCATTCCACTTTTTGGCTTTTGTGCTGATTCATTGTGGCCCACAGGCTTCCAGTGTATAAAAACCCCTGAAATTCATAATTGTAAATAATCCCATGCCATACTCTGTGCTACAGTGTCACATTTCCTTTAACACAGCTGCGTCCTGAAGCCTCGGAGGAATACACTAACTTTTCAGCAGATAAGTTCTTTGATCAAGGGGCTGCTGTGTGAAATGCAGACTAGCGCTCATTTCCTGTACTCAAAACAGCCCATTTGCACAGCAGGCAACATAAAACCACAGCAAATATACTGTATACCGTAGACCCTTGTACCCTTCTTCCCTTAGCACCACTATCAGTACAAATTCTCCCCTTGCGCCCAAAGAAATGTTGAAATTAAACTTTCAATGTTGTAAAGCAGAACAGCCTTGAAATTTGTTGACGGACTATCATGAGCATTTTCACAGAAAAAACCTTTTGAAATAGGTGAACCACGACCTGCTCTCTAGTGAAATCTTGTAGTTTTAATTTTACATATTCAACATAAAATGGCTCAAACAGTTTCAGACTGTAAGCTCAATGAATGATGCAGCCTCAAGGGGCCGCTACCAGGGTTTTAGACTTTTTAGTCGTGCTATTTTCTTTCCCTCTCTCAGTCCACATCGATCTACTAGCGGTCTAGACTTTGTGATGAAATGCCACTCTGAAAGGCTTTGTCCAAGACAGCTGTAAACATGTCACCTCTTCTGGCTCTGTAGGGCCTCAACAAGGTCTTTTTAAATGTCTAAACTGGAGGGCTGTTAAGGGCAAGGCTAGTTTTACAGCCAACAAGAACATTACAACACCACTTTGGCTCAAAAATTACATCAAGTAACTTCACTTTCTTCTTTTCATGTCTAACATATTTATGTGAAATTGTAGGGGAAGGCTGGACTGCCCTATAATTTTACCAAAGTGTGCACATACATGCTTCTATAATTTGGAAGAAGGGTAATTGTACTGTGGCACTGAGCTTGACACTTAGCACTGTCAGTGGAAGGAAGAACAACAACAGAGAGGCCGAATAGAAGAGAGAAGGATGTGGTTGGAGAGGTGAGAGGTTTTACAGAATGTATTGATGAACTGTACTGAACAGTTAACAAAGCATACATCATTTAGCCTTACGAGCAAAACAGACACTTTCAGACGAACACAGAGAGAGTGCAAGCTTGTAATGGAATTTTATATTAGCAAGAGCACAGTGAGAGCAGGTATACCTCAGGCTCAGTCTGGGAAAAAAACTTTAACATTAAAACTGTCAGTGCTACTGGGTTGCCAGATGTTGCAGCAGAAACAAGCAAACCCAGCTGTCCAATAACCAGCAGAACTCATAAGGAGGTATGATGGCATTTTTAATGTAAAAAAAATAAATAAATAAAAAAATACCTCGAGCTCCAGTATTTCTGGTACATAAAAAAAAAGGAAACTGTTCTGCTTTTAATGAGCAAAACTGGCAGCCCTGACACATCGCATTTGCCTCCAAGGTTTCAACGCATTTTTAAGGCATTTGAAAAAACAGATGCATTCACAGGTGTAGTCATCACATTTTACTTCACGTAACAATAAACTACTGCCGCATTTAATGCTGCCCTGAAGATGAACTGTTTGGAAAGCATTTCAGTCTCTCTGTGAGTGTGACTGGAATAATCAGGTGACCAGCCGGTCGAGAGAAATCGAGTTCTGTGTTCCATTCTGCCCATTCAATTAAAATCGAAAATGTCTGAGAAAGGAACAGAAGCCCCTGGGAAAGGGCAGATGTGTGGCCACCACAGTTCAAATTGCACTACAGCGATTCAGCTGCTACAAAGAAATCTTGCATTCACAATGTGAGAAAAATAATTAACAAATGACTGGAAGTGACAGAGGAGACTTCTCATCAACAACTGACAAAGTTGGGTCTCAATTTCCATTTTCAGTGAGAAGCAATGTGGAACCGTTCAAAGCTGCTGTGTTCTTTAAAAGCTCTCAATTAAAGAACTGAGAGAATAAACACCTAAAACCCAAGGCTTAGTGAATGACTGCATCAATTATTAGGTAAGATAAGCTGCATTTGTTTATTTTCAATTAATACAATCTACTAGTGTGACCTAAGACACCAGAATGAGGATACCAATGTCTAACTCTGAAAGAACATGAATATTACTGTTTATTCCACCACTATGCATATATGCATAACTTTGTTTGTTGTTTAGCCTCCTTTTATATGAGAATTAGTGGGTTTGTGTGTGTCTGTAGGTGTGTAATGGATGATTAAGCCCTAAAACCTTCCTGAGTGTGTGTGTGTATGACTGCGTATTAGAACACATCAATTAATCAGTGTGTGTACCGACCCTTAATTAAAAACTCCCTCGTCCCCCTGAACCCTCTCCTGTGAGCATATGTGTGTGTGTGCAAGTCTATCTGCATTTGTATGCATGTCACTGTTTCTGAATCTCAATATTCATGACTATGCATGGGAATTTGCACAACACCACTTCTCATACTTCAAGCTGCATTTAACTGTGGTGTATTTTCACAACAAACATGTCTGACTGTGATTTCAGAAACAGGTAATAAACTGTTTTGGGTGCTTCAGGTATCTGTGGAGGTTCTACTCAACTGAAAGTGACAGCATAGGTCGAAACTTAATTAATGCACCATTAACATGCATTCTGCCCTTTAAAATCAAAAATCTCAAGAGTTATTTATTCTCCTGGCTACACCTGAGGTCAGTGCCTTTTCTGAAAGTTGACTGGTCATTAGTGCTTCTCAGTTTGTGAATTTTTTTCAATCAAATTGTGCTTCAAGGCAACATGTCAAACGAGATTACCAACAGCAATAACACGTTATGTCCACATATTTACCGTATTTATCTTTAACTTCTACACGGGCTGTGTATTATCTGCCGCCTTCTCTCAATACGAGATTATTTAATTGTCTCTTTGATTTTTATTTGTACTTGCTGCCTACACCTACACTTCTGACTTTTATAGCAATTTCTCATTTTTTAGTCTGCCACAACTACTTTCCCAGCCTTTCAAGGCGTGGTACTTAAAAGTAATTCTCCATCCAGAGCGATCATTCATTCTCCGCCTACATCATCCTCAGCTAGACAAAGTAGTTCATGATTGTTTCTTTTTTTGCTGCTCGATTTATATAAACGGAGCACGATTAAAATAAACTGCAGCTGACCCAAACCTAAGACACAGTGACAGATAGCCCATCTCTTGGGAAGTACATTACTCACCCAACTAATCACCTTCAGCAAGGTCGCTGCCTTCTCTTTACCCCCCTACTCTTCTGTGTTTCCAACTCTCACTCTGATCACAAATTAATATTCACACAGACATCCAGACCACTGCAGGGGAACCAGTGCGTGTATGTGTTATTTTATGTGCATGGGGCTAAACACAAGCGGTGAAACAGAGCAGGGAGTGAAAGAGCTAAAGGAAAAAAAAATGACAGGAAATGAGGATGAAGAGCAGATGCAAATGAAGAAGAAAAATGAACAAAAAGCAAGAAAAGGAGAGTGGGCATTGAAAGAATGGAGTGGAACAAATCAGCAAAGGCAGAAACAGCAGTGAAAACACCATGTTTTCTGCTTTGAAGTTGCCTATATGTTTTAGTCCCCTTTGTGTTGCTCTACATATAGTCATGCTAACCCAGATATTTTTCTCAGTATTGTGAGAACACAAACAGAAGCAATGATCAAAAAAGAAATCTATATTTCTTAACCTATCTTTTTAGTGACCTCTTAATTCTCCATTTCTAAGAATAGCTAAAATGTAGCAAAGGAAAACATATTATGTGTTGCCAAAAAAGGAAACAAGTAACTGGTTGGTTGGCGCTGTTGGTAGTATGAGCCTGTTTGCTGTTTTGAGAGGATTGCAAATAAAAAGAGGGGATGAAAAGCCACCGTTTCACATTTTCTTTGGCAAACTTTTGGAAATTTCACATCCACTTTCCATTCAAAGAGAAACACTCCTTCTATTCCTATTCCAATTTTGCAGTCATCTTTGTGCGTTTGTCTTCATTTTCCACTCTAACATCATCCAACTTACTTCTTCTCTCCATTCCCCATTCCTTCTTCCCCCACCTTCTCCCTCTCTTCCTCCCATCACATCCTCTCCCCCGCTCGTTTCGTCACAGCTGATTTCCAGCCGTTTAATCCTGATTATGGCTTCAAAGTCCCCGTTGACACAATCCAGCTCGAACTTGCTGTGTGTGTACAAGTGTGCATACGGCAACAAGATGCTGACTTGGGCTATAAACATATCTGTCTTGTGTCTGTCGTTTGATAGGCTGTAAGACATTGTGTTTGTGCTGACATGTCGTTTAAGCGAGTGTGCGTGTTTCCCACACGATAGCAGACTCTTAAGCTGGAGTGGCAGTTTTAGTCGGTAAGTCATGCTTGCGTGAAAATACTTGGATATGTGAGATTGTTTTCCCCATAAAACAGCTGTTTTTGTAAGTGATTGTGCACTGTGTGCGTGTGTTGAAGAGAACAGCTTAGTGCTTAGTGGTTGTTTACTACTAGGCCCAGTGCTATGGCATTTTAACAAGTCTGCCCTTATCTCCAATGGACTTTTTTGTCCTGTTCACCTGCCAAAACATTTGAGGTTGTAAAACTCACGTTGTCCTTAAGAACTCTGCATTTTTGTAATTTTGAAGCCAAACTTAAAGTAGAACTCATCTTTACTATGAAATCAGTACATATATCATTCATATTCTTGATAGCACTTCCTACATTCCTCCATCCTACAACCCAGAAGAACGTGAATCTATAATAATGCCTCTCTATACTCTCTGGTATGTTGTGAAGCTGTAGTTTGTCATACTAACATATTGGATTGCCTTATACTTTAGATAATACATATATTATAGAAATACACAAACAGGGATACCTTTGAACACACACAACAGACAAAATCTGCCTGTTTCAGAGTGTTCCCAGCTGTTGTAGTGGTAAAGCTGCAAGTGGGCAGCAGATGAAAAACAGGTCATTTATAGTAAAGGGACAGGAAACTGCTTATTAAAAGTGATAATGAAAGATACTTCTTTGCATTTCGTACTACAGTGCTTCAATTCTGCAGTTAAGACTAGCCATGCAGTACATAAACCTGTCAGTGCAGGATGAGAAGCTAACTTTTCTCCTGTGTGTATTTCATATTCTAATGACTTTATAGCCTTAAATTTGGACAATTTACATCAGACTTTGTTGGTCTCGTAAGACTTTTAGAGTCAGCCACCTCTCTGCTCACGCCACTAAACAGGTGGTAAACAAGTTATTTCTCTGTTTTCTTCCTTTCCTATTTATTTTCCATCAGTGTCAATGCATACTTGTGTCAACATAGCAATGCCTTCTGCATTCTTCCATTCATCACTCCATCAGCTAACGCTGATTGGATTTGCATGTTCTTGATCTTTTATTCAATTTCCTGAAATAAGGTTTTTCCAGGACTCATATCTAAGTATACTCACAAAAAGGTGCATGTAGAAATACACACAAACCTGCATGCCATTCTTGTGCACACACACAGATAATTACAAGACTGCTCATGTGATTAAGTACCGTGCAAGTGGTTGTTTAGAGGTGTGAAATGAAGAAGAGATGGACAGATAACCCAGCCCCCAGAGACACATATTAGTGCGTCATTTGGTGTGAGAGAGAGTGTGTGCATGACTTTGTGTGGGGAAAACAGTGTCTGTTAGTGTACGTGAGTGTGCATTGTCAGTGTGTCTAAACCTCTCATTCCTCCTGCTGATAAGTCAGAGGTTAAATGTTTTTTTCTGTTTCTCCTCTCTTCTTTGTAAATGCTGGGTGAATGATCCGAGATCAGTGCTTCTGCCTACTCCTGCCATGGAATATGATGGAAAGGTCATGGGAGGCTAACTCTAGATCAGAGGAAAAAAGGGCACATCCTGTTGCTAGGTTAACAATGATCTCACTGTGACTATGGTGATGGAACTGGCAAGGATGCAAAAGAAATCAAGGCCAAACGGATGGATGGTTAGATTATCAGCTGGATAAATAAAGTGAATTAATGAATAAGGTAGCTTTTCTCCAATGCTCTGTGCTTCAGTTATATTCAACGTGTTATGTATAGTCCAGTTTGGAGTGATTCAGTGCTGTACAATAATACAGATAGCTCAGGAGGAACCTTGAAAAGCCATATGCAATGTAGTGGCCTTTTGCTATGGGATGAATTGCTTTGACGTTTACCACTCTGCACAATGAGCCTCATTCACACAGTGTTTTCCTGGTTTCTCATGTTTATTGGAAGAATATGTGAGAAGTTCTTCATTTGTGCCCTATCATGTCCAGACAACTGATTTATTTGTACAAAAAATGTGAGTGATTTACAATCGAACTTAATTTGAGTGTAAATTTGGCAGTCTGCAGTGCTGCATGTCAGAAATAACTGCTGTTGATTTGACTAAATCATATAAACAGTGGCTATAAAAGGGCTAACATGAGGGACTCTGACAGCACACTGTAGGTATAAAAAATGAATATCAGACAGGAAAAGGCAGACAATGGGAAAACACATGTAACCAGCTCAGTGAACTGTTAACAGGAGGTTCAGGGATCTGAAAACAAGAGCTACACATGAGAGAACTAGACAACTTTGCTTATGAAGGGAGGCCGAGGTCAAGCAGGTGAAGAGGTGGGAGAGCATGACAGAGGAGAAGAAAAAAAAAGAAAGGAGAGAGGAGTTGTTTACTTGACAGAGACAGAAACGAAAAGAGCTTGCGTGTGATGAAAGACTTGGATATGACAGTAGAGGCACTGGAAAATGCAGTGCTTGGCCTGACAGATGTGTTCATGTACACCCTGACACAGGTTAACAAACACACACACTTGAGACTCATGTAAACAGAAAGGGTATGTGGAAACAACTTCTCTATTTGAGAATGGATTACTGGTGTCCTGATATCCCAAATTGGGCTATACCAAAAATGACCACCCATGTGACAACTTGAATAATCATATATGGCACATGTGCAAATTAAAAATCCTAGAGATCCTGCTCTTCCATTCAAATGAAGTGAGGTAACAGAAGGACAAGAATGTGGAGATCTTCAGATGGAAACTAGCCTGTGATCTGGTAGACTATAATGAAGCGAAACATTACAAAGATTCTTCAAAGAACTTCTCTAGATGGGAATCATCGCCAGATGCACACCCACACACACACATACATATACATCCACACACACAGTGGGTGCAACAACCTCAGGTTACCTCAAACACTCTCACTCTTACAGATGAGGTGTAAAGATGAACAGTAATGAAACCATGCTGCCTAAAGCAAAGCCCCCGGTGTCGCAAATATGACACTAACTGTGAAGAGTCTCTCACACACACACGCTTGCAAACCTACACACACACACACACCTAAATGTCTCCATTTGTTAAAATCTCCACCAAAGTGGACAGATTATATTGACAGTGCCGTGAGGAAAAAAGTTTAGATATAACCTATATCCATTTCTCTATTTCTGAAAGTTTCTCATGCTGTCTCTCTTTTGCCGTCTTTCTGTTCCATTTGTCTGTCCCTTGTCTTTACATATCCCATCTGTCTGTCACACACTCAATCCGGGAATCAACAGGAATGTGGCCAGAAACCATCTGATGTTCTGCAACAAGGGAGTATGTGTGTTTTTGAGCTCTTTAGTTATTAGTCATTCATTGGTTTTACATGACAAACCAGGAATCAACATGTGAGATGAGTAATTTGCACAGGAAAGTTTCAGAACACCTCAATTTTCCAGTTGTCTTTAAATTTACATAATTCAATATCTCAGTGAAAAAATAGCATTTAACAACTGGGGATTTTAAAAACAAGGAATCATGGAATCTTTTGATTGGACTACATTCAATAAATTCTTTTGATTCAGGAGTCGAACACACTTTGTGTAGAAAATTGATCGCAACACTGCTGCATAAGTTTCCACAAATGTGTTGTAGGTTTCTCTGCTTTCACCCTCTGTCCAGTTCATCACAAACCAGCTTTATGGGATTTAAGTCTGGAGACTGAGTCGGTTTCCATTATTTCAAGCCACCAATGTTTTGGGTCATTATCTTGCTGTGGGCTGAATCCCTGACCAATTGGTCTGTATTCCTTTGTTACTTGATTTTTCTCACCATCACACAGTATTAGTCCTGCAGTATTATCCTAATAATGCATCAGAGGGTGCAACACAGTTTGTTCCAAGTTCTAACACTGACTTTGTACAGACAGAGGGTGTGTAAATAATCACCTGTAGGAACTGCTTGCATTAACTTGCAAGGCTTAATTTACTTCCACTGCTGCAAGAAAACTGTAAGTTAACCAATCTGTCAATACCAGAAAAAATGCCTTTTTGGTGACGTCAGTTTACTGCTGAGGTTTGTATCATTTAAGGTCACTGGACTTGAACTGCTTGAATTTAATTTAATTAAAAAAACTGAAAATGGGCAATGTTCTAAAGCTTTTGAATGGTAGTGTATTATATTAGTATATACCAACATACATATATATATACAGATATACACATTGCTTCAGCACATTAAGAAATGTTTCTCCATGTCTACTTACAGTTGCCAACTTATTAGGGGAAAGGTTAGTTAATGGTCAGTTAAGGTAAGCAGATATGAAAGTGTTCCTGAAGAACAGTGTATTTGTTTTGTAAAAGTGTTGCTGAGAATTTTTTTTTTCATTTGTTGATTGGCCTGAGGAGACTTAATGAATCCTGACTAGTTTGTGTTGTTATACAAAAGAATACCAATGCAAACATAAAGACAGTCTTTAATACTTATATTCAAGTACCAAGTGCATTGCAGACACAATCACAACAGCCACAGGTGTACTGGCCTCTATGGGCAGCACCACCATCCTTGTCATTTTATGTTACACTCTCTCCATTTTGATTGCCCTTTTGCCGTTTTCCCCAAGCTCCTCTATCCATCCATCTTTGCTCTCCTGTCTCATGTCCTGTCGCTTTCCTGTCCATCACTCTCCCCCACTCCCTCTCTCTTTGCTGCTAGATGTGGGATATTTTACTGCTTAACACACATGGCTCATCTTTTGTGCACACACACGCAAGATTCCCACAAATGTCCGCACATACACTGAAATGTTGTCAGACATGCACACACATGCACGCAAATACAGGGAGAGATAAACAGAGCTTTCTGAAATGCCAAACATAATTCCACACAACAGAGGAGAGCAGCATGTTGTCAAGTGTCAACCAAGTAATTCAAATGTTGATTGGAGCATTCTGGTTTTCACTTTTTTTATTATTATTTTGTTTAAAGGTTATACTATACTTAAGCCACTGAACTCCAAGAATGATTTTAAAAAGTCTGGTGTTGTCAATGTCAAATTTAATGTAGCCACATTTTTCTTCATTGGGAGGAAAAAAAACAAGAACTTGAAGTTATGAGGATGTCAGCCTTCAGCGTCATATCTCTGCAAGCAGACCATAGTATTAATAGGCCTTGGATTTGTTGCCAGCGGTCTGGCTTCTTACTGGTGACATTCCAACACAGCACAAGCAACTCTCTCCAAGGCCACTGCTCACAAACACACAAACCAGGAGACAATGAACCACAAATCTTGTTCTAGCCAACACTTCCACTGGTCACCTTTGCTACATGAATGTGCAGTACCATTCTCATAGTTACAGAGACATGACATGCACAGGGTCCTCAATACTCAATTTCACCGCCTCAGTATGCTAATTTATACACAAGACATTAGCTAATCAGCTTTTAGGACAGAAAACTACATCTGGGACTTAAGGAATGACTCACTGGATGACGTAGTATGCCCACGTCAAACAGACATCTCATATCCAACTATTAACTTCACCAAAAAGTTTTTAGAGCAGCAGAATATTAAATATCCCCAGCAGTGGATAACATATTCATTTGCTCTGTTCTATAATAGATAAGCCAGGCTCTCAGAAACCATCTGGTTTTCATTGTAGAAAGCTAATCAGTGACAGATTTAAGCTTGTGATGCCAGGTGGGTGCAGTTAACTAGCTGGTAAGATAGAAACTTGGGCTCTTAATGTGTTTTATCATGCCCTGTGTAATGTGTTTTTTCAAGCTGGCAATGGATGATTTTGATTTCATGTACCATTATGAAAGAGGAGAAGACAATGAAGGAGGATGAATAAAAGTTTACCAGCTAAGGATGCAACTCAGATGGTGATTTGGCCATGTAGGAAGAATGGGGCTCAAAGATCCTTTGTGCAGACAACACACATGATAATTCAGTAGTCTACCTAAAACTGGGGGCATTAGTAACTGTGTCTTACTAAGGACTCAAGCAAACTGAAGCACAGAGTCATCAAAGTGCAAAACAGAGTCTCTGTGCTTACTTTAGAGAGAAGGTCATTGTCTGGAAATGGAATGAAAGAGATACAAGTACTTTGATTTTTTTTCACTCTGGAACTGTGAAGTCACAAGGACATACAAAACAGACTTTCAAACTCACTGTCCTATAAGGTATGTTCACTTACTTTGACGCACAGTGTTGGCTGAAGGTCTGTTGGTTTGTTATGTTACAAATGATGATGGCGGTAAAGAGCTGCTATAATTTAAAGTTTGTTACCAGCAGTTTTAAGAGAGAAAAATAAGTTAAATCCAAGACCTTGTAACAGTGTTCTTTGCATCTGTCCTCTGCCTGTGTCAATGAAGTATAAATCTTTTGTTTCTTTGCCGGTCCAGAAAAGAAAGTATTCCACTTCAAGTTTGATCAGCACAGGCACCAAGGTTTCTCACTGTAACTTGTACACAGCACACACTGTCCTCATTGGCCATTTGTCCTTACTTGAAAAACCAGCCTTTTTTACACTGAGAAAACTGAGAAACAGTTGTTTCTGTTGTACAGGATGATTTTAATTGCAGCCACTGCTAGAGAGGTACATTAAGTTGACTCCCCAGTGCCTGTTTACAGAAACCACAGCAATGAGGACACAGGACAGTGTCCACAGGCCCAACAAGTCTTGGCTAACATCAAACACTTTGTAACTCTATCAGAAGGGAAAATTAATCTATTAAATCTGTGCTGACAGTCTGTAAAGTGCACTCCCAGTTAAATGAGAAATTAGAGTTGAGAAGACCAATTTGACTTGCAATTTCACCTCATCATGACTAATTCAAAAGAGACTGAGGAATTACTATGACTGAGCTGATAGAATTTTCAGTTCCACTGGCTACAGCAATCCCTTTATTTCTGCCACGGTCTTTATTTTCATCTCTCTACAGGTAGGAAACTGTATGCAATTCAGCAAAGCAAAGATTTTAAAAAAAGAAAACATCTGAGATATATATATACCCTCTATACATATTTCTACACCACAGTTGTCTTTACAAACTACTACTGGCCTATAGGTGTGAAGTCTCACCTCCAATTTTATGTTAACCACTGCTGACTTTAATTCTCAGTTCATTACACTCTGTTGCCCAACATTAGTAGGACATGAAGTGCTTCCCTTTAATTTTGCTTTTACAGAGAATAAGCCGCAAAGCTGATAATCTGCTAATTTATTTACAAACTTTGACTTAGATTATACTTATGATTTAATGACTGGAATGTGTCTTTTCACTTAACTTCTACAAAAATGTTACATTTATTTGAAGGTGAAACTATCTTTCTACTTGCCCTTTCAGGTTACTACCATTTCTACACAAACAAACAAAAACAAAAATAGTAACAACTCTCAACTGTTTACAAGACTCGTTCACCTTGCCTGCTTCACCTTGAAATGAAATGCCCCATTTTCTACAGTATTGAATCTTTGCGGACGCCAGTCATGGTTAATCCATAGTGTACAACAAAAACATCTAAGACCTTGGCTACCAAATGCAGTGTTTCCAGTTGTAGCTTGATTAGTACTTTAACACACCTTGCAACTCAATGTGCTAGAAAAAAAGGCACATGTCATGAGCTCCTGGCATGTGTTATATCAGACTTATCCTGATCGCAAATTGTTCTTTTTTAATTGCAGGGTGAAAATTGAACGTGCAAATATGTGTAAAATAGAAGAGAGCAGAAATCAAAATGATAACCAGGAGAGATCTTAATACTGTTGATTCTGTGCTTCTTTCTGGTCTAACTCAATACCTGACAGCTTTATAAAATGTCAGCCATCTGTTGAAGTAGAACTTGGAGTGGCAAAGACTAGTCCCTCTCACCCTTTCAGTTTTAACTGTATCACACCCTTAACTATGCTGCACTGGTTCAAATAGTTCATCAAGCACACACTACTCTTATCAATCAGTTCACAGCAGAAACATCTCCACTGCCATGAAAGAACTCCACAGGAAACAATGAGAACTTTAAATGTAAATATAAACAGCATTAAACCCCTCACAGAGCACCAGCACCATAATAGCATGTGTGGCTGAATGTCCTACCTTGACGCCTCGTACTCTAAACTCAGCCAGGGCACGGCTCATCTTGGAAGACGCTGTCTGCAGGTCCTTCCCACTGGCGATGACTTTTACCAACAGGGAGTCATAGTGGGGTGAAATGACAGCACCCTGGAAGGCCGAGGCGCTGTCCAGACGAATGCCCATGCCTTCACCGCTTCGGAAGACCTGCAAAAACAAATAAATATTCAAAATACTTTTTGTTTTTTTTTCCAAAATTTGCAATGAATAATTGTCCATTAACACCAAGTGAATATAATTTGGAGGCAAAGCAGTGCAAAAATAAATCAAAAATGTGTGCAGTATTCCCGTGGATTCTGCTGCAGTTGGCAAGAAAATACACTTGCATAATTTGTCAATTTAAGATTTAGTGTTTTCATTAGGGCTATTATTGTCTCACTCTACATGGTCCAGTAATCCCAGTGGATGTATGATTTTTAAACATTTTCCAGATTTCTTCCTTTTTTGTGATAAATACTAATATTTGTGTCAATTATGTGCAACTGCTGTACCACAGTAATCAATTATATTTATTTGAATTTTATTTAATCCACACTCTAAGCTAACTGGAGGGTCTAAGATCAATTGTCAGTGGTCAAAAGAAGCAGGGAAGAAAGCAGACGACAAGTGAAGACAGGGAGAGAGATAACAGTAAGCACACAGACAAAGAATCCTACTAGCTCAGTGATCTGAGATGTGTTTATGTGCTTGGTTCAAATCCAGCCCTGAATGTTTGTAACATATCCCTCAGTTTTTCCTATCACTCCATATTTAAGTTGTAAAAAAGTCGTGAAAATGCCAGAAACATCAAAAAATAAATGTGGCAGACTTTGCTTACTTCTGAAAAGTGTAAGATGTAAACATTTTTCTTTGTTACTGTCAGCTGAATATTTCAGTGCAGTGGTGAAAGATTTCCTCACTCTACTGTCTCAACACCGTCTCCGGCATTTGTTAATGGCTTGTTGTGTGGACAGTGCAGGAATGCAAAGCATCACATCTGTTAGGTGCCTAAAACATTAAGCGTAAATTAACCTGCACTTGGAAGGCAATGGCAGAGAGATATGTGAGAGGCTACAATAAGTAGATGAGAGAGTAGAAAACAAGCATGAGAGGAGTGAGGAATGGAAAGGCTGGACCATTCCAAACCACTTGGCAAGAGAGCAGAGAGGGAGGAGAAGAGATGTGAAGAGGAGAGTGAGGACTGTCCAACACTACAACATATGGAGCCCCTTGAGGGCTGGAAGAGAAAGACGAGTAGAAATTATAATTATAACAATGTTGTGCCACACTGATGATACGCTGGTAATATTTTCAGACAATGTAGATGTGCAGAGCTGCCAACATTTATGACCAACAATATTTTTTCATTATCTTCTTGCTCTTTACAACTCACCATTTTATCTAGAGTGATTTTGCCCTCATTCTTCAAGAAAGCAATTCTGTTCCTCTCTAATGGCTTGAAATGATAAAAATACTATATAATTCCCTCAATAAATCATGTTAGCAAGAATGTGTCACAATATCACTGCATACTTACAATAAAAGAGACTAAATGAATGGAGCACTCAATACCACTTTATGCTCTGGTTCTACTGTACCTGTGTGAATATGCTAAGGCATGCACCAAAATGAACAGACATTAGATGTCAATCTGCTGTTCCAATTTACATTTCAATATATCTTAACATGAGGCCAAATGCAAAATTACTTCTGTGTGTGGGTAAGTGGACAACGCAGTTTTCAACTTGGAAATGCCCTTCACAAGGAGGACTTCTGATCTTTTTCCATGTAAAATGGAGGCAAAGTTCAAAGAGCCTGCCTACATAGAGCTGTAAATGAATGAGATGCTGAAACCAAGGAAATTGTCACACATACTGCTGTGTTCACATACAGCCTCTACACTTGCACAATATACTTTTTCAAGGCTGAAAACCCCTATTTCCTGGTTGTGATTTTTATAATGCCTGACACTCCCCTTTGATTTTAAAAGCTTGAGCGTTGGGGTTTAATATTAAGCCGAGCTTCAACATCTGTGCTTACACTAACACTTTTCAGAGGAGAGAATTATATATATATATATATATATATATATATATATATATATAAATAAAATATTGACTGATCCATTTCAGGTGGGAACAATTGTTCAAAATAAACCTCTACAATTCTTGAGTGCAACCTCGATCCCAACAGCAGGGCCTTTTTCCACCACTTGCTGAATAATGAAATACTGTAGGTACAATTACCATGCTGAAATAATGACCCACCCCCCCCACTCCCCCTGGATTAAGATCGACAAAAAGTAGGTGACAGAGACTGAATTTTCCTGAAGTACTGAAAGAAGGAACAGTAATTGCAACAGGCTGAACAAATGGCAAACTTGAAGAAAACATGTATTTTGTAAATGAGACTTCTGTATGATGGTAACATGAGAAAACTAAAGGTGGAATTAGATTTTAAAACTGGAATGTTAAAAAATGAACTGTAAATATCTCACTGCAAAATTTACTTGTAGCCACCATTTCTTCTTTCTGGGTGTTTTCTTTTTCAAGTGGTTACCAACAAAGGTGCTCTGTAGATTTGATTTTATTTAAAAACATTAAACAGTGCTTTTGATTAGCCACAGTTTGCCAACTGCTGCTTTTTGGTACTGCCAATTAGGTTCTGGGGCACCTTGTTTCCACACTAATCTTGAGGCAGTTGCCAACCCTCCTGTGCAAATGCCCCAATCTACACTCTGTTTACTTTTCCTCTCTATTCATTAAATATTTCCTTAATGTGCACAGGTAATATTAACTGTTCTCTCACCCCTTAACACTTCAGGCCAAGCATTGCAATGCAGCTTTTAATGCTGACTGCTGTGTTAAAGTGACTGACTGGCAGTCTGATGGCTACACTGGGTTTCTTTGTGCATTGTTATTTAACATCAAACTGCTACATCCCCAGGGAGGAGTATACTGTAAAGCACTAAACACTGCTTGCATTGAAACTGAAACTGTTCATAGCTTTGATTTATTCAGTCTATACATCCACAGAAGCTGGGTGAGCATCAAGGCTTTTTTCAGCAAAATCCCACTGCGTAATCACACAGTTTAATTCTAACACTTTTATCCAGAGCAACGAAGTGATAAAAGGGGAAGAGACTAGCTCAAAGGCACATCTGTTCCTTGACATCATGGCCTTTGTTGTCGTCTTGAAGTCGCAGTTAAGTTTTTGAACCCACTAGCACCACCCAACAGCCTCACATTTTCACATCTGGGAGCCATCCATACCACTGGGATGTGTCAACTGATTGGGGGCCGGTCTAATATTCAAAACTCATTAAAACTGGCCTAACTGGTGGTCTTGAGACTGTTTCTGCAAAGCCTGAGATGCTGTCAGCTTAACATGCTGTCAATAGTCAAATACAGACAGTTGGAGGATTATTTTATTAATGTACCAGGGGTGAGTAAATCTACAGTGTAAGCTAATTTGCCAAAATCAGATTGTAAACTGTAAATTGTTGCATGGCTAGTCATCCACTACCAAGGGCTTGTAATTCAGCAAGTGTGTGGCTGTGCTCGTGTGGAAAGGCCAGATGGTTAGTGACAACTGCACTTCCTATGTTGTTTCATGGTTGGCATTTTTACCAGAGAGTAAGATGCGTTTTCTAATCTGACTGTTCAAGCTGCTCTATGATAACTCTAAAAATACACACAAAAAGAATCTAAGAAGTATCAGTAAGATGCCTTATGAAACAGATGCAATACATAAATGGGTAGGCATATAAAAGAATATATTATTTAGAAGTTGGGGTATAAATGGGATTGTAACATTGGTAGTGCTTAGACTTGAGGTAAGTGGTGACATATCCAGCGTTTTATATGTGTGTGCTTTTTAATAATGTTTAACAGAAACAGATTTGTGATAATACTGGATCAACTGATCCTATTAGCAGTAATTAGTAAAGTGTGTTAAACCAGATGATTGAATTTCAGCAGCAGCAGAGAAAACGTGATGTGTGTGGCAGTATGTACATGACTGTCAGATACAGAAGAAAAAGCAGAGAGATGGAATGCACTGCAGCAGTTTGGGTGTAATATTGTGTTGTACTTGAGTGCTTCTTTTTTGTGTATGTCCAGCAGAGTTTGTTTGTGATGCAAGACAAACTTCAGAAGAACCATGCATACTGTGAAGTGCCATCTAACTGAATCTGCCATGAAAGGCCTGATAGGAACATCTACTTTACTTAACAGTGAGGTCAGACTGCAGAGTTTCAGTAAATTGGAGTCAGACATAAATGCACGTGCACACACAAACATCTACACATTTTGAGTTCACATGAACATGGGCCAAAATTGTTCTAAATCAAATTCTTAACTGTAAACAATCTTGTCTTGCTCATGTCAAGAGACTAATCAAACATGCAGCAAGACAGATGTTTGCTGTTACACTTTACTGCACAAACATATATATGGGATATGTAGTTGACTGGAACCCACAAAACTAGCACAGTGGAGCCTCAGTTATTGGAACCACTCAGACGGAGGTTGTTTTGCAGGGAAAAACAAATATAAAAACAAGACTGAAAATTTTAATTCCAGAGGGCATTCAGAAACTGTGGATACACAATTTGAAGAGTCCTGCATGGTATTAATGTTAATAATTAAACTGAATCTCACTTTGTGTACTGTATGAAAGAATTTTCAACAATTAATTCCAATAAACAAAATATTTTTGCTCAGTTTTTGGCTCATTAACCCTGTGTGGAAGCATTTCCACATTTACTTTTGTCTGCTATGTGGTAATGAGGGATAATGTACTTTTATGCTATGCTCTTGTGTATGCGTTTTTGTGAATAATTAATGTATTCATTTTGGATTCAGGGCATATAGATATGAGATAAATGGTGTCACAGCAACACCCCACAGCTACAAGATGGTGCCTTTATCTCACACTCAGTGAAGACTCAAACCTAAGCAGAGCCACTAAAGATCTTGTAGTCACAAAGAGACAGAGAGAGGAGAGAGATACTGTACAGGCAGAATTGAAGGAAAAGCCAAGTACCATGTTAATAATTGAAGTCAAGGTGTTAGCTTCTTTCAGTCCAGGGTGCTGTCTAACATGAAAACCCCACTTTCTTTTCTCAGACTCTCTCCATGTCAGTGTCTCCCCACCTCCCCATTCTCTCACACTCTTCTGGATAGTCACACATACTAATAATTTAGTCCAAAGGCACTGAAATGGTCTTGCTGATGCATACATGCACTGACTTAGTCCCATACTGTCCAGCACACTCACACATTACTGCTGCTGTGCACTTTGACTGCAATAATCCAGTGTCATCCACCTTGTTTTCTTGTGGATTTGTGTTAATCAGTAGTGTAAATACACACAAACACGTGTACACAAGCTGATGTCGGGACTTCCAGTTCATTCTAATGTACCAGTGGTGACTTTTCACTGTCTTTTCACTGTGATTCACGCCTTTTATTCAAAATTTGGTTCATTTCTTACAGCATATTGCAAATCTGTGTTCTTCCTTCATATTTTTCCATCACCATCGTGTTGCCTACAACCCCCTTCCATTTCTCTGTGCTAGAACTCTATCGGTCGGAAACTATCCTCCACTCCCTCTGCATCATAGGTCAATGGTGCATTTCTCTGACGTTGTATGAAAGAGTGTTGGTCTGCCATGGGAACATTATAAATTCTCCCTGCCCTGCCTGCTTTTGTGGTCTTAAAAAAATCTTAAATCCCTAAAAACACACTCTTCTTTTCAGGAACTCAGATAAACAAGTGGATTTCCCCACTGAAGGCCATGCATTTTGGAGACTGTCAAAATGGCTTCTGGATGGGTTTCAGGAGCCCAAGTCATAAAACTTACTGAGCATGTGGTAGAAAGTGAAAAATTGAAAGCAAAAAAATCAGCGGCATGACAAGTGGATGTATATTGTTTCACTTGACCACACTGATATGTTGCCATACAAGTGTAATAAGGCAAGAAAATATTTGTAAAAAATGTCATGGAAGTGTATCTGAACATTTATTTTAGGAAAAAGAAACAGTGTTATTCTGATGTCCACATATTTTGGACACAGTGCTATCAGTGGTTTAACTAAATGGGTTTTATCCAACAATCCTGAGATACGCTAGACCTATGAATTGCAGCGTAAAATGTGTGTGCATTTGTCACAGTGGATTTGTCACAGCGCCTTGCAATTTATCATGCAGATAAATATCACACTCACCGTTGTGAATTATATATGATCAAGAGAGATGGCTCTCTTAAGCAAAAAGGGAGGAATTTCATTTCACTGTGTTTATCCAAAGGGCTCAACTCCTGAAACTGCTTTAATCTTGCTATTTACTTCCTTTGATTTCTATGACACAAGTACACAGGACAGGTTACATACAGTATTCAGTGCATGACCTCAAAAAACTGCAAAATTTTCACACTTTTTTTTGGATGAATAAAGTTTTAATTGCCTTTTTTGCATATTACCAGACCGCCTACTTCAAAGCTGCATTGATATTTTTTTTTACCTCAAGCTGTGAAACCAACACTAACATATCATCACCTTTTAGAGCTGTTATCACAAATGTGTTAGTAAACAATTGCCGATTTACACATCCAGCAGACAGAGAGCAACATACAATACGAATTCATCTGGAGTCGTGTTTAGGCCACCTGACTAATGGAAGTCTAATACTATTCAATATTTGCTGTTTTGTTATGCACCAACTAATTGCTAACTGTGCTGGCTGTAAAACCAAACCTATGAGCAGAATGATACTAGAATATTTCAGCATTTTAATTTTCTATACATTCTTATGAAATTTTGTTTGATCTGTCATGTTACATTAATTCTGTTTGGTGGGAGACTTGGGTTGACCCAGATTATTCTTGGTCATTTGGGACTCTTAAACCAGACTGTCTACACATTCATATTAGTTTCTGTGGATGTGATACAGTGCTTGTTCGAATTTATTGTTGGCCACACACACAGCCAGTATACATCTCTCAAGCTCAGTTTTCTCAGAGATTTAAGTCTGGAAAGATCCAATTGAAAATGTATTTAGCCCCATCAGATTTGTGCTGGACCAATCACTGAATGTTTAGATGACAGATGACTCACAGGCCCGCCAAACTCAACAGTGTTTTGTTGACATATAAAATGTGCTTTTAAAGACATTACAGTTCATTGCTGCCTGCTTACTTATGAAGGCAGCAAAATAAATAAATAACTTGTAGAAATGGAGAGGTAAAATAAGCTTGATTATGGGTCTTAGGTGGTTTCCACCAGTGACTGGACAAGATCCTTGTTACTTTCTAAACCCATTTAGGAGCTGTAACATGGTAATGGCCCAAATCCTCAGGCTCCTTAAGTGGACCCAAGACCAGATTTCACAGTTAGCTTGCTTTTGTAATAACACTGAAAACTCTCTCTGAGCCATTTACCATTAAGTTCATTTCTCCTTCACTCCACTTCACTCTTTATCCCCATTTTACAGAGTCCTCTACTGCCATCTTCCCTTCCCAACCTTTCACCTTTCACTGACTTTTGCCCAACTCTCATCTCACTGCTACCTAGTTTAATTTTCCTTTCTTGTCAGCTTTGTTTACATATGGAGTTGGAGAGACAGCACACATACACTTGAAGCTAATGTATAGAGAGGAGACAGCGAGAAAACATACACCAGGTTCCAGCTCTGTGTATGAGGCAGAAAGACAGAAAGTGACAGCAATATCTGAGCTCCACCGATAGCATACCAATCTAGAGAGGGAGAAGAGCAGACGGAGAGGCAGAGGCACAGAGAGGTAAAGAGTAATAAAGGAAAGAGACATAATAACACAGAGAGATGAGGAAAGAAGAGAATATATGCCATGTTAATGTTTGAAGTCGGCTGTGTGGATGAATCATAGTGCGATAGCTGTAGGTGAGAGGTGGGAGGAAGAAGTAGACAGAGAGAACAGAGGTGAAGAAGGCAGAATAAAGTTTGTTTGCTGGCACTGTTATTGGCTATCAAGACCTGATGTAAAAGTAGTGCTTCACAACTGCTCCATTATGAATACTGTTGCTGTGCTTCCTTTTGTATGAACTAATCTGAATATCCATACCTAACAGTATTAATTTTCAGTTTTCCTTGTTGGAAAGTTTTGGGTTGGCAGACCTGCAAGAGGAACTCAAAGACAAAAATCCTACTTTAAATAACATTTTTGACACAGAAACTGATGCAACGTGGTCACTGCTTTTAGTGACTCAACAACTTTGTAGAAGCATCTTCTTCCTACTTTTTCCTTCCATGGCTAATGTGTAAGGGTTGACTCTCAAGGAATTTGGTGACAGTTTGTAGGCAGTCCTGGAAAAATCTGGCCATCTCTTTGAATTTAATTACTGATGTCTGTCAAAACTGCATTCTGCTGTCTCAGTTGGATCAGATGCATGTCTGTATCATGTAACTGCAACATGCCAAATTAAAGTCTGTCTGAGTATGGTGTCACAAGCCCCTGAGCCAGTATGTTTCCACTATTTTTATTAGGAATCTGATCTTTTCATTCTAACTGGGATTAAAAGGTTGTGTAAAAATCTCAAAGTAAAATGCAGACAGCAGAGACAGAGCCCTAACATTCATAGTACTCATGTTAGGATTTGATATTATCTTGTTTTAACAGGGAACCCCTTTTATATATCTAGTTTTCTAAAATACGTTTTTTTTTTTTAAACATTTAAAAATCAAGGGTCAGGGAAATTTGTTATAGTGTGAGTACAACCACGGGCATGTTTAGAAGCATAAAATGGATTCACCCATGACAATGATTAACAGGCTGAAACAGAGTCTCTAACCTCCGCTTACATCTGGCTACATTTACCGAAAAGGTAGACATAAATAAAAGAGACACTTTGAAAACCAGTGCAATATTAGAAAAAATTCATGAATGTACATAAAAGAAAACCTTGATCCCTGGTCGCCTTTTGGAGTACATCAGAGTACATCTGAAAGTGTAATTTTCAGAATTGTACTTTACTTACACAGAAATCAATGGGACAGCTTGTACACCTTGTATGAAAAGAACTTGATAAGGACTATTTTGTAGCCATCACTACTGAGAATTCACATTAGTGAATCCACCCATGTATACAAGCGCCTTGTAGAATCCTCTCATCTCCAGACAGTTGACGGTCATCAGAGGGGCTGGTAGATTTAGCAATGCATTATTACTGGTTTGGCCTTACACGTGAGGCTGTAAATCTATCCACCCAATCAGAAACAATGGTACCAACTAGTGAGAAGCAAAATAGAAATGGAATTTCTAAGCAAATATGAGGAATCTGCATTGTGTATTCTACATACTGTATATATGCATGTAATTTATACATCCATACATACCTAACATATCTTTTATCCTCAGCAACCACAGTCCTCCTGATCATCTGTCCTTGCCTACTGGATTATTCAAGACACCAAAAGGTCACCCTAGTGATACTTGTTATTGGTTATCAGCAAAGGCCTTACATTGGTCTGCTTGAATAAATTGGACACCAATTACATCAATTGAACCAATGCCTGCTGTGGATCATTACCATGACCTCCCACTTCACAAGAACACACAAAGGCACAGATACACAGGCAGTTTTCCTTTGTTTTAAATCATTACAGGTAACTCCTGTGAATTAATGGCTGCACTAGCCTGGTGACAAATAATTTTCAACCATTCTGAATTGATAACCAACATAGTGATGCATGCAGGCATATTGATCTGGCTTTAATTAGAAAGTCATTGCCTGTCTTCCAACCCTCCATGAGTTGTTCCTAAAGCTAAAAACAAGAAAGCAGCGACCAATCCAATTTCATTAACAGAGTATTATGGGTGATTGTTTGTTTCACTAATATATAAGATACCAATGAACTTTAATTTTGTTGTTGTGATTTTAAACCTTTTTTTCACTAAATTTGATTTATTCTTTCCAGGTTTTATTGTGAAAAGAAAACCAACCTGAGCCAAATCCACATGATGTATTAACTCAAAAACACCGGCCAGTCACACTTGAGCAATGTTTAGCCAATTTAGGTTTTGTTGACTCTGTTATCTCTGGCTTTTCTGACATGTGCTTGTCCAAAGCCTACCTGGCAGTCCACGACTGTCACTCAAGTACCTGAATCCAAAATACAAACCACTCCAATTCTCTCCTTCTATTTCAATTTTCCTCCTATCCTTTCTAATTTCACCTTCATTTCCTGTCTTATACAAGTCAATTTTTTTTTTTCCATCTCACAAAACCATTATCTACCCTCACTCTACCTCTTTCTTTACTCTGTGTCTGAGTCCTAGGGCATCCCAGGTTTATTTATCCTTTCATTCTTACTTCATTTAAACTTTTCCTTTCTTCCGTGCTCTGACTTTCAGTGTTTATTTTCTGTTCTGACCACTGTATCCCTCTAATCATCATGTTGTTTGAGCACTTCAGACCATCAGCAGTAACTGCAGAAGTAAGGCTCAAAACATGTTTGCACGTGTATGTTCTTCATAACAAACCATATTTTTTCTACCAAGAGCTAACTACTTTGACACTCATAGAGGAGCAAGACAGACAGACAGACAGACAGACACACACACACACACACACACACACACACACACAAGCTCCTCTTTTCAGTCCTCGCTATGCTTTCATCAAAAGTTATTTGTTTTTTGATACCCGCCTAAATTGGCTTCTCCTTCAATCCTCTCAGTGTGTGTAAGTGTGTGTGCTCCAGACTGAGGTGTATAATGACTTAATGAGCAGTAGAGGATCTCTGCTGCCTCTGCTCTTTTTCCTCCTTTTCATTTTATCCTTTTTTTTCGCCTCTGAAATATCAGTTATCACCATTCTGCCTTGCCCACTCCACCTCACAACACTCTAATTTTCCTCTGCTCATTCTCTCTGGCCTCCTCCTCACCCTGCCTTTGCCCGCCTCCCATTTCTCCACTCCTGTCTTTTCTCTCACGCTCCTCTCAATTCCTTCCTTTCATAGCCTAGTTCCTCACCTGCCATCTCCTTCACTTGAATCTTCTTTCCTTCTCAACTTGCTTTCCTGCCCTCCTCCCATCACATATTCTCCCAGTGCAGATTCTACTCATATTTCCCTTTACATATGTACCTTTTCGCTCTCCTCTTCATAATTGAAAACCAAAAACACAACTGTAAGTGCCCAGCTGCTGAAAAGGTTAATTTTAATGTTCATCTTTGTCTAACACACTAACCACAAACACACACCGAATAATAACATAGACCTGGAAGAAATACATGGCATAGATGCTTGCTGCCTGCCCACACACACACACACACACACACACACACACCCACTCCACACATCACAAGACGCGACACACCCACACACAAACACAAACACACACACACACACAATCACTATCTCTCATGCAGTATTAAACATCAGTGCAACCATTAGAGTCAGTGGCAACCAGATGTCTGTGACGGCCCTACAAGCTGTTTGGGGCTTTGAGGTGGGAGAGGTGACACAGGCACAAACAAGCACACACACATGCAGACTGTATCTGATATACGTTATCCTAATTTGATGAACTCAAGCTATGCTAAGAATGTACAAGATGTGGATGGACAGGTACAAAACAAATCCCACTCACAGTTATATGGAGCAATGTGAACATAAATTCTGTCCAGATGTCTGAGCCTACATGGTTCAGGGAAGACAACTAGTGTTGTCTCAACAGTCTAAATGGAGTCTGAGTAGACTCAACAACTCTCAACACAGCAGTGCCCTCATCCAGGAAAAAAAAAAAGTCTCCCTGGGAAACTGTTGACTTTTGTTTCATGTTTAATATGTCTTCTATCTTCTATGTCTCTGCTGTTTAAACTTAAAGTCATGTTTACTTAATCCATGGCTCCAATAAAACCTATCTGTAAGCATTAGGTATACTAGACAATGCAAACAAACCCAAAACAGTATACATACTGTTACACTTATTTTATTAGTCAGGACTGGATGGATTGCTAAGAGATTTGGTTCAGATATTCATGGTCCCCAGAGGATGAATGCTGCTGTTGATGCTGTAATCCCCGACTTTACCTCTGAAAGTCTGTGAGGTTGACATTTGTGGTTTAGATGCAAAATGGCTCACCAGCCATTTGAAGGACTGTGATGTGTGGTTCAATACACACATTCATGTTCAGACACGATGAACTATATTAACTGCTGCATCTCCTATGACTTTTATCCGCACTATCATAAGATCAAATTTTTAATTTTCATTTCATTCTCAATCTCAAGAATTTGCTTTGTGCCTGCAAATCTAACAACATTCCTATCAGCCCCACCTGTGGCTTATTAATACTAATTAGCAAAGTGACATGCTAACACTAAAACAATTCAGTGCCTAATTACAGTTCTTCACAGCTACACTAACACAAGTTCGTAGACTCTAGTCTGGTTATTAAAATTTCTAGCGCTAAAGCTCCATTATATCAAATGAATGTGCATTTTTCAACAAGACTGTCATGCTGTGGTAGTGTGCCGCGGCCCAGGTTTCTACTGTGTGTGTCTGATCAAACATTTCTCCCTAATTCACACGCCAGAGGCAAAGTTGTTTATGCTTACCATCACAGCCTCTATTTCTCACTGTTAATGCAATATTAAGGGAATGCATTTTTCAAAATAATTCTTTCCACACCTGGTGTTCGTCTCTGCGGTAGATGCCTTGGCCATTGCTCTGGCTCATCTCTGACCTCACCTGCCTTCTGGCTCACCCAAAGTTCAAACCATCTTCAACTTTCATTAGTGCCAAGTCACTCCCTGTCTTCTTCCTGTGATAACACTAAACATTTCTTGAGGCTACACCTATTCTCACCTTACACTTGCAGTGCTTCCACTTTAATTACACCATCTTTTTTTAAAATAACCATTTCTCCTCAGTTTTTGCCTCCAGTGCCTATACACCACCACCAGAACAACAGCATTAGCTAAGTGCCTTACTTAATCACATACAATGCAAAATATTATATGAGATGCAAGAAAACCTGTTTGATCTTGAACAGAGCCAGTGATTATCACTTAATTAACAACCCACTTGTACAACATCCAAGCTGCCATGATTACTTCCGTGAAACAAAGGTATTTATATAATGAGTGTGCTATATATGAAAGATTATGAACATGAAAAATATTTAAATATATGAAAATATTGTAAATATAAACATATCCCTAAACCACAAAAAGGAAGACTATTCTGGATTTTTCAATTAGAAAATGAAAATGTTCACATGCATAAAAACACAGAAAGCTTGAGAAACTTGCATTTATGATGTTGTCATACTGATACTGTTGTTGGACTTATTCTGTAAATTGCACTACAGTGAAATAAAGGTCAACAGACAGAATAAATGCTTTCATATCCCCTTAATCATATTTCACGTTGTTTAATAATTTGACTTCTGAAGCCAATCTGCTTTCATATAAGACAATATTATACTTGAGCATTTAAAGGACTATTTAGAAATTTTCTGCCATCGAACATGGTTTCACCAGGAGCAGGAGGTGGTATATTAATTGCCAGGAGGCCTGTTATTGTTGTGTTTTCAGTACAAGAGGACAGAGTACACCTTCTGATTATTTTCACAGGACAGTCTGATGTTGGCCAGGCCAGGGCTAGCTGATTAATTAACAATTTTAAAAAGTTCTAGAGAGATCATGATAAATTTTCAGATATGGGGACAATGTTCACTCATCAAAGATGCAATCAACGAATGAAATGAAGCAGTTGAAGATTGAGGCTGCTGCAGGATACTGATACATTCTTAACCACATGAAAACACTGCACATTAATCATTTAATCATGAACTTTATGGAAATATATGAGGTAACTTCATCTAAACTCACCCTCCATATCTCCGTGTACCTTTGTCGCTTATGTCTGTGTTCTCTCTCTTTCACGCACATACACAGAAAAGAGAGGGAAATTACACTCAGAGTTGAGATGACATGCTCAGTGAAATGTACACCTGCCAGTTTTGCTCATGTGGACCACACTAGCGTTGTCATCTGCCCAAGCAGGCAGAAGTATACTAACAAGATAAATTAGAGAGGAAGGAAGAGGTGACAGGGAGGTGGACTGAGAAGTAGAGATGAAGACAGAATGACAATGGAATTTAGACAAAGACCAAAACACACACAGATGTGTGAAGGAGAAATGAAAGAAGGAAAAGAAATATGCAACTTGGAGTGGGAGTGCTGTGTGGTTTGTGCATAAGAGAGATGTCCATGTACTTTGTGGAGCACATGAAGCCGCCACAGTTGTATCACAGCAACTAGACAATTCAACATGGCTGACCGCCAATCATTTTTCTCTCAGCCTTGGCAATCTCTCCCTCCAATCACTGCCGCCATATCACTTTCCATGCATCTTTTCCTTCTCTGTTTTGTACAGTGCAGACCAAACACAGCATCCATTTCTTGCTAAGTAGGTCACTACACCTCCACTGCCCCTTCCTCCCTGCCTTTCTTCCCTTCCTTCGTTGTACCATCTTATACTCCCTCCACGCCTGCCAGCTCGCCTTTCCTACTTCATTTTCAGCTAATTGCCATTTTGCTTATTATGGATTCCACTCTCTTATTTAAATTTTACATGGAGTAATACTTAAGTACTTGTGCCCAAGTTGAGGACACACTGATGGAGTGTACAGTACTTAATGCCTTACACTGATGACAAACAACAAGCCTCAATTCACACTTTGATCAGCATGTGTCCTTATGCCACTTTCACCTGATTATCTGAAAACCCACAACTGGTTTCACTTACACAGCAAAACATGTTCTCATTTTGGTAAAAAATTTGGGCTTTCAATCATTATTCTTTGACATTTAACAGCATTACAGGTTGGAAATGAAATTTAATTGTTTCAAAGACTACTGAGTATAGATGTCTGTATACTTGCCACTTACCAGTAACAATCTGTCCTCCATAAGAAAAACTTCAGTCTGTGACTCACGTGGAAACTGGAGATAACCCCAACAATGCAATCCAATCAAAAGACAAACAAGCTCTGGCTGCATGTTACAGCTAATAATACAGGAGGAAAAGACAATTTACAGTGACATAAAAAAAAGAGGTATGGTAGATGGTATATTGGTCCCTAAACAAAGTAAGAGGACAGAATTGAGACATACAAGATGAGTGAGTTTTATATGAGGTGAATGTGTGGCAGCTGGTTTGATGATGTTCAGAAATGAGTCACCCTCTCATTAAAAAAATATTCTCCAATTCATCCATCATGATCAAAAAGCACCGATCAATTGAAAAGCACAACAGTTAGGAACATAATTAAATCTGTCTCATTTATTTTATTGCATTAGCATGTATTTCACTTGCTTCGCTTTTGGTCTATTGTGTGTGTTATTTATGGGTCTTGACTCAACATATATGAGAGCTGCCAGTTTTGTAAATGCTATCTTGATAATGAGTGGTACTTTCTACTCTAGGCTACCTAAGGTGCTAAGGCAGGTACTGACCCCGGTGCTCTTGTATATTGTTCTTAATGAGTCACTGCATGAATATGGTACAGCCATTATAAGGCAAATACATTAATTGCATTTTTCAAATTTTCGCTTAAGCACAGGTATAGATGGTGTCATTTATTTTGAAATACTGCAGTGACTACATGCAGTTGTAGTATGCTCCTGCGTCGTGAATGAAACTGAAGCTGTACAATGTCAAAAAGTCTTGGCATATTGCCTGTGGAACATGCTAGTTTTATTTTTAGACTGTAGTCTACTGCTGGCTTTACTCTCTCCAACCCTGATATTTTGGTGTCTGGCTGTGCTGGTCTTGGCTTCTCTTTTCACTATCATATTTATAAGGATTCACCTACTTCACCCATAATTCACTCACTATTTTTTGCCTATTTTTTCTCAATCCAGATGCCCCACCATTCCCAATGACACTTTTCCAACACCAACACTACCCCTCAAGCCTAAACCTGTCTCTACCACCTTTATCTCTTTTCCCTACCCTTTCACCTTTTTTCCTCCTTTCCCCTCCCTCTGCAGACATACAGAGTTCAACTGTTTTATTGTCAAGCTGAGCTGGCAAAGACGTGCAGGTCTCAAAGGCATTGAAAAATACATGACAGACAGGCAGAGAAACAGAGCAAAGTTGAGGGAGGAAAAGGGAGGCGTAAAGGGAATTGACAAGGAAGACAGAGGCGGAGTGCAATGTAGGCCTAGTCAAACACAAATAGTGGCCATAAAGAAGCAAAGTTGTGAGGTGGGGGAGAGCAAGAGACAAAAAGGTGGAAGTAATAGGGAGTTTAGAAATGTAAGAGTGGGAGAGTAAGTGAGGAGGAATGCAAATTTATTAAATTATTAGTGAAGAGAAACATAAGAAGGATAGTAAGAACTGAGGTATGATAAGAAATGGTCAAACAAGAGGATATTAAGATGGGAAAAATTACAGAAAAAATAGTAGCTGTATGAGAGAGGGGTTAAAAGCATGGCGGACTGATGCAGTTTTGAGCACATTCATCTTATTTGGGGGGGAAATGTTTGTATTAAGCTAAGGTTTAATTGCTTCCTATCCCCTTTATTAAATCTTGTGCACCCACTGGATGGGAGCAACTGAAAGCTAGAGATCAAAGTCGAGGCAGGAAACTGCTCATCCTTCGGCCAACCAAGAATTAACTGAGGTTTAAGTCGCAACATCAGCCCCTGGATCTATTTTTAAAAACTACTAAACTACACTTGTATTTCACTACATTGTATGTTTGGAACTGTAAAGGAAATGTGGGAGTGAGGCAGGCAAGTGGATAGATGGTGACAACTGACAACAAATGACAAGACTTGCTCAGCCTTGTGTTTCACCAGAGAGCAAATAGACCCAGCAGCCCCTTCCAAAACAGTGTGCTACTTATGCAATATGGGCACTGCACAAGATTCTGAATCCCATTATGCATTCACTACTCCATTTATGCTTAATTTTTAAAACTGACGCTGGCTTATGAATCATCAGTACATAATAAAACAAATTATCTCAGCTGCACAAATCACCACTAAAATGAATGATTTAACACTCCAGAAACACATAGAAAAATTACATTTCAAGATTTCATGGGATAAGTATATAAATTCAATAGTGACAAAAAGCAGGGTAATCTTGCTGTCTAAGCACATTTATAGTATTCATCTTCCTTATTCTCCTTCACCCTTTCTCCACTTTTAAACTCCTCTTACTCTGCCAAGTTCCGCTATACTGCAGCCATCTCTCAGTACTGCTTCTTCCTCTTAACTGCTAGTCCATTCTTTCCTCACTGTCTCACATCTATAATTTTTGGTGAGTTCTAGCTATCTCTTCGCCATTTGCCTTGATTTCACCTCCAACTTACCCTTCCTGTGTCTCCATCACTCAAACATCCTTTTCAGCTTGAACTTCCTCTGACTAACCTCTGACTGGTATTTTTGCACTTACTGTAAATATTCTTTTCTTTATACACAGCTCACCCACAGTTCCTCCTGCCTCGGCAAATACATACTGTGGGGCTAACATTTCACACCTACTTGAAATAAAACAACCCTTTCAGCCATCTTTCGCTCCATTCCAAAATTGGGATCTTTCTATCCTCTTCACCCATTTTATTTCCACTGTCCTCTTTAAAAGATGCTAAGGCAGCATATCCACTTGAAATTGATGACATTACACTCTTGCTCTACACAAATGTGTACAATTTATGTATGCGCATACACACCCCAAAATTAATTTTCAATCTGTCTAATTTTGCTTACGACCCCTCTGCCTGTCTCTCCTGCTCTCACAAATACACACACACAAACACACAGACAGACAGATACGCACACATACACACACACTACAAAGAGCTGTGAATTAATGAGCTGCATTTTTATCAGTGAAACTAATGAATTTGCCTGTGATGGATACTGGGAAACTGGATATGGACGATGTGATGGATAAGTGTGTGTTCGTGTGAGTAAAGGCCTGGATATTTGTGTGTCTATAGCAATGTAAATGTGCCTGCCTGTGTAGGCATGTCCTTGTGCACGAGTGTGTACATGTCTCTTTATTTTCTAACAAGGACAAAAGCACTTTGATCATTATGCCGAAGCCTTGATCTACCACTGCAGTAATGTATCATGCATCACACACGTTCTTCTTACTATCTTTGCCTTCTTATTTTACTGTCTCCCCAGCTTCATTTCTTTCTCTACTCAAAATTTCCATATGAAGTGTTTTTCTTTGTCTCATTTTCCTGCTCTGACTCAGACAGTCATATGTATACTGTATGATGTATATTATATCATTATGTATGTGCCAAAAAATGTATGTATTGTTTGTATTGTTGGTACAGATGTGGAGAGTTAGCACTGATAATAAGTCAAGGTGGTCAACAATAAAAGTAGAAAAAATAAATAAATAAAACTACCATTTCTGCTTTACTGCCTCCAGGTACACTGAGATACAAGGCACAAGTATCTCTGCTTTGGACTTCAAAATCAAAGTCTAACTTTACTCTTAGGTCAAAAATTTGATTTACAGACAGAGGTCTCCTCTCTGCCAAAGTGGTCCAAAGTGCAGTCCAAAGTGGTCAGGTAGGTCAAATACTGTTGTTTTAATGGTTGTTTCATACATACCAGTAAAAGGGAAAGACAAAACAGCAATCAAAATATATATTTTCAAAGTAAAATCATTTTTGGGTGCAAATTTTGGAAAAGGTTTCCAACAAAGTGAACACAGAATTCAAAAAGGTTGGTGTGTATATCATTAGACTACAGTACTGCAGGAACACCAGCAGGTAAAAAGTAAATCAGAAAAAGGGGTGTTTGTTGATATGTGCATCTTTAAAATGTGACTTACTTTCTAACAATTTGGCTCCAATTCCTCCACACACAACTGTCCTCATTATCTTTTCCTTCCTCCCATCTGCTTGTAGTTTCTGTCTTGTAACCAGTGTATTTTTATGTACCTCATGCAGAACCCTGACATCATTACCGTCTCTTAACTTCATCTACACTTTTATTTCATTTTTGTACACGTGTTCCATCTACTCTTTCATTCCTCTCTCAAGTTCTTTGTTAACCTATGTGATCATTACTGCCAGGAGTATTACCATTCAACTCAATTCAATAATTTGTGAATTTAAATTCTTTACAACAAAGTTGTCCTCATTACCCCCAACCTCCCTGTATGATATCCATTATTCATCCATTCCTCTCTCCACGGCTCTCTCTATTTTTTGCAGCAAAATGGCATTGTTGCTGCCATGAGTGTTGCTTTGAAACTCAAAGTCTGTTGTTTTTAGCTTGCAGTCCCTGACAGAACTTTCATTTTTAAAGCATGTTTTATATCAGCTGACTGGCCCAACAAAGTAAATAGCGTCTCGCCCTAGAGCTCAGACTCATTAAAACATAATACTCATGCTATGTGGGGACTCAAACTAAACACAGCGAACCTCTGACACCCTGGGAGACAGCCTCTTAAAAACATGGTACATGGGCACCCAGTCTGAGTGAATTCTGACTCACCCAGGGGGGCAGGCTCATAAAAACACACTACTGTTTGTCATGTGGGGATCTAAAAGTAAGTACACATAGACTGTGTCCTATAAAAAACAAGCCAATAGGTCATCTGTGCCTGCAGCTTATTTCAACCCATAGTTCTATTTTATTGTAGGTCAACCTCTAGAGGCTGTACTAATCATGACAGGAGTAAAGGACTAAGTCAGGTGACGTAGTCCAGATTACAAGGAGGTTGGGGTGAATAGATGGGTCCACAAAACACAGGACTCACAAGGGAGACTGCTGTTGAAACCAATAATAGTATTGTCACCATAATAATGAAGGTCCTCAATCTTTTCCTAAACCTAACCATGCAGTTTGTGTACCTAAACTTAACAAAACCATGGCATTCCTAAAGCTTAACCTCATGTTTATTACTGTAACCATGGCTACAAAGGTTCAATATGCCTGCAACCATTGCAGTGGTACTGGGGCGCTATTTCAAGAGACACTCCATGGGTCATATCAGACAAATGACCCACATGGTTGCTCAGGTTGTAGGACTTGTTGCTGAACTTCTGAGTCCAAGGCAACTAATAATGTGTGATGTTAATTCAGTGTGTCACTGAATACCCAGAGTTATGTAACTCAGCTGTCTGATGGGACATGGGTAAGGAAAAAATAATAATCTGGTCACACAATTATTATGGAGGTTGTTTCCTGACAATGTAGTCCGTAGCATCCCAAATAGCTGCTTTGTAGGATTTTGTGCTTTTCTCCAACTGTGTACTACCTCCTGCAAAATACTCCTCTAGAGACTTTGGTGTGAAACTGCAGAAAGAGTGTGCTGGTAGTGCAACGTTAGTCTAAATACTATCCACAAGAAATTGAATAAATTCCCAAAATAAGACCAACACACACCAGGATTTATCAGGGTCAAACACACAGTCACACATAGACAACTGAATCTTAGTAACAGAGAACTCAATTAAACAGAAAGGAACTGGGCTAAAGATAATACTGGATGTCGTGGTGCTTCTAGTCAAGATAATCATGCCAAAAAAATTTGTACTGCTCCTTGCCCACTGATTAATAATACATTTGTTAAAACGTCTGGTGTCTCCTTTAAAATATATGGGTATTAAGTTAGGACCCAAATTGAGTCAATCTGGTGTCGACACCCTGAGGCTCAGGATCTTTAAAATATATTAGCATTCCTCTTATACTGGGACCCAAACTAAGTGAATGTATTTTTGGACACCTCAGGGTTCAGACTGATTAAAACATATTAGTACTATTATGTGGGGCACCAGCATAAACAGGCCCTGGATCCTTTTAAAATGTCTGCCCATAGTTCCTTTCTCCCCATCGTCTGCCCTACCTGCATTTCTCTGTGCCAACAGTGGAAAATGGCTGCTTGTTGACATGTGCATTAGCCTGACATTATGACAAACATGCATTTTGGCTTTCAGTCCCACCCAAAAGCTCCAGATCATCCTCATTACCATCCTCTCCCTGTCTTCCCTGTCTCTCCCTGCCAGCGGGTGAAGATGGTGTCACAGTTCTGCCACGTGTCTGTTCTGACATTGTTAGCACTCCCATCTCTCATCTCACCATCTCTCTCACACACTCTACACTACATCCTTCTACCCACCAAGCATTTTTTAACTTCCTTTTCCAATTCCCATCATTCCTTTCCACCCATCTCAATCAGTATCACTTGATACGCTCTGTGGTGCTTTGTCACTCTATTTAACCTATAAAGACAAAACACAGCACCAACAGTGACATTTTTATTGCCTCTATTAAGGATTATCCCCGTCCTCTAGTTGACTTGTGATGACTATAATCTTAGGTAAAGCTTATAATCAACCTTTTCAAAGAGGAGCTCAAGCACTACGGTTTTGCCAGAAAGCACCAATCTCTGTCCTAATTCTCACATCTCTTCTGTCTCTCCATATTACTCTGGGTACCTCTCCCACCATCCTCTTCAGGATCAGTCGGCCTCGTTTTCTGCTTTCCACCACTCGCTCCAGCCTCTTTTCCCTCTTTCATCTTCCACCAGTTTCAAGTTGCTCTCTGCGCCCTTTTTCGTTTGATACCCCAGTCCATCACCAACACTCTGCTCATAACTGAGGTGATGGAAGCTGTTCTGTCATTCGTAGTGCTCTTCCACTACCACTGCTAATACTCCAGCTCCAGTGACCTGATCTGTTTTGTAGCTAGAAAGCATTTTACAACCCATGTGTGTTTCCTTTGTATCTGCCCTTGCTGCCACTTCTCTGTCCCTTGTTTCACTGTTTCATCCTCTTGTCCTTTTTCCTTCCCCAAATGGTGTCTTTGTGACATTTAGACAAACTTTTCACCCACCCTTCTCTTTGTGTTTCTATTCTCCGTTCGCCCCTAAAATATCTCCTTAGCCTTCTTTGGCTTCTCTGACTTTCTTTCCTCTTCCTTATTTCCTCCCTCTCTCTCTCATAAGGGCTTTGCTGTTAAAAACATCCAGACATGTCTTTTCCTCCTCCTGCTCAATCCTGTTCCATACTTGCCTGATTCACTTGATTCTCTCCTTGACTTTTTTAGACATTTTCTTCATTTTTATTCTGCTTCCTGCAACTCACTAATCCCTCTCACCTTCTCACCTCTTTCCTTTAATTCCCATCACAGTTCATTTTCGCCTGATTCAGCTTTTTCTCTATCCGTCTCAGATATCCCTTGCTTCTCAGTGTCAGTTAATGAAAAAGTTTCACTGGTATGGTGACACTTTTTCTTTAATTACCACAGAAGATAAACAAAAGTAATGAGAATCTAGCTTTTTGAACACAGCTTCTTTGGCCATTTTTAACTTTTGTGCCCACAGTTTGAGAGTGGTATTATATTTAGCAGTAGCACAAAATGATGGTTCACTTGTGTGACAACAAACCTAAAAATGTATCTTTGTATAAGTGTGATGCAGTGATAGTGCTTTTTTATTTCAGCTGTTATCAAACTAAAGTGGATATTTGCATCAATTTTTAAAAAAAAAATTACATCATGTGCCTCATGTTACATCTTATGTACAATTACTGTGTGACCTCAAACTGTCTAATGACGAAGAATAGGTTATGTCTCAATCATTACTGTCCAAAGACTTAAGTAATTAAGTCTTTAGCAGATAGCAGACTTATACAATAGCGCAGTTGTGGTATCTGTTGTGACTAGGAGTTACTAGTGCATGGATTTAGCTTCAAAACATGAAATTGAACACTTGATGTTCGCTTGACCTTTCACGGCCTCTTCCCTTCCAATCAGCTGTCCCCCTCTTCCCTTCTTAACAATATAAGAGAAAATAGCAAGTGAGAAAACAAAGCAAACTCTGATAGCAAGACAGACAAGAAATAAAAATACTGACACTGCTGTGTGCATCTAGCTTTCTAATCTTGGAGGATTTTCTGCTTTTATCTTTTTTATATCATTGTAATTGGAATGTCTTTAGGTTTTGCACTGTTGGCAAGACAAACCAAGCAATATTAAGCAGTCGGCTTGGTGAGATATACATTTTCCACAATTTTCTGACATTTTACAGACTAAATGACACATTGATTGATCATAAAAATGTTGAAATTCATAATAAAAGCAATTGTCAGTATCAGCTCTAGCATCCCTTAAACCCTGTTTTTGTTCTCATCACTATGTTAGGGGATGTGCCGTCAAGGCTGTTTACTTTTCATAGTCCACCATCCTTCCTCCAAGACCACCTCTCTCTGCATCCAATTTGAAAACTATTCCATTAATCCTCAAACTCCACTCATCCCTACATACTTCTCATCACCGTCCCCTACACTATATATTTATAAACTACTAATTTACAGAAAAGTAATTTCTGCCTGGATTATTTCCCTGTTGTTCCCTAACCTTATCCAAGTGCTTCGAGTTGCTTATACACAACCATAAAAACAATATTCATGCTTTAGTTGCCAGGAGCCGATACTGTGAGGAAAACAAATAAAATACACTTATAGTTAATGGAATATTGTAACTGGGGGACGCACTAGATTTACAAAATTTATTTGTACATGTAAATTTGTTGTATAGGCTCATAATGTTCGAGCGACAAGGTTGCCTTTTCCTATCCCTATCCTTCTTTTCTTCCCAAATACTCGCCCCTACACCTCCTCCATTTGTCTCTCTCCCTCCTTACTCTATAGTCAAGCAGACCATTTGGGACATGTCACTAATTAACACCATCAACGATGCCTGGTTGCCACGGGGACTGACCGCAACCGCCGGCGGCACATCGGTAAACAAATAGAATGTGTCATAAATGCCAACACGCATGCACACATGTTGTCTGTGTCCTTCTCCCACACACACAAACACAGGGGCACGCAGACACGCACATGCAGGCTAACACATGGTTGAAGAAACAGCACACACAGGCAAATACTTGGCTGGAAAACTAAAATGCACACCCAAACAAAGGCACACAAACACATACACAAGTGCAATATTCCAACAGGCACACACAGGCTTTGAGTGTCACAGCATCGGCTTGCCATGTCTGGGGATATGGGATGATTAATCACACTCTGTACAGATGGCCACACTGGGGGGAGAAAGGGAGAAGAGGAAAGCTGTCCTCTCTGTCTCTCAGCATCCATCCAACATTTTCTCTCTCTCTTTTTCTTTCAATGCCCCCTCTCCCTACTGGTCTCTGTTGACCCTCACTCCTCTTTCTCTATAGCAGGCTAGATTTATGAGTGGCTTTCAGAGACCCACTGTCTTGACAAGGTGTCTACATGACTGGCATTAATGACATTCAGTCTATCTACTATAAATATCATTTCTGAAATGCTTAAGCAAACCCATGCACACAAGCAATCATGCTCTCTCCAATAATCTCTAAATATCTCAGCCCACGTAACACTCATGCACAAATCATCAAACACACATCTAAAAATATGTAGCTATTTGCCAAAATGTGAACACAAGCACACTACATATAATTCCCTACGTCCTTTACACACACACAACGCAACTGCTCTTCCTACACCTCTGAAGCCAGAATATCCAATCTGAGCAGGATATGAATTGTATTAATGTTGAGTCATCCTTGTCTGCACTCTGTCATTTAGACAAAAAAATGAGACAAAAGGTACAACGCAGGTCTTGAAATGTAAAAGTGTGTTTTAAACTGGAAAAGCAGGTTCGTTTGGTTAAAAATGAGACCGAGGGCTACAACACATCTAGACCCAGTAGGCTAAAATAGAAAGTGCAGTGTATGCTTGGAAAACCTACTTTTCTAATGAATCCTGTTCTCCACAGTCCTGTGTATCACCACAATCCAACCCAGCTAACACCAGACAGTCTCTCACAGCACACCACAGAGACATCCAGAGGACTTTACTTTGGCTTTAGACTTACATGGCACTGGATGAACTCAGGTGTGTTGAGATTTTGCTTTATTGTAAAAATGAAAGGTCAAGAAAATTTTTATATAGTAGTATAATACCGCCGCTAAGGTCCTCTTCCCCCTGCTGAGCAAGTTTCAAAGATTCTATAGAGTGGGGCAAGGAGCAAGGAGTAGGGAACATGAGTGTCTAAGATACAAAGACCCACCTTGTTAGTGCAGCACTGGCTACATGAGGGACTGTGCCCTTGAGATAATAATTTATATCTTGGGGTGAAATATTTCTATAATTCATGACATACTGTGCACTGACACTTTCTCTATCATATGGAGTCTGAGGTGTGCTGCAAGAATAATTATAGACCTTTTCAATATTTGGTTATAATCAATTAATATATCACTGTGGTTTGGACCTCACTTATTTTTATGGTGGCACACTACATACACACGTCTAAATTTAAGAGAGCCTCACTAAAATAAAGTGATCAGGAAATGAAAACTGTAAATCTCAAACAGGGAAACAAACTGATTTAGAAGATTGAATATTGGAGGTAGACACATTCATTTATAAATTATGTTTGTAAATGTTGCTCCCTCTTTCTCTCTTCCTTTTCCCTCTCCTTTGTCAACTATCGATAAAGGCCCAAACAGACTCCCATTCAACATATCAACTTGTAGCTATACTACAGCGTCTGCTAAGAAATCCTGATCTAACAAATATCATATCTATAGCTGTTTAGCTCTGCTGCAATGCATTTTGGTATTTTTCTTGCGGAAAATATTTTATTAAATAAATTATTATTAAACAAAACTAAGCTCAGTGGGACATTTCTTAGCCCAACAGTTGACAATAAGATATTGTCAGTTTAATGACTTCATACCAGGCAGCACTGACCACATATTACACCCACATATCACAATTCAGCCAAGCTATTATTGTACACTGCCCGTAACGCTCTGCTGCGCAGGCATTGGCTGACTTCAACATGACCTAACATCAGGGCACCAGACACTTGCCTGGCTTTTGACCTACACACCCAACTTAAATATTCAATTACTGCACTGAATGAAAAAAATAATTTTAAGCGTTTTAGCAATTCAGGAAAACATTTTTTAAATTATAAACAGGTTTAGAGGCTTTTTTGGGGGAGTGGAGTCCAGAGGTCATAACATTTATTCAGCTAATACATGACCTCAGGAACTGTCACATAATTCAGCAGAAAAACACCAAAACAGGAGTAAGGATGTTTCCATGACACACCAGTAAAGCAGTGAAGTGGAAACACATTTGTGTGATGAGGAATGGACACTTAGCAACCTGTGAGCCTGAAGCAAGTACATTATACAGCCAGAGCTGGCAGGGAAAGGCAAAGACAAGAATGTGAATGGGAGCTAATGGGAATAATATGGAGATGGAAAACAAATGGCACCACTGTAGGGCTGGAGCAAAAACCTCTAGCTATCTGTTCAAGATAAATATGCTGTTTATTTTCTTGTTAAATCCCTGTCTAGTTCACAAATTGTCAGGTGAACTTTAAAACGCCTTAAAAGATCACTTCGTTCAAAGATCAATTATTATTTTGATTTTGTTTACAGAAGAATGAAAACAATAACGATAAAAAAAGAAATGTGTATGTGTAGGAGGTAATATGTAGGAGCTAGTTACTAGAATTTGTGTTTGGAGAGACCTCATATCTCTGTAGTAAACCAATGGATAACAGAGATAACAGATTTCTAGCTGACACCCATTATTGTGTCAAAAGTTCACTATTGTTCTGACATTTAAAATGGTTGATCAATTGTTTTGCTGGAGCCTGGGGGAATCAGACATAATTCTACATGTGTGGGAGGCATTCAAATGCAAATACAGTAAACAAAAACAGAGGGTGGCTCTCGGAGTGGGGACGTCACAGGATCATTGAGTACAGAGAATAAAATGAGGAACATTGGCAATAGCCAAATCTGCTGTACATCTTATTAAATTATGTCTAAAATGGTTGGTTTCACATACAGCATATGGACTAGATAAGAGCTTTATTCAAATCCAATTCTTGTTCAACTGCTAATGTTCTTCTAATTTTATTTTAATTGCCTTCATCCCATTGATGTCCACTGAAAAATCTGTTTAACCAGTAGGACCAGCTCTAATCCACAGCCATGAAAGCAGTGACTGTATTTCCCCAGTGCTGCACATTGCGGTCATTACGCCTGACTGATTTAGCCGGTCACTGGTGATGTCAATGGATCAGCTAAATGGGATTCGAAAATGAATTAGATTAGGTGGCTTTCCCCAGTTTATTCTTTTTCGTTCTCCTCCCCCTTTTCCTTCTGTATCTGTCATTTTACTCATTTCCATGTCTCCTCCCTTTGCCCTTCTCACCGCTGTTCCTGTCATATATGAGAGCAGTGTGCTTTTTATTATACTCTTCGTATACTTCTAATAATTGGACTGGATTGCCAGTGCTCCCAGATTTCTTATCACTTTGGTCCTTGATCCCAAATTATCTTTTAGCACTGCAGAAATCTTTGTGCTTTTTGTTTGTTGTTGTTCGTTAAGCATACTGAAACAGTGATGCAATCTTGATCTTCACTTTTATCTTGTTTGGACAATAAGTCTATAAAATGGAACTGGCATTAAGTAATTTCTCTATATAGCCCATCCAAAATACAGCTGCTGCAGATTTTTAGCAAATTCTGAAAAGAGAGCATATATTGATCCTTTTTGCACTCTACTGGTGATCTGTTGATTTTAGGATCTTGCAGACTGCTTTTAAGGCACAGCAGGGCCAAGCTCAAGCTTTCACTGACCTTTAAAGTCACCTGACTCCCTGAAGTCTTGGGCTACTGCTTTTATGCTTGTTTAAAATTCTACACAAAGGACAAATAATGGTCAAGTTTTGTCTATCAGGGCCACTAAACTTTTAGATTGACTGTCTTCCTGCAGGGTGAAAACTAACAACGGAGGAGCAGCGCACAGAGAGGGAGCATTCAGTGTGACTTTGCACCACATGTCTGGAACAACCTTCCATTAAACCTGAAGTATGCTTCAACTCTAAACTCTCTTAAATTAAGGCTTAATACTGTCCTATTTAATTAAATTTGGGGTATTTATTCTCATCACCTACTTCACTCATGTTTTATCCTTCCGTTAATTACACTTTTATTTTCCATTTTATTAGTCTGATTTTTATATCCTTTGTTTTTATTTTGCCTTGTTTCTTTCAAAGCTAATTTTATGTCTTGTGTTTGGCACCTTGAATTGCCTTCTTGAAGCTGAAGAGATCATGTCAGAAAAGTCAGGTTTACCAGTTTGGACTTTTGTAAACTCTGATATAAGATAAGCTTTTGTCATTGTTTTTTTAAAGCATTTGTTTTATCCTATGCTGTCTCAACTTTACTTTTTAATGTAATCTTTTCTAGACGTCAGTTTAGTTCATATTTTATTCAGTAATGCACTTTGCAACTCCGTTTTAGTGAGGTGCTACACAAAAAAAAAATGTTTAGGTCTATTAGGAGTATCAGTTCGCTGGTGATCTCTTTGTTAGCTCCACAAATTAATTCATTCTTTAGCTTTTGTTGGTGTTCAAGACACTGAAATAACTTTTCTAAGAGGCTACCTTAATTGACAGTAATGAAATATGAAACAAACAACTACAAAATATATCAATCAATAGTTTACTATTTCTGTTCCATTTTGTTTCTTTTCCTTCTATCTCTGCATGCCACTACTGTCATTTTCCCCCCAATAAAATAGAGGGCCTGCGGGAAGTGACATTTCACAGGCCAACAGGGAGAAATAATCAAAAAGGACAAAATGCTAACATAGTCCTCCTTTTCTTTCCTCCTTTTATTCTGTTATTTCCTTCAGCAGTTTACAAAAACCTCTTTGGTCCCCAGGTCACCCTTCTTCCTTCCTTCTATTTCCTCTTCGCTTGCCCTGTCAGCAACCACTACTCCCCTCTCTGCTGCATATTTCTTCCCCCTTACCACCCTGGGGTCTGTTTGCTTTTCTTTCTGGGTGTTTAAAGTCAATTCTCAGAGTTACACTTTGCCCCTCGTTCACCTTTTCCAGCCACTCGCTGCCTGCTTCTCGACGCACTACAAACTCACTTCCTTCACCTCAATGTTTTTTTTTCTTGTTTATCCCTCGCTCTTTGTCTCTTTTCTGTTTGTTTTCTTTCCTACGGGTACTGCATTGTAAACACTCTGCATCCCATGGCGATTTGAAAAGCCTCTTTTTAATGCAAGCCAACTGTCACATACAAATGCACACACCTCTAGCTATGTGACCAAACCTTTACAGCTAGCTGTACATTGGCAAAGGAAAATCACTTACAAAGTCCCACTTGCATTGAAGTACATACACACATATTTTCTGTGTCACTACAAGCTGGCAAACCTGATATGTTTATTGGTGCAACATCAAAAACTTTAAATTCACGTGCATGCCAATGGGTCTGAAACACTGTTAACACATGTTACAGGCCCACACACACTGACACACACCTAAACGAACACTTCACACACCCCACCGTGTTTTGTGTAAACAGACCCCTCTGGTGGTCTCCCTCTCCCCATCACTCCTCTCAATCTCTCCATCTTTTGATCGCTCTCTTCTCTTTTCCCTCTCTCGCTGTTTCTCCTCATGTCTCTCTCTCTCTCTCTCTCTCTCTCTCTCTCTCTCTCTCCCTCCCTCCCTCCCCACTCGATCTCTGCGTCATCACCCCCTCACTCTCTCTCCATGTCTGTCTGTCCATTCCTTTCTTCTCTGCCTTCACTCTTCAGAGGGCTCTTCATTTCACTGGAACGACGGATGAGAGGCTGAGGCCATCTGCAAGAGCTGATAAAACCACCCTCACACATACACACACACACACACAGATACTGACATACATACAGACGCAGAAACAAGGAGACAAACAAATACAAAGATGCAGATGCATCACTTAAGCTGTAAATGCATGCACAGCTCAAGAACACAACGAAATGTAGACACACTCCAGTAGACACACACTGGAAAAAGAAGTGAAAACACAGCATTAGACACAAAAAGATACACACACCTCCGCTACAGCCAGACAGTTATGTAGGACACATGAGCTGAAACCTCTTAGACATATTCTATATTCTGCATGTCAAGAGGAAGAGAGAGAAAAGAAAAAGAGGGAGAGATGAGATGAAAGGAGATGCAAAAAAGTGTAAAATTAACTAGATGAGAGCTGGAATAAAGATGAGGAGGAAAAGAGCTGAGGAAACGCGGGGGGCAGGAGGGAGAGAATAAAGATGTGAGAGATGGAAGGTGGCGAAGAAGAGTGGGTGATGAAGATGCAGAGAGGAGGAGAGGCGGGATGAAAACGATGGATGGACACGAACAGCCTGGGGGAGAGATTATGCAAACAGAGATGAGAAGGAAAGATAAAGTGAAGGGAGAGTTGAAGAGGTGGTCAGCACGTTGGAAGGTGACGTTGTAGAGCTTTAGTGAAAACACCAAATTATTTGAAAAAAAACTAAACAAACAAACTTTCTACTGAGCCACTTATACCCAAGATGAATAAAATCAACCCTGAGATAACAGTGGCTTCCACTTGAAGAAAACACACAGTGGTAGATTTGCATACATAGGAGCTAAAGACTTTGGTGTCTATGGGACCAAAAAATGTTCAGCAATGCTCATTAGCAGTACAAACTGTACCTATACTCTATCCATCTAAACATTAATGATATTATATGTAATATTATATTCGATCCCCATAATTAAGCTAAATAAACAGAATGTTTTGTTATCTGGATAATCAGTGGCCTGTCTGAGCCACATTTCTGCCTAACTGGCCCAACATGAGGATTGGTGGTTAAACTAGTCAAACACACTCAATTAATTCCCTGTAATTCTCCTTTTCAGTCATCACAAAGACCACCGACTGATGTGCAAGCCGGTGCACTGACAGACACCAGCTCTGCATTATAATATGCCAGCTCGTTTGAACATTTGAAGAACAAAGGCGTGCTGTGGCTCCTGTCATACTAATGCATGACCGCTGATGGACACAGGGGTCTTTTACAATGGCTACCACTGAAAATAATCCAGGAGGCCTGCTTCAACCATTCTGTTTTTTTATTAGCATGCAGAGAGTCACTTGTCTGCCAGTCCAATTGAGTGGCCACACTCTCAGAGGAAACGCGTGGCTGCTGTCACTAATACCAATTAAGAGTTGTGACTTTGCCTAAGAAAATGAGGTCAGATTCATGTTGTGATTAGGCTGGCTTTTCTCTTTGCTGCCTTGGCAACTGAGGGTCACACAATAAAAAATGGGCATCAAGAGAAATTACTTTAAATGAGCTAACTTTGTTGGTTTACTAGTACTAAGTACTGCTGGGCCAGATTTGATAGGCTATGCGATGCTGGTTTTTAATTTTGCACATCAGCAAATCATTCATAAATGTAAGCCCTTATTTACCAGCTTACTTACTCCTTATTTACACTTATCACATATATATATCACATATTTACCTGAACATCATGCTTGAGATGGTTCTGAATGGTGTTCACTACTGTGCTGTTTTACACAGTTTGAATGTGAAAGCATATAAAGTTATGTTGCACGTCATTATTAAAGTCTTAAGGTAAAACTTGTGTTTCTTGTCTCTTATCTAATCCACTAGCAATGCTCATTTGATATGGATAATTACTGCAGTAGATTTTAAACAAGGTAGTTGTCATTTTTCATTTTGTGCCACTTTGGACTGTTTAATTCTTCCAGAGCTGATCTCATCTTTCTCTACCTGTCTTTTAAACAGAGCATGCTACACAAGACTTTGATCATAAAAAAAATGCAGTGTCCACTGCCCTAAAATCTATAAATGGAACTGCCATTCACATATTAATGGAGTAAAAGTAGAAAAACTATTTGTCTGAAAACTCAAAGAACAAATTCTGACTAGTTCAACTGAAGCTCACTCACTTTACACATCCATGCAGTTAAGGGTATAATATACAGGATTTTTTTGAAAAACAATATATAGATCCATACAAGAAGTAATCCCTGTTAATCATCACATGATCCACTAGAAGCACGGCAGTGTATTTTTCCACAGAGGCCCTCCCACCTGCCTGTATTTTCTTACTCTCTCTCTGTTGATTGTTGAGCCAAGAACAAGGGCCCAACTTTTGAATCAAAAGTCCTCAAATTTTTTATATGGTTTTCATGCAGAGAGAGCAGCCATTTTTGGACCCTAGAAATGCTGTTTTTAAAAAACAAAAAAATAAAATAAAGAAAACAGTTTGAGAGAAAAGTATTCTCAGAAAATGACTGCATGTTCAGTTTAAGAACAGACTGGATTGTATGCTCAGAGAATTCAGGGACAGTTATTTCCTCCCGCCAGCCAGCTGCTTCATATTATTCCTACTGAATAAAACACACAACTAATGGGGCACACATCTGAGGATTGTTCCTAAATTAAGCACAGCCGTTTTGCCCACTACGCGCAAAAAACGCTGAGTGGCAAAGAGGAAAGTCTTCACTAATGTACAAGGGACCTGATTAAAACTGACACACATAGTGCAGATGAGGGAACTCACTAATCTAACCTTACAGTACTGGACATTTACACTAACACATTCCCACATACAGGCATGTAACACAGACACAGACAGACACACACACACAAAGATTGGTAAACAAGAAACTGAGAGATTGGAGAAAATAAAATAATTACAGAATAAAAAGAGTGAGTTTGTCTGCAAGACACCTTGGAAAATAAATACATGAACCCTGAAGGTATGGGGACAGCACAGACAGAGACGAATACTGAAAAAGCAGAGGAGGGAGGAAAAAAAAGGGTAGAGATGGCAGACTGGTATGAAAAAGAAAGAGAGAGACACACAATAGGGCAGTGTAAGCAAAAGAAAAGAGAGGTATATTGTGAAAAGAGGAAACGGGGGACCAGGTGTATATAAAGAGAAGGAGGTAGAGAAGGGAGGAATCCAATTTCGAAATAAACGAGTCAGGGAGGGGCGAGCAGGATGGAGGAATAGGGGACTAAGAAGCGACAAATAAGGAGAAGATTTCCATAGAGAGCAATGGAAGGAGGGAGGAATGAGAGAGCGGGGAAGGATGTGAGAGGGGAAGACAATAGGAGATGTACAAATAAACAGAAAGGGGAGGGGGACAGAGAGGAAAACGACAGTACAAGAGCGTAAAATTTAGATGAAAGAAAAAAAGAGCAGAAAGTGAAGGGAGATCTGCAAAAACAAATCAGAAACATGAGCGAGAGAAGCAAGAAACAAACGAAGAGAAAGAACAAGAAAGATAGAAATCAGGGAGGACAGAGAAAGAGGTAAAAAATAGACAGCAGACAACAACGTGATAATAGGGCGAAAGAAAACATGGAAAGAAATATGAAGCTGCAAAAACAAATCAGCTAACAGAGCAGAGAGAGAGAGACGACGAGACAAAGGTACACAAGGGAAAGACGAGAAATGACGCAGAGAGAAGTGGTGAATAATAACTACAAAGAAAACTAGCGCAGAGGAAAATATGAAATGGAAGAGGGGAGATGGGAGATAGCAACAGAACAGATAGAAAGTGAAAATAGAGGAGGAATGATAAATGAGAAGAATTAGGAGGAAGGGAGGAGGAAAGAGGCTTGCCCTCAAAAATAACATAAACAACAGGAATATGAGACTGGGATGAGGCTTGTCCACAGTGGGGACTTTCAATTACAGACACACAAACACATGTGTATGCTTGCAGACACACACCCACATGCATGCACTGTACACAAATCCTCCCACACACCTGTATAGAAGTATAACCCACATACATAAACATAGACACCTAAAAAAACAAGGAAATTGATAGTGACAGCGGGAAGTGAAGAGGGCAGATGGAAATGGCTCTGGAAAAAAGGGTGAGAGCAATAATAGGGGAAAAAAGCTATAGCTGGGTGGGCAGAGATACAGTATGGAAGAGAATAGGACACCCATTACTTTACATGGAATTATATTGAGAGATAAAATATGACAGAGATGTAGTTGGTGCTCCTGGGGAGATGTATATGAAAAATATGGCTAGGAACAGGGCATTTTGTGGCCTTTTCTGAATTTATTACCACACAGAAAAGGACAGTGTACACATTCAAAGAGCAGGATTCAGTTGGAATATCGTCATTACTTACTGCAGCGTCTTAAAAAGGATAATGCCAACAGAAAAACGGTAGTGGGATAAGTTTTAGATTATTCACGGAGGAGTATAGCCTGAAAAAGACAGAGGTCAAAAGACTCAGCACAGGTAAGGTGAACTGAGTGGAGGGGTTTTTTGCTTTATTTTAGATATTTAGGATGCATATTAGGGTTGTAAATGCTCTATTTTCTCTCTCATGTCTGGGCTAAATTTGTGTCTTTCTGAGCAAAATGGGAGTGGACATGTGGAAATGGAAACAAAAAGTGCAGCAGAAATTACCTTCAAGCTAACCTTTGAAGAAATTACAATATATGTAACCACCTATTTTTATAGTTCACAACTTTAAATAAATCTAATAATACTAGCTACAATTTCTCTTGGTTTTTCATGTCAACAGTTAAAAAGCTGCTCAGAACTTGTACAGCGTGGGTGCCAGTATTTCAAAAACTGAAACAGGTAATCTTTCTTCTTTCATCACTGGAAAGAGTTCTGTATCACTGCAAGTGAATGAAGACTGAGTAACAGCAATGATCCCAGAAATCTATTGCATTGATTGCCTGTAATAGTTGGGATTTCCTTTACGACACGCAGAACCAGGAGCAGTTAAACTGAAAATTGAGTGTGTGACAGAGCATTTCAGAGCGTGCACTCATGCATGTTTCCCGATTTTCAATAAGCTTTGGTCTTTGAATGACAATAGATTTTAGTGTTCGGCACATCCGAGTCTCCTGGATAAGCTTCAGCAACAGGATGAAAACTAGTTTCACTGTATTGACCCATATGTACAAAGCAATTTTTTTTAAAAGACCTCAAAACATCAAACAGCAAACATTTCTCAGCATGCTGAATTGTCATCTATTTGTGATTAAAATGTTTCTGACTCCATGTTATTAGTAATGATTTCTGTTCAGGCTGTCTATTATTACTAAAGATTTTTTCTTGCTAAGTTGATACATGGAATTACAAGTGATATTACAACATACAGAGAGTGAGGAAGGGATGGGTGGGCATCAGAGAGGCTGAGAAGGGGGAAAAAGTGAGGCAGTAATTGGACAATACCACTAAATGCATGAGCAGCAAATTGAGTAGAGGGTGCACTAATGGAGGAAAGAAAGAAATGTCACTCCATAAAATACTGGGCTAATTTAACCTCATAATTACCATGGCGATGAGTGGCAGAGACCGGGGGGGGGGGATTTTATCACACTCAAAAATTGATGAGATTCAACCAGCGATTATGACATAAAACACCAGGATAGCTACACACAGATACAAAAAGGACACATAATGGTTCTTCCTCCATCATACACCAGCACTCACTCTGCAGAAATACACACACACGCACACACAGCAGGAGTTAGTCTGCTCATGTGAAAGGCTCTCCACGCATGACCTTCTCAAGGTTAAAAGTGGATCCTTTTTAAATTATACACTGTACGACTGCGTGTGTGTCTGTACCTGCGGTGCTGGTGGTTTGCCTTCTAGCAGGTGTGTGTTTCTGGTGTTCGAACACCTTGTCAGGGGCACGTGAGCAGTGAACAGTGCATGTCCCTTAAGATCTTTACATTCCTGCTTTCTATCTATTTGCCACTTGAAGTTTTAGTGTGCTTTCATATCTGTAGTTTATTCCATTTGGTTCCAACCAAAGGAAAGAAAAAAGGATACATTGGCTTTTTACAAACAAACTACATGGACTAACATGGGGAAATCAAATTCAACATGAGTGACAGTCATGCTGCACTACACTGAACCATAATGTGTTTCTTTCCAGATGTCACAAAGAGCTCATGAAGAAATAGGGACCTGCTAGAGCAGGACATAAGCCCATCACACCTGTGTTTTAACTCTTTTTCCTTTCTTTTATTTCTGGGAAAACTCCACGCACTGATGTGGTGACACACACATGGATGTACTTGTATAAATATGCATATCAGGAAATAGCTTCCTTAACTGTTTACGACCAGCAAATTTACATATCTTCTGACATTAAATCCTGTAATTGGTCTACTTTGCTTTTGATTTCGCAGACCTTCCCTTTAAGGCAGCCTCAGTCTGTTTGTTAGTTCCAGAGTTTGATTGACAGCTTGCACATCAGCTCAAATGAACCATACTAAACAGGCGAATTCACCAGAGTTTATTTGACCCATAGAAAACAGGTTAGGTGTGAAGGAAAAAGAAATCCTCATTTAAAGGTTAGAACTCTTGTTTTGTTTTCGTTTTAAACACAGATATTCAAACTTAACAAGCACAAAACAATCCAAGGTCATTCACCACCTATTACATAGGTGACTGACGGCTTTATTAATGGAAATGAGGAAAATGAAAGATAATGGCGTCGAATCATGGTGCTGTCAATAGGAACCAACGTGGGGTGCAGGATGTTTATGGTGTGCAAATGAAGGTGTTTATGATGATGTGTGAAGAAAGACAAACACACTTCCCCCTAATTAGGACTCGACCTATTTTCAAACTCGAAATTATTCTTTGGAGGATGGGGCACACACACACACACACACACAAACATTCACGCACAAAGAAAGAGACAAGCCTACATACTCATACACACACACACACACTGTGACATTGTAAAAGTGTTATTAACACTTTGAGTGACGCATGCAAATGTCTTCCAATAAAAGAAACAAACAAGAGAAAGATGCATGGTGGGGTGGGGTGGAGGAAACAGAAAGACAGATGTGAGTTAGGCTGGTAGACAGATTAGGGAGAAGAAGAGACAACTGATTTATGGGATGAATTATGAATGACAGTTCTTCTTCTGATATTCAAATTAGAGGATAAGGAAATGAAGAGTGAGGAGAAGATGAAGAAGCAAAGTTCAGAGTTCTCTCCAGGTTACCAATACTGCCAGAGTATAGTTTCATACCTCTGAAGCACATGGGTTGCTTTTGGATGTTAAAAAAGAAAAAAAAGAAAGAAACAAAAGTGTCCAGTGAACAGCACATGGCAGTGGAAGGAGGAAAAGAGGGCAAAGTAAAAGACGAAAAGGAATAAGGAAATGAGGTGCTGAGTAACAGAAGGTGGATAATAGAACACGGGAGGAGAGAGGAACAGAGATTTCACTATTACTGTCTTTTTCATGAGAAGGGATAAGGAGAAGAGAAAGAGGGATGAAGATGAGGAGAAATGAGAGGAAGGAAAGAGATATAAGTGAAATACAAAAGGTGGAGGGTGGGAGAAATATGAGATATGCTGATGGATGTGTGAATGAGGAGACATTTGGGTGTGAATTAAAAGGAAATGAGAAATTACAGAGAAAAGGCAACGTTATAAAGGTTAAAAGGTAAAACAAAGAGAGGTTTGTTAGGATGGTGTTAGAGGTAAAGAGATGGGAGGAGAAAGAAATGGTTGTAGCTATGATAGAGATGTATTCACTCCAGATAAAATGTGTGGAGAGATCTGTGGAAAGATTGATGGATAGATCAGCAGATAGACGAAGAGACAAAGGGTGATTGCTGCCCTGCTGATGCTATCAGATACAGACAAAGACAAATATCACACACAATTTCTTCATTCATTCCTTTACCAAAATATCAAATCCACTCACTGTTTTTCCTTGCGTACAACAAAGCCATATTTCCTTCTTACAGGGGTAATATCATTTGGGCATCAATAGATTGTCTTCATCATCCACTTATCACGCCACAGGAATAAAGGCTTTTCCACCAGGCCTCCTGAATCAGCTTCACATCTCACAAAGCCAAATTGGATCACAGAGCTTTACCCACCAAAAAGGTTGGTGGATACATTAACGTGACGAGCTCAAGGAAGAAAATTAGATTAAAATACAAATGTCAAGGTGCTGCATCAATGCTCTTGCCCTCTCCTTCCTTCTCTGCTTGCTTGATCCTAAAGCACACAACCATCCCTCCTGTCATTCTGTCAACAGGGTTGTCAGCTACCTTCAGGCGGTGACATCCATCACTCCTCATCCTCGCCTCCATTCACCATCCTATTTCACATATTAATCTTATCATTTTCCTATATGCACCCTTTCCTGTCTCTCTTGCCTAAACAGTGTATTTTGTAAGTAAATGCATTCTCATTGCAAAGGTATCATGAAACACTAGTAACATGTTAGTTAAGATATTCTAGTATGACTCACACCATGCAAATCTTCACTAGTGTTTAACTGACAGCATTTTGTTCCAGATAGCAAAGCTGCTTGACTGCAGCCTATTAAAAAACTACTCTTCTTCCTAGTCCTCAGTACAGCATGAAGCTAGATTAATATAATATGATCATAGTTTATTAAAATTCATATGCATTTTTAATCAAACTCTTTAAATGTGTAATTTTCAGGTATATAAAATTATACACCATAGAATTATAATATCAACACTGAACCTATATTCAACTTTTGCTGCAATGGCACTTTTTGTTCTGGTGGTCTATTCTTAATGCAAAATGTTATACAATCCAGCTTATGTATTATTCATCAAGTAAATGGATCTGTCAGCCATAAGGGTACTTAGCTCACAGGGTATAATCATATAGATGGGAAATAGGCAGTAAGATCGCATTGGTTGGGTGTGTCTTAGGTACTGGTGGAAGGATTATATATACATATACATACATATATACACATATACATACATATATGCACACACGCTCATACACACAATAAGAAGACCGGGAAATAATGAGTACAATTCCATTACATGATCAGGAATAACAAAAACAAACCCATAAGGAGGATTTTCCAACTCTCTACCTCTCTAAACATGGTCTCACAGTCTTCGCGTTAACGAATGAGTTCTGACTTAACCATACCTGTGATGCCTGGAACTGATTCCTCATAATCTAAGGACTCCGGAATGCGAGTACTAATTTGAGTCTGCGGCTTCAACTGATGACAAAGCTGATAAGTAACTGTACACTGCTCTGCACCGCAAAAAATAGTACCAGAAATGTCATAATGCAGACACAAGGTAACAGCATGAGGCGTGACACCGCAATTGCAGGTCAGACCTTTAAATAGAAGCTGAGTAATGGTTGCTGTTTTACACTGGCTCATTTCCTTCCACGCACACAACTCATCGTACCTTGTGTGCTTCTGTTGCTCGCCATATTGTCATCGCTTTCGTCTCTCTCCTCACCTATTTCACCACTTGAAACCTCCATTAAAAGTAGGAGATAAGAGGACAAGATGGAAAGCTCATGCTTATTTTCTTCTTCCCTCCTCAGAACAGAAAATGAAGTCAAAGAGATGTGAAACAAGGAAATTATTACCGAGTTGACTTGTTGAATTTTTTTGCTTTTGTTTTGCACAAACCCATCGTTTCCACTTGTCTCATGTGAAAAAATTGCCCATTCTCCTGTCTGAATGTCTTGAGCTATTCCGTTTCATCCATTTCATCTTTGTTCTCTTCCACACCTATTTAAACCCTAACAATTCTACTTCCCATCTCTTTTCTGTTTTGCCGCCTTCCTGATTTCCCTCAAGGTTGAAGATAAGAAAGCATTGATACCCAAGCAATCATGCACAGGATAGCTGGTTTTGTGTTTTATGAACAAACTAGCCTTTCCAATACAGTGATTCTGCCTCTCCTGCTGACACACAGCAGTTCTTTCACAGAGTGGACCACACTGAGCAAGTGACAGATGAGTTTGAGTTCAAAGCTGATGCCAATGCAGCATCCTTCTTCAAACCTTCCGCTGAGCTATTTGCCTGGGTAAGATTTGTGTGTCCTGTTGAGGGTTCCATCTCCACACGCTAAACCACCATCGTTGCCTTAAGTGCTTCAAGTGACCAAAACCTGAAGACAACCTCTGTCCCTGCCCTGCACCTTTCTGTGTCACCCGTTACCGACCTTGCAGCCCTTTGTAATACCTATTCATCCAACCTCAAACCTGGCAACTTCCATCCATTTTTCTGTGTTGATTGTGTTTTGGTTCATTCATATTGCATGATGATGGTGGTGGGGGTTGTCGCTGTGTTGGCACATGTCCCATCTCAGCACATGGCTAAATAGTGGTGGGAAGGCAGAGGAGGGAGGAAGATGGGGAAGGGAGAGATGAGGAGGGAATGGTGAGGAGAGCATTGTTAAAATGATGATAGGGAAAGGGAAATGACAAAGATAAGGATGGAAAATGTGTATACTATTTTAAGACAAGTGATGATAAGTGGAGTTAGATCGAGTGATTCCCAAGGAGAACTGAAGAGAAAAAAATATGAGGTGGAAACGAGGCAGAAAGTCCTTGAAGTGGAAAGGTCAATAGCTATCTCATGGCTACTCTTCCCAGACAATTTATTGAAGCACTACAGTGCAAGCAGCAATTTCACAGGAGAGGTAATGCACCTGGAAAGTGAGAATGCCACATAATGGGGATGATATTTAAATAGCTTATATTTTTGGGCTCTGGGTCCCCTCAAATTGTGTGAATTGAAATGTATGTTGTTGATTTGAATACAGCTCAGAAAAGTTGAACTGTCAGAATGCATCATCTGAATGTGGTATATATCCAGATTAATGTTAAAACAAACATTTGGTCTGATCATTGAGCCACAAACTGTTAATAACCAAAACAACTGCCCTGGGAGATAAATTTAATGGACTCTCAAATTCAATTGAAATAAATCTGCGTACACAACATAACCATTTATTTCTCCTACTAGGAGCCAAGAGATGATGATTTGTTGATTTGGAAAGCCACCGCAAGTCGAATTCAATCTACATCCAAGGGAGCCAAAAATCACTGTGTTAAGTCACCAGGCAGCAGCAGTGGCAGGTATTTTATTCACAGAATCCATGACAAGCTGGAAGGAGGGTGAAATGGTGAGAAACCAGTGGTCTCTGTAAATGGTGATTTGAAATTGCAGTAAATTTGACATGCAGACAGTAATATCATAACACCGATCAGCTCTCCTTGTGTTTACCTCCTGTGCGCTGAGCTGTAGATTTCAACGGGATGCTGAAGGAACTGCATGTCATACCCATAATACTTGTTTGTTTTAGCTTTCATACTGTTTAAGAATTAATTCAATTTTTACATTACCATTTAATTATTTGTTAAGTGTCTTAGACACTGTAAAGGCCTGAAAAGGCTAACAGAGAATCAAAGAAAAGAAACCCATTAAAAGAAATGGAAAGAAAAGGGAGATGGGAAAGAGAAAATACTGTCAGAGTCAAGGGTGGGTGGTGTAGACTGTAGGGTGAAGGGCAAATGGACCTGACAGCGCAGCATCCAGGGATCAGGGGACTTCTCAGCTGGAAGAGAGGATTTGGAGACACTAGGAGCAATGGCATACATAGTGTGTAGATATATGGCATATGCCTGTGGATGGACACTGCGCTTACATAGTGACCTTGTGTCTTCTCATATGTGAACACTGTCAAAGAAAATGACTGGTCCCTCTCACAAAGGCACATTGACACACAGTCAATACTGAGAAAATTGAGGATATACACAAAACAAATTTGTAAACTTAATTCAACTAATGTATACACATATATATATACACAGCATACACCCACTCCTCACAAAGAGATAAAGATGAACACATATCATTTAGTCACGCAGAAATGAACATACACACAGGGAAATCATGTCATCCCACTCACAGACCAAATATGGCAATGTACATTTATAATTGCGTTTTTCACTGTAAGCTACTATGGACTAGTGTGACAGACCTATAACTAAGTACTGCTGATTTCAGAGTTAGACTGTGTACATGTTCACATGCAATACACAATACCCTGGGATTAGGACACTAATATCTCTCATTCCCTAAATCTAGCTGGCGGGATGTTTATCACCAAACTGAAGGAAGGAAGCTTGTAATGTAAAACAGACACTTGAACTATAGATGCCACGAGAACCAACATCCCACTGCAGCCATTTGCAACATTCAATTCACGCTCTCATTTGCTGTAATGTATGGTTAAAATCTATATAAAACCCAAGCTCTCAAAAGATGATGGTATGCTGTGTCTACAAGCCCCAAATGTACGCTTACGCTCGAGATTCTGCAAAGACACTGTCTACATTTGACATGGTGGGAAGAAGACTTTAATGTGATGCCAAGTTTCTTTTGTGAGCTATGTGTATGACATGAAACCGCTCTTACACAACACATGATTAGTATGAAAGAATTATGTTGTATAATACACATACACACAAGAAGAGCTTAATGCCTTGTTAGGATTTGGTATTTTACCACCAATGGTGAAATGGGCAGTAAGGCCGTTTGGGAGAAGAATATGTAAATGAATGAATCTAATGCTATTTAAATGATAAGGAAAATTAGTTTAATTTGGTTTCCTGTGGTTCTTTCTGCTTGGAGCCACACAATGTGTTGTTTAAGAAGATAAAAACAAAAAATATTTTGTAAACATGGATGATGCATAATGCCTGTTGTCAGTGAGCTACTACTGTAGCTATAGTATAGCCCTTACTTGGAGAAAATCTGTAGATTAGGAAAATTTTATCTGTAGATTCTGTTATATTTTTTCTGTTTGATGTAAAGCAGTGACTTTAATCCTAACTGAGATGGGCCACACATTGGCCAACTGTATATGTATCAAGGCTTGCCTAATATGAGGTGTTCCTTCCTGGCCCTGTTGATCAAGCAAGTGTGAAAAAATAGGGGCAAGAGAAATTATGTTGGATTTAAGACAGAGCCTACCTCAATCCTGCCGGTGTCTGGCTGGAAGCCTCTGTCTGGGTCTTCAGTTGTCACTCTGCACTGGATCGCACAGCCATTCACTCTGATCTTGTCTTGTTTGAGGCCCAGTTCTGGCAGGCTGCGGCCCTCACACACATGCAGCTGGGCATGCACCAGGTCCACACTGTTAGAGAGAGTTGAGGTGAATAAATTGATTGAAGCCCCAAACATGGGGTGAATAGCTATTTAATTTCCCCTTGAGGTCGCCAGGAGAACATTTTTTACACATACACCAAGGTTTTAAAGAACACTGAGGCCATTTATTCAATACAAACATCTTTAGTTATTCTTAGCCTCAAATCAGATAGAGGATGCTGAGTTTCAGGAGATGAGGATTTTCCAGGCCCTCCCATTTGACAAAATGAACTCATGGCGCATGACAAGAAAACAACCCCAATATGGATAGCTCTTAATTGCAGAAACAAAGAAGATTAAACAAAAGAAAAGAAAGAATTTGATGTTGCTGAAACAATGGCTCTGGGGAAGTATGAAGAATATGGAAAATACAGTTTTACATATCTGTACACAACTAATAAATTATATTTACAACATATGTTGGATTAGAAATTATGAGGTATTCTACAGTGTGCTATGATGAACTTTCAATTAATCAGGTCATAGACATGGCAGGAGCACCAAGTCAAAGGCAACTGGACCAATGTTTTGATGTTAGATATTTGATAAGATATTTGTTATATTATTTTCATACTGTTTCATACTTGTCTTTGTTTATATGAATAGATATAAACATGGTAGTACATGGTTGCAAAATGTGACTCAACAAATAAGTCAGATTCATCTAGATAAAAACCAGTACACGCCTGCCCGTGTGTCAGTTCATTTTGACTACTATAAACCCAAAACCTGGCCTTGTTAAAATTCCTACAGATTACAAAACTGGCATCTAAGAAAAAACTATTGTACAGTTTCTACAACGCTATTAAATCCAAATGTGACAAGACAATGAAGACAGTTAGTAGTAATTTTATCATTTTTGTTCTGTCATTAGTTGTAGTACGTACACTATTTGTATGTACAGTACATCTTATTCACAATACATCTAAATATTCATATTTTACCCAGGAACAAATGCATGTGTATGCGACAAATGAGTATACATTATGCAAAATTTTGCTCAGTAATTACTCATTATTAGAGAGAATTCAAATCTGAGAGGGGCAGAGAGGAGTTATTTCTCCATTTCCATGAGTTGTAACTCCTGCACATGGCCTATCCGTATGCATTTATTTAAATGTGTGCTCAAAATGAGACTTCTGGGTTGCTTCATGACCTTACACTGTTCATCATGCACTAATGCACAGCTGTAACGAATAAAAAAAAGACAAAAGTATTTTGTCTTCATTGCTATTCGACACAATTTAAATGCAGCAATACACAAACACAGTAGGTGGGGGATACATATAATTTTAAATGCTGTGTCCCTGCACCCCACCCGCTGCCAAACATAAACACACTCATAACTGGAAGGACTCTCCGTTTTGAAGGGTGTATGGAAGACAGAAGGCACACATTAGCAAGTTTAGACTAGATCTTGACACCATCTGGCTTCCATCTTTAATGTCTCAATTAGCTGGTATCCAATGCCTGGCCAAACAGAAGGACAATTATGTATTAGCCTGGTGTGAAATGTGTTGGTGAAAAAGCAGATCCACTTTGATAATTTGGACAGTACCAACGCTAAGGTTTTGCTACGGTTTACGGAATATATGTTATATTTTTGAAATTAGACAGCTCCGCTTGTATCTTTCTAATAGTAAAAGGACAAGATTTAAATGAGTCACTTTATGAGTGATGCCTCAAACAGAAGCGCGGAAATGACTGTCAGTTTCCAGTACCAATTTGCCGCCAGACTCAGAATAGTGCAACTAGTCTTCATGGCGCCCATTACACATTGCCAGCTCCTCAGGCTACAGCCTCTAAAAGACACCGCATATGAAATGTTCTGTCCTACTCTGTTGTGTGAAATGTTTCAGAGTTAAATATTTTAAAATAAAGTAACCTACTTGTAAATTTCAACTCAAGCATTCCATCGTTAAGCATTTAACACTAATATTTTGATTATCTCGATTTTCTTGTTAATTTTGAAAATTCAGGCCGAAAAAACGCAATGATAAAGAATACGAAGGATATGGTAAAACATTCATTTCCTTCTTGTTATTAGTTCCATCATTAACCCAGGCACTTCTCTATTTGCATATTCATGACAACTTTGATGCAAAAGAAAAAATAGCAATTAAAAGACAAGGTCCAAATTCAAAACACTAAGGTGATATATTATGGCTGCCTATTCACAGAGATGGAAGTCCTTAATATTAGGCAGATAAAACATTTAAGCAACAAACAAAACAACAATGAGCATTTTGTGAATCAAGACAAATATTTGCATCCGTGCATAGGCTCTTTTATTACATATAAATCAAGTTTGACCTAGTTTTTTCTTCCTCACAATTTTTCTACTTTGAAAACATAAGGCAACACTGATTGAATGAGGACCTTGAGGGTTTATGAAATTTATTGCATAACAATTTGACTCAAACAAATTAAAGAGCCTGCAGGGGAACATCTGTCCCTCAGTGCAGCCAGTTACAGAATAAAAGTCTCTTTGTATCATTAGGAAGTTCCACAAGGCCTAGCCACACAGAGAAAGAATGAGGGCAAAATGCCTTCAGCAAAGTAAAAGTTAGAAATTGTACCACACATAGACATACCCATTTTCCATAAGTGTGATGACAATAAATACTGCTGGTTGTAACTGTTTATAAACTCTGGCTGTGTTAGTTATTGGTGATTATTCAAAGACACTGAGGAGGATTGACCTGAAACATCTGTACAGAGGCAGTCAGGCAAATATCACCATCAGTGATGAGAATTTGATATAGAGACAAACATGGAATAACAAAGAAGCCGCATAGCACGGGTCTAACAGTTCTGAATTAAATAATGACCAGGTGTCAATAGCATCTAAGCTTAGTATTTCATACTTCCACACAGGCACATTATCATGTCTAAGAAGAATTATTTAGTTTGGAGACTGAGATTCAAAGAAGTCACTTATAGAAAAATCATGGGAAACCACCCAAAGGAACTGTATCTATATTCACTGCCTCAAAAACACTTCGGACACATTTACTGAATGTTTCAAAACCACTAAACCATTAGAAATAATACATATTAAAAGTTTTCCAAAAAGCTTATTCTATGCTTTTATGACCCTGCATGATGATGAAACTCATTCCTCTGTTAGAGTGTAGGTATTCGTTACTAAAAAGCAGAGGATTGATAATAATAACCAGTTCATATACATCTAACTGTATTTAATGACATAAAGATGTTATTTATGTAATATATGAGATTAACTCTGTATGCAGCTAGTGATATGAATAAATCAGGATGATACTGTGAAGCAAAAACATAACATGAAGAGCATCAAAAATGGATGGATGGATGGAGTGATGATGGATGGATGGCTTTTTTATCCACTATTTTCATTCATATATTAGCAACACAGTTGGCTATACCTGCTACATAGGTTTATTTAGAGAGGCAAATGTGATATTTTATTGTACTGGAGTTCTTATTTCTAAAACATATCCATAAATGATAATTCATGGTACCTAATTTGCAAAGTCTGTTGTCTGTTGTTTGTTATTGTTATTATATATTATAAAATATATCATGGTCAGCAAAATTGTTCCAATGAGGTTATTTTTACCATATTTTTATTTTGTTGTAATATAAAGATCTCTAAATGTTCTCTGTGCACAAAAAGTGACAAATATAATTCCACAATTATCAATGGATGAGAAAGTTAGATGCAGAGTAATACACATTGAATAAGTACACATTCCTGATGCATTACAAAATTACCAAATTAAGTTTTAATCTAATAAATTCTTGTATTTATCCATGACCAAACCTAATTCTTAACTAAAGTTGTTCTACGGTATTCATAAAACTCCAATCTAAAAGTTGTTGACCCCTTACTCTCCAACGCTGGTATATTATACCCTGTCATGTAAGTGCCCATCACACCAAGCACACAGCAGACTAACGGCAGTTTAATTCATATTTTGCCTAGAGCCACACAAACTAAGTAGTACCCTGAGCCGCAACACTACCTGGCCCAAGGTTTGTTCTGTGTCAATTAGTTGTGAAATTTGATTAAAAAGAAACTTTATTTAGGAATATGCATGTAAGCACAATATAACTGGAAATATTGTGTCTTGAAACTAGATTTAGACCTTGTTTCTGAAGTACTTGGCCCCAAGATTACATTAGGTAACAGTACAGGACATGCCTTTAAGGCCCTTTGGCTTATTACAGCTGATATTTGGGTGTTGGCAGTATACTCTAAAATTAGCAACAATCACATTACAACAAACCAAATGGAACATGCTGAAAAGCGTCTCCTTTTCTGGCAGTAGTTTGGAAGAAGTCCATGAAATAAACTTAGCTTTGTCTCCAAATGCTTATAATGGACGACTTTCCTCACTTAGAAAACATGACAAAATATTTCTGCATTTAGGTTACCTGTATATCCATGCATCTACTCCAATTTCATTTTGCATTTTCCTAAAACAAAATAACCCGTGTCACAAATATTGTGTCTATTTTTCTTTGCTCAACATTTTCTGTCTCCTAGTAGGGAACTGCTTTGCCTCGCTCGAGGTTCTGATGTGTCAAAGGTGAACTTATTCTTATTTCTGACAATGCTAAAGAATATATAAATCTTTTAAGATGCCAGAACAATAGTATGTCTATTTTCCCTGCCTGGCATCTCTGACTGTTTGCTGTTGTGTCTTTGCCTTGCTTAGGGCTTGGAATAGCTGCCAGGTTTATATTTGATCTCTGGCAATCTACAGGAAAATGGAAACCCTGCAAGTGTCATAGAATGTGTGTTCTACCTCTGAATCTGTTCTTTGGAAATTCTGTCAGTACCTTTACGGCCACAGCCAAGAACATTATTTTGCATTGGTCGTCCTGATTCAGGCAATACCTGCTTAAAAACTTGCATGCTTGAAATATCTTCCATTAGCCTCTGATGAAATCACTGATCACCAACTCACTGAGATATACATATATAACACTGCAGAACCAAATGGCCCAAATTAATACAGTCCAGCACTCAATATGCCCTGAAAGTACTATTATTTTCACTAGAGTTTTATAGCACCAAAGGTCTTTCTGGGATAGTCAAAGAATTCTGCCCTGTCTGACTGACAGGTATTCTATGTATGATACAATATTTCACATGGACGCTTAAACTATACAGTTTATATAATGCATCCCTCTGAACCCCCACCTTCACCTCCTCAGCTTATGTTGAATGAATGTTTAAATGAAATTTGTATTCATATCACTTCTGCACTAAAGTCCCACTTTAAAGATACCAAAGCAGCTCATGGTCTTGCAGAAGTCTAAACTAATTGAACTTAGCAGGTCTACCCTCCATGTAGCTTCAAAGATAAAGAAACCTTTCATCTAAAGTCCAGGCTGAAAAGCAATATACTGTTTATCCTCTGATGCAAATGTTTTATCTGTCTCAAGTCTTAACATACTAAACCTGACAGAGCATTTTGTTGCAGCATAATATGACATCAACATTAACTAGGTCAACTTTACATCTTATTATTCACATGTCATGTTAGATAGTGGAAATATTACCATCAAAGACAATGAAGCCTGTTCTATTTTTGGCGACATCTAACACTGTGGAATCTGACCAAGGCTTGGCCATGTAAATCATAATATAAAAACCATAAACCTCCTCATGTAGCAGATAGAATTTAGGAAACTGTGTTGATTTAGCCAAATCTAGATTCATGTGCCAATCGTGTTAGATCTGGAGAGTTAAGCATCTCTCCAGCAGGCCACAGACAATTTATACGAGTGTCATGGAAAGTATATAATGTTACCTGCCATAGTTATTCTTTATCTTTTACAACCGTATACTTAATAAAAGATCACAACGCAAAACAACTGGTGACTTGCATTTACAGCAGTGATCTATAAATATTTAAACTACAGCCTGCCCATATGATTCATTTTTTTCCATGGCATTCTTTAGAAGTCACCCATATATTATTCTTATACACCTAAGGTGCCACACCACCTTTTGGAAAGCACTGGCTTAAAGAATACAGTAGTATTTGACAAATGAACTGAACCTGCTATGTTACAATTAACATCAGTTTATTCAGTATTATTATGCTGCTAGCCCATTGTCGAGCATCTACTAAACATATGGTAATTAACAACAAGCATGAATCCCAACAAAAATCATGAGTGAAAATAATCTTTGCTGCCTCAACATAGCGACTAAAAGAGGCAGTATGCTTCACACGACTAAAGGAGGGATATGCATTTCAAAGCAAAAATTTACATTCCCTTTAAAGGCGGATCATCATGAATTACCAGAGCCCCCAGAGTCAAGAGTGCAATGAAGGTTTCATTAAAACAATCTATTAAATGAATTATCTTGTCTGCACTGAGTTATGCAGGAGTTAGGATTGTCAGGGTTGAGAGACGTGGGGAGGATGTATACGTACCGACCTGTGACAGAGAGGTCAGCATGCAGCACACACACACACAGAGACACACACACACAAGTGCCTTCTTTTTCCATTAACCAAATATGTTCATAAAAATGGCCATATATGTATAAACGAATACCTAAGATAGCATAATTTTGGTGATACATTACCCAACTGCCACACATGCTTGCACACAGATACACACACGACTTATCTTCACTGACACTCCTCTTGCCATTACTACAGCATATGGGAAGTACATTAGCCTAGTACTCAGCAAAACTTGAGTCTCACACACACACACACACACACACACACACACACACACACAGTCTGGAAAGTCCAACACATACATTCATATTCAGCAGCAAGCAAACTTGTCTCAATCTGTCACATGTGCATACACACACACAACCAGGACCATGAAGGCTGAGTACTAATTGCATATATCATTTTGTCATTTCATCAGAGCTTAGCAAGGAGAAGGGGTGGCTAAAGCCCAGAACTGAAAGGAGGAGAGGCAGAGGAAGAAAGAAGTATAGAGGAGAGGAAGGCATTGTTGTGGCTTAAGAGAGATAAAGATAGACATGAAATATGGCAAGCAGGTGGGGAGGAAGATAATATTCTACTCTCCAGTCTCCAGATCCAAGGATGAAGGAGGATTAATGATAAACAAAAGAGAGACAAGATGACAGCTAAACATCTCCAATTCAAGGCAAGAGAGCTAAAAATGAATTGAGGGGAAGTAGAGGAGTGGGCGACAGAGAATAAAAGCTGGACGCCAAACCGAAGATGTAGTGGGAAAAGTGGGAGGAGGAGACTGGATTTGGGCTCTCTCAAAAGGACAGAAGAAACAAAGTCAAAGAGGTGATGGAGGAGCTGGAAGGTGAGAGGGGAGAGGAGGGAGGAGCTGGAGATGAGAGGAAGAGGAATGGAGGGATAAGACAGACAAATGGGAGTGTGGGGATGAGAGGGACAAGAAGGGATGACTACTTACAAAATGAGGCAGAGCGAGGGAAAAGGAATGACCTATAGTTGAAGACAGAAATTAGGGAAGGAGATAATAAGGAGAGAGAAGAAAGAAGATTAGGTGATTACAGAAAGTAGGTTAATCTTTTAAAAAGAACTTTCTTACACACAAAAATGAGTGCATGTGATAAAAGAGGAACTTAAAGAATTGTTCAACCTTTTGGGAAATTGATTTTTAATGCTGATTTAGATGAAAAGATCGATACACTTATATGTTAGCTTAGTGTAGCATGTAGACTGTAAACAGGAAGAAAACAGGAAACAGGAAAGCCGCCTGGCTCTGTATGTTGTACAAAGTTGAAAATATGGGCACGTTAATATGAAACATGTTAATTAGAGAGCTTAGAGGTGCTGGTAGGTAGACTTTGTCAATTGTTACCTTCAGACAGAGCCAGGTTAGCTTTTCTCCATAGACAGATATGAGAGTGGCAAAAATCTTCTCAACTAATCTCAGCAAGAAAGCGTTAGACAGGAAAGACAGGAGAGGTGGGATGTAAAAGTTGAAGATTGGGGGAGGAAGAAGGAAGGAAGAGGGCAAGGTGGGTAGATTGAGAAAGGACGTGAGAGCCACATGGAGATGGCACTGTAGGAAAAGAAGGAAAGTGTGAGCAAAAGCGGAAGCGAAGAACACAAAGGACCTGAAATGGAAACAGACTCAATCTTATGATAATTATATGAATCCTGCTTTCCTCTTTCTTTCTTACAAATTCTACCTTATCTCTTCCATTGGTTCTCTTTCCTATTATTTCTTCTCGTGTTGTCCTGTCTTCCTTTCCAATTCACTTCGTTCTTTTATCTTTCATTGTCTCCAGCTCTCCCTCCCCTCCCGCCAACACGTGACCCCAAAATGCAAAACGTTTACTCCTTTTGAAGTGAACACTTCATTTCATAACTTCATTAGTGAGCTGAGTCTGTACTGCACCGGGCTGTTTCTGTGTGTGTGTCTATGTGTTTTTCCTCAGCGTATGGGTTTATTCATGTTCACACAAACCGTATCTCCGGAAAATACATTTTTCACAACGGCTCCAGGGCAAGTGGTAAAGAGCAAAGCAGAAATGTATTTCTCATTTCAGTAACACTACTGCAGAATCTTGTCTACCAAATGTGCACACACCTATCACACACACATACACACACACGCAGACAAACAAACACAAACTCTTGTCTAAAATGAATGACTGGAAATACTGCCAATGTGCTTCCAAGTGGGGCCTGCAGGAATGGAAAGGTAGAAAAGGAGGAGAAAGTGGTAGCAATGGAAGGCGAGGGAATTAGGAGGGATGGATAAACATATAGACAACAGTAGAAATCAAGGAGGAAAAATGAAAGAATAGGAGCATAGAGAGAGAAGAGGACAAAGAGGACAAAGAGGAATGGAGGAAAGTATGAACGACAGATGGAAAGGACAAATAAAGATGGGGAAAATGGAGCGCGAGAGAATATGAAAGAAAAACAAACAAAGCAAAAGACAGCCAGGGAGAAGCCGAGAGGATAGTTGGTGAGGTGGAAATCTAAGCTCCCATCTTGTTTTGTATGATTTTTATTAGACGGTTTTAGACAGCAAACAGAGGAAAAAGAGGAGGGAGTCCAGCAAGGGGAGGTGAGAAATGGAGAGACAGACGGGAGGAATGAGTTGTCCGCATGGCAGAGGGAAGAAAATAAGAAATTTGAATCATTATGGCACGAGGATGGCATTTTGACATCAATTTAGCTGGCAGCCAAAAAACTATGCTGCCTGTTCAATACGCAAATGCAAAAAGAACATGGTTGGAGATGGAGGGAGAGGGGGAGAAAGAGATGGATAGAGGGGGAAAATACTAATCATAGTTTATCAGCGTGAGGAGCGGAGAGAACTCAAAATGGGTAGATGAAAAGAGAGAAGAGAAAGAGGAAAGATGAGAAAACAGGATAGACTCAAGCACCATTTTCCCACATAACTAAGGAAATAGGCAGAATTAAAAATATATGTTGAATAGCCTTAGGTAAACAGAGATTAAAACAGAGGAGGGAAACAGTTATAAGTGGAGGAGGAAAGCAAGGAGATTGGAAGGGGTGAAAAATGTGGACGGACATACACACACACAACCCCAGACGACACCCACACAAAAAGAAGGATCCTATCTGATTAGATTTCCTCTCCTTTTCAGCCTCGCTTCCCTATTTTCTGGCCTCACTATCAGCTCACACTGACCCGCTTCTTGTTATGAAGCAGATGGAAGACAGAGAGGAATACAAAAAATAACCTGTGTCCAGAAGGCAGCAAGGAACAAGATGAGGAAAAGGCCAAAAAGGAGAGAGAGACAGCATGCAGATAAGAGGAGGAGGAAGACAGGGACGGGGGAGAGAGAGAGAGAGAGGAGAGAGAGAGAGAGAGAGAGAGAGAGAGAAAGAAAGATTAAATACAGACAAGAGCAGAGAATAAATACAGAGTTTCCAATGACACTGACGTCTGTGCAAAAACAGCAGACACAACCTATCGTTTGATGTAAACTACACACACTCTTATGCCAGTGTATATTATCATTATTATTATTATTATTATTTACATGATATGCAATCATTTATTGTCTAACAGTATTAAACAAATGGTGGTGGGTTGTTTTTCTTGGGCTTCCAATGTAAAACAGAGCCAGACATTAACATCTCTAGAGCAAAGGTTTAGGAAATGAGAACAGATAATGTAGTCTCAGGCATGAAATACAGACTGCTGTCAAATCCATTATATACACATTATACATATGTGTTCTGGGTAGACTGCAAACAAACAATCATATGACTATTATTAATTGACAGTCAACAGTTCACAGACATTCTAACCCACGACTCCACCTGTTGATTAGCACATCTTCAAGTAGAGGCTGTATTGCAACTCCTTTGAAGATGATCATCAAGAAATGACCTTAACTAAAACATATATCTCATTTAATGACTGTCAGTGACACAAAGCTTTCACATCACCATGGGATCTCACTATACCATCTACTTATCTGTATGGATGCATGTCTTTCACCTGAACCCTACAAATCATTCAGTGGTTGGACTGATCAGGACTGATGAGATCTTACAACAGGCTGGGGTGCTCTTTCTGTATGGATTGTATTTGTTAGAAATCACTGGAGCTACCTGATAGAATGCATCTGAAGCACCTCCAGAGTTTAAATGGGGTCAGTGATACAGCAGGTATTTTTCACAACACTGCCCGAGCAGTGACTTATAGAGGTTCACCCAGGGCAGCATATGAGCCGCAGACTTAATGTCCCATGGATTTAACACCTTGATTTACATTTGACTTGTCTCTCAACTTTTAACTTGCAGCACACCGCTCAAGGCCTACAAGCAACCAGTGACAGAGCTCTCCCATATAAGGTCTTTGACTGGTGTGTAAAATTGATGTGTTGGGTGGTTTAAAGACACCATGCTGGTTGGATTAAAACTTAGATATTGGACATGATGTCTGGTTCTACAGCTCTATAATATTGAGTCAGCTTGCATGGTGTTCATGATTCAGAATCTGGTTTGAAACATAACTCACCTCAAACCTTGAACTCATTTGATTATAACTTTCAAATTAGAAAACTGCATCCTCATATTTTTGTGATACATACTTTAATTTTGGTATGAGATGTACAGTAAAAGTGAAAACCTGATCTGTCTACAGTGAGAGCAAACATTACTGAGTTTGTCAAGTGGGTCCTCCCAATCACAGGTCTTGCTTTTGACTGGGCTCCAAAATACAGCCAGAAGGCTAAACAGTAAATGCAGAGGTCTCAGGGCCACCAAGGAACCCTGAATAACAAACTCATACACCTACATTAACATTTGAACGTTGGCCATTGGCTTCCTCTTAGGTATCTGTGTACAGCAGGTACTGTATCTATGCAAATCCACCATATAACAACCTCCATATGTTACCCTTGTAGGACTTTGTAGAAATTATTATCTACTTTAGATGCATATCGAAAAATTATCCTCTCCTTGCATAATGGTATTTTCTCTCATACAACATATAAATAGTGCGTTATTTTCAATACATAATTCATTATTACTGATTAACTGCTTCCAACTATAATTAGTAATTTAATCAACTACAATGTTCAAACTCAGAAACATAACCTGATAATTTGTTACTGAGGGATTCCTGTGCCACGAAACCAAAAAGATAAGCGGTTTAATACTCAAATTTAGGATTCATTTGAATACTGTGAACACTGGATGATTAACTGCTACTTCTAAAATGAGCAAAATATTATATAAGCAACATTAAACTTGAAAACTACAAAATGATTTGAGCTAACCAACATCCTAATTTATGTATCATGTAAACCGCTGCAATCATGCAGAATTCCATTAAAAAAAATAACATATTATTTACCTGCCCTTAAAGATCATGTACATTACACAGTTACTGAGCTATATGTGGAGCATGTTTGCAATACGGATCATATACAGCAAGTCAACAAATGCACATATGTGCACCAGAAGACACATACACACAAACCAAAAATGTGCCCATATAGTCTGATAAATGCAATCTAAGTTCTCTCTACTTGAAAATTGCACAGTGGAAGTCATGAAAGAGAAAGCGAGGGAGACAGATAAATAAGCCCCACACACACACACACAATCATGGATATGTGCATCACACACTAAGTAATGGTTATGAAGCAATGCATCAGCTACTACACTGCACATTTGCACACCCACAGAAAGATATCCAGCAAGCAGCACATTTATAACATATGCAACACAATATGCCTATTATAAAACACAGAAATACACACAGAATACATACATATACGACAAGCCCAGAGTCACAGACCAGCCAAGATAACATGATAAGTGTAAAATATGAGCTTTTTGGACGGAATAAATGAGTAAATAATGAGGAAGGCGACAGCTGGGGAGAGGGAAATGGTATGTACAACACAACATGAAAGAGAAGAATGAGGTTACAGGAAAGAGGGAAGAATATCACAGAAGGATGCATACACGAGTTAACAGGAGGAAAAACGGGGAAAGAAAATACAAAGAGCATACAGGCAAAGAGATAACTTAAATCCCTGCCATGCTACAGATAACTAGAGAGAATTTCTGTCAGTTTATGCATACACTCATTTGTATGGCAATGCTGTTGTTTCACAAATTAAACTACACAGACTAAAGTAAAGAGGACGGGAGAAAAAGGTGTGTAGACAGAAGGATAATTGAGAATACAGAAGAGGGCAAGTGAAGGAAAAGGAACAAAGAGAGGAAGGAAGAAGGTTGGTACAAGATTATAAAAAATGAGGGTGAAACTGTCATTTGTCAACCATCAACCTTTCTTTTTTTTTTTTTTTTTTGGTAAAGATTTAGCGTGACCTATGACCCAGGGTCATCCTATAGGTAACAACTTCACCTAAGTTTATCTATACAGTCTAAATTCATATAGTCTGAAATTTCACATTCTGTGATTGCAAAACACATAGCCATAAATCTGAGGTATGAAAATGTAATAAATTCAGAATTTGTCACCTTTCGTTCTGTGTGTAAAAAGGATAAGACTAATGTTTTTCTATGTATTTTTACTGTAAACATTTCTCATTAGTACCAAGGTATCAAAACCAGGAATGCATTAGTCTAATCTCTTCATAACTTCCTCTACCTGTCTGCAGCACTTAGCCTTATCCTTTTAAATAATGATGGTACTGCTGACCTGCAGGTCCATTAGCTGATTCTCTGTAATTCTGCAGAAGTAGTGGTAACTTTAGTTTTACAATTTTCAGACACAAATGAACTTGCAGCAACTCAGGCCAGTGCAGTGGGGATAGAGTCACTGGCCCTCCTTTCACATACCAGAGCCCAGCAGGAAACCACCCTAATTAAAACCCAATGCTCTGAGCAGACTGTAGATGAGTCTTTGATGTATGGATGTATATGTATTCTTGTGTTAGTATGTGAGAGAATTCTCTCGACATAGGCATGAGACAGTAGAGCACCCAGACAATTTATGCAAGCCTTTAATAAATAAAATGATCTTCTCAACAGGGTTCTCAGCATGATACACAGATAGGTAGGCCTGCTGTGTGCAAGACAGCCCAGCAGCGGCAAAGCTTCCTTTTACGTCTAGCTGGGAGGGATTTCATCTGTTGCCTACCCCATTATATTCCACTCACAGCCTCACTACAGGCTGGTGAATCATTTGAATGCAAACAGTGATGCCTGGCATCCACTCTGCTAGCTGGGTGGGGAGTGACAACTCAACAATATTGACAAACATGACCATGCATTGGTTGTTTAAAGCTCCAGCACCCATTCAGCAAGCTTCCATAGTTGAATAATATACAATATGGCATGGTACATCGGGTGCTTGACAACCCTTTAGGTTCACTATCAAATCAGAAGTGAAGTGTCTAGCCAGATCCAAGTAGCTTTTGCTACCCTCTTTGTGAAGACATTCAGGCCTAGGAAAAGCAGGAGTCATTTCTTGGCTTCCAGCTTTGAGAAGATTGATGTTAACTTCTCTGCTGCTATCCCCAAATGCATATTCGTCCCAAGGCTCACCCATGATCCACCCGCTTGATGCTGAATCCTCCGGTTTTCGCCAAGTCTTTGATACAACTTGGTCGTAGCTTCCCAAGCCTGCAGAAAGGCTTAGGAGGAATCCAAAGGGGATTACTGGACGGAACGTATGGAAATTACAGCAGTTTAATTTATCATTTAGGGTCATGGTAATTCATAAATTAGGATTTCATTAATTCCAGCCTTGGGTTTAAAATGGTGTTGCTCTTGTAGGGAGTAAGGTCTTGTCAGGATCAAGGATAAAGAGGATAGTGTGGCACCTACAGTAATTCATATATAAAATCTAACAGAAGGTCAAGCGTCATAGGAACACCTATGACATTATTACAACCATCTACACAGGAGCACAAATAATATGGAATATGGAGCTGATATATTGGAGCTGATAGGACTTACGCTTGTTGCTCTGCTGCACAATGGCAGAAATCCAGACACTGCAGGTGATTAACCTTTGATTTGACTGATACAATTTCTGCAATCCAACTTTCTTCTCAGTTATTACTCAGCAAATTTAACACAAAACATGATACAAACACCCTGGAACACTTTTCAGGGACACTAGTATTCTGATGTCTATCACAGATAACATCCACAACTACTTTAGAAATCATAGAGAAACAACATCTATTATAACCTTAGATCTTCCAACATAATCATCACGCTTAGACTGTATCAGAGGTAATTCCAGTGATAGTTGTTTGTACACCCATGGTTGGCAGTGTGTAGCAAAACTGCTTACTCTATGTTGCAACTCACCAAACATAAATATAGGCTACAAAAATGGAAAGGCTCAAGGTGTAGCCCCTCAATGATCTCACTGACTCCACTGTATGCATCTCAAAATGCATGATGGGGAACTGTAGTTCCAAAACTCAGAACATGTTTATTCCAAAAAGATAAGAGAAGAAAAAAATAGGACATCCAGTCAATGAATATCAGCTAATTTGTTGTGCATTATCAATACATTTCTCTAACAATCTTTTTTTTTTTTTTTTTTTTCCCTATAGAAGCCATCCAGGTACCCGTATAATACCACTCACATGCAAACAAATGGCATTTCTGAGTACCTTTAACTTATCCGGGGAAAAAAATTGTAACCTGTAAGCCTATAAAGATTTAAAACTGAGCAAAATCAAAAGGCCAAAGTATAAAGGGTTAAACCAATGACTTTTCTAGCTCTTTGTAATCTGCCATTTCTTCCTTCACTGTTAATGCTTCCTACAGTTATAAATCATCATAAATCATCATTATATAAACTATTACATTGAGTCCAGTAATGTCTAAAATGTAACATTAAAAGGCCTTTAATGTCAACAGAAAAGTCAAGTTTGCCCATGCATAAAAAAAAACATTTTATACAACCAAAGTCAGTGACGGCTGTGATTGTAACTAAGGTAAGCATCCCTCCCATTATCATAAATAGCCTCAACTCACTTGCTTCCCTAACATACGATAAATTAGATTCCATTGGTGTCAGGACATGACGCTGCGACTCAGACAATAATAATATACAGTTACATCCCTCATTCCATTCATCTGCTTACTTCAATCATCACTGTATGCTCACGCACAATTATAATCACCTAAAATTATTTTATGACGAGCACTCGAAACCAAACAAACCTCCGAGGCACGCACACACACAAGTGCAATTGCTTGAGTGCACACTGCAACACACACAACTACAAAATAGCTGGAATATCAAAGTTGATTCGCTACATTGCAGTGCTTATAGACATGTATTCATCTGAATTTTACACCAACATCAAAGTATCTATAATATAAAGGCTGATTCAGGTAATCACTTCGTTGTACAATATTTGCCCAAACACATACACACAAACTAATAAAATTATTATGTAACCATTAGCTAGCCCACGGCAGCCGCTCCAGGCATGTCGCCTATGTAGCCCAGCGCCGGTATTTCCTTTTGTCAATGGTTATTTTATGGACGACACACACACGACGCACACATAGGCAAGGGCACACACACACACACGCCATTATATCATGTACGTGGGGCTGTTGGCGCTGTGGATTGTTTACTGTTGTATGTGTTTCTGTGGTGCTGAGGCTGATGGGAAATGGACAGAGTAGGAAAGACGGGAAGGAAGAGGAGGAAGAGGGAGAGGAGGGAAAGAAATACAGATTCAATAAACCATGAGCAAAATAAATAAATAAAATATAAAAGGAAAAGGTAGAGAGCAGGAGGAGAGAGGTTAAGAGAGGATAAGTAGAAGAAGAAAATGAGGATAAAATGCAGGAACACCAAATGGAGAAAAATTTCACAACATGGAGGAGGAGAGGATGTATGGAGGAGGAAAGGACAGATCGCACCTTGGCCACATGTAACTAGTGTTTAGTATGTTAATTATTAACAAGTGTATGATGATCCTGAGCTGACCTTTTCTCCGGAATATCTTTTATACTTTGAAAAGCAAGAAATGTGAAAAAGGGTTGGGAAAACTGGAGAGGGAGAAAGAGGATAATTGCTGGATGCAGCAACTCCTCCAACCCACGCTCAGAAAGTAAATCAAAGCCAAGAGCAGAGAGCTGGAGACACTGGCCACAGAACAACATTCTACAAGGAGGGAGCGTAAGAAAGAAAGAAAAATATAAAGAGAGAAAGAATGAAAGCTAGTATGATGCAGGAAGAAATCGTAAGACAAGCAGAAAGAAAACAAAAGAGGCTCAATGACAAAATGAAAGATAGAGAAAAGGCCATACAATGCATCATGGCAAATGGTTTCACAGGAATGACATTAACGTGAGTCCCTCTATGGACTCAAACGATCTAACAATGCAGGCTCGAACTATGGCTGCTAGGATGCTGTGCTTTATTTCACAACAGCCCTGTTGTTTTTACTCATCTTTTTTAATTCACCTCATGTCCTTCCTCTCTCCGTTTCACCTCGCTTTGTCAGGACTCCTCTGTCAATTAATGCAGGCATTGTTTCTTTCTGTCTTCCACCCAGCCTCTTCTGTCACTTCTTTTTCTCAGCCTGACAAGATGGAGACGGTCATTAAGACTAATTAGCTATCCTAAACAGACAACAACTAGGTGTGCACACACATTTGTCCTTAAGTACTGATATATCAATGGCTGTACACACACATCCACAATACACACCTGAAGAAAGAGAAACAAGAAATCGTGGTGTTCTTCAAGCACACATGGACACACACATACATAAGGAAATAAAGCCTAGAACAATTCTAACTCACTCTCTCTCTCTCTGACACATATCAAAAGTGCTCTCTCTCTCTCTCTCACACACACACACACACACACACTGTCTCTTTGTCTGCAGAATTGTCAAAACAGCAATAAAGCAAGAGAATGCCCTTGTTTCGTATTAAAGACACACACCATCTTTTGCTGCGCCTTTCTAAAACCCATATTTTATAAGGTGTTTCTGTCTTCTTGTTCATCTATAGCTGCTGTATTTACAGCTAAATGTAATGACAACATCTTCTAAACACAGCACTCTTCTTTGCTCACACATACACCATACACTCAAAACTAATATTACATGGCAGTTATCACTTGCCTTATATCAAGGATGTAATTATAGCAATTTTTTTCTTATCCAGAAAAATTACAGTATTAAATGAATATTAGATAACATCAGTTCTGAATTTACTCATTTATATTGAACACTGTGCTGTATCCAGGCCATGTGTTTGACCACTGAAAACAAAACTGATAATGACTCTCTCTTTTATTACAAATAGAATTAGACACTGTACACATGATGCATTCACTATGATGGATATTATACAGTTTAATTCATATCATCATTTAGGCAGTCAATATCATACAGTTAAAAGTGATCAATACTCTTTAACCTGAAACCTGACATCTAATCACATTCAACACTCTTGTGGTGAAACAGGTTTATTATCTGCCCTTCAGAGAGACTGTTTTATTGTCTTGTGTCTGTCATCAGTCTGTCAATATAGTATATCTGTGCACTATTGGATTTTTGTTTAAAAATGAGTATCGACCAGTCACTGTCAACCAGATTCCTATGATGGATTTGATGCAGTTTGTTTAATGACCTTTGAGATTTTGTCTTCAATGCTGATTGTCTATGGAACATATTTATTAATATCTGTGGTGGAAGAGATTTCAGGAGGCATTTTTCCGTCATGAAACAAACAAACTGGCAAGAAATGTTGAAATAAAGATGTATGTTGAAAATCATGGCTTCATTCCAAACTTCTGCTGTCTGTCCTTAAAATTAAATAAATTCTATTGTGATATTCAATACTGTGTATAAGTAACCATGTCACTCTTCATACAATATATAATATGAGTGCCTTAACTTATTACAGCTCAGAATGTCATCCTATATATCAGTATGTTTAAAGACTATACCGAAATAACTACTTTATGAGCAGGCGTTATTAGCGTATACTGGTTTGTTTTATTAGAGGGTATGGACGGATGTCAAAATCATGAGAAAATAATTTTATAGACTGGCCGGGTTAACTGGGAAGCTCTTCAGTTTTGTTGTTGATTTATGAAAGCCGTCAAAAGAGCAGGAGATATTTCTTATTTTTAGATTTTTTTTTTTTTTAAATTATAGACTTTAAGGCAGCACAAATTTTGAACTGTTCAGTGCTGTTTTACGTACACTGATGAATACCATGAGATTTGAAAGCTAGTAAGCAGACTCAACTGCAATTTGTCACACACATGATTTGTGTTCTCAGATAATATTTAAATATGTCAAAGGATCAGAAAACAGATAGTGCTGTTTATTTAAGTCATTAAGCATGCTCATAAAACATATACATCTAACTTCCTCTATGTGTACCATTACACTGTGTAAAAAGACTTTAAATAAAAACATTCTGATTATTATTCTGAACAGTCACAGTCTTAGGTCCATTTAGTAACTGAACTAAATCATATCACATGAGTTTGCCTAATTGGTTGTGCGGAAATGTAGAAAATCTTGATCACGATTTTTTCATCCTTGTTGGGTCAGAAACAGAGTTTCAACTAAGTTAAATAAGCTCCATAAATCAAATGGTTATTCTTGATTGAAAGGTTTGATATGGTCTAGGTTAGGTGTGTTTAGAAATGTCATGGGATTTAAATTGATGGAGCTTGATGGGCGATGCACAGCTCAAGCGTAAGCACTGCCTTTAGAAATAATTAGACTTGGGAAAGGAAAGGTTTCTAGATAACATAGCTGGATTTGTCAAAATTTCTCTGCATATTTGTGGAAATATTGTAGACTGGAGCAAATTGATGTCTGACAAATAATCACGTGATTTGGTGATTTAAAAAAATTATTGTGAATTTCTGTGGCAGTTAAGTAACTTTGACTTCCTGACATTCATCCTCATGTGTACACCAGACATTCCTACATTAAAAATACTTTCCTTTGTAGCATCCAAACAGGCACAATCCCCGCTGCTTTCAGCATACACAGCACAGCATGAGCCTGGGGTATAATTACATCACTTTAGGATTCAAAGGACTCTGCCCACTAATCTAACAAAATGTGCACGTCCCTTGACAGCCACGCATACTGTCGCACACACTTTGCTGAATGTACGCCTGTCACTAAGAAAACACACTCGATGCAGCAAAGGAAAGATCAAGCATAGCTAAATTATGGACAAATTGAACCTTGAGAGAGGAGAAGTTCAGTACAGCTGGAGTTGAATGCAGGCAGTCTGCCTTCTCACAAAAATACTCTACACTTATGCCTTTCAGACAGATGTTGTCCCACACAAAGCATTACACGCACAGGGCATGCCTCCTAGACAAAATATATCTTGCATGTAGCTCACATTTGTCTGTCGACACACACTCATATGTATCAGACAGAATTGCCTCCATTGTGCAGGAATCTGCAGCTAGGAAGACAGATGAATAAGTATTCACATAATGTTCTTGGCAATGTTTTTTCTTTGTGCAAGTGTATGTATGTGTCTCTGTTGATGCCTTTGACATTAAAATTTTTGAATACGGGGGTATTTTATATGCATCTGTGGAGTGAGTGTGTGTGCATTCAATTTGGATTACAGATTGTGGTATTCTCGCCTCACTGACACTTGTGTACACACCATTATCATCACTGAGAGAGAGAGATGCAAAAGAAGCAGTGAAAAGTGAGAGGATGTCTTCTCAATCAAAAAGAACCACCTTGTCAAGCCACCAGTGTTGTAGAAAAGGAGATATGACATAAATAACTGTGCCGACTTAGAGAGAAGGTGGATAGCAAGGAGCAGCCAGCAGTGGAGGAGGAAAGAAAGAATATCAGTGAAGGGGCAGGGTGGAGGAACAGTGGCAGGGAGAGGGAGAGGAGAAAAGGTAAGGGACACGGAAGGAGAAAAAATGTTAAGATGGTTTTTATATAAAGTTCCTGTTTGTACACAGACTTGTAAATGCTGTTTCTCCTCATAAGGTATGTGTCTCTGAGGTGTTTTAGATTTGTTGTTTCTGTGCATATCCTGCCCATCTGAAGTACTGCAGGCCCTTGTCTGTGTCAATATGTCTAAATTAGACCCCAATCCAAAAATATTTTTTTCTTTTTTTTTTCTTTTTTTAAAGTTCTAATTCCTGATTTCACTCCTGCAAAAAGGCAGCAAAATGCTTTTCCAAAAATTTAAAAGAACCTTTTTGAGACATAAAAGTATTCGCTTGAATAATCATCATCAAGTGTAACCGCTAAGAAACCTTCCACCGTCAGGATGAATGAAACAGCATTCTAGTGTATGCACACATTATTCTGCACAGTGAAGGTCAAACATTCAAGCAAAATAAAAATAAACTCTTGAGGTGTTCTTGGAGCTGTTTCACCACTGTAGTGAGTTGCACTTTTTGTGCAATTTTATACACATAGACAATAAATAAATAAACACATTTTAATGCATACTTATTGTTTTGGGTATACTTTGTCATATTTCTAGTGTAAACACACCACAAACTCAAAATCTGATTAGGAATTAGTATGCAGTATGGATTTGGGGCACAGCTTGTTCTTTCAGGTGAGCTGTGAGGCGAAAAAATATATGTACTTCTACTCTTCTGCTGTGTGTTAACTGGTGGATATGCTGATAATATTATGTTATGTTAGTATTAGCGTCCAAAAATATTGACCTATTAAGGCCTTTAATTTTTAGTGAATTTTAGGAACAGTATGACCATTACTGTACACTGTTTGTTCACTAGAGAGTACGGAGAAGTCAATTCTTCACCTGTAAAATAGTCTCACAGAGTAGATATCTTGGTCAAAATGAAAGGATCCAATAACTCAAATTTTGGTCTTGTTTACAAAATGAAAATCCAAATATGTTATTATCAGATTTTTTCAAGTCCCATATGCTACTTCCTAAAATATTCATTATTGGTTGGGTCTCTATTTGAATATATGGTGTCATGATAATGGAAAATGCCCTTTGTTTTTTTGACAGCTGCTAATCAAAAGTCATCACACCAAGGATTCAATTTGATTTTCATTTTGTTCGGCCTTGTACCAATAAGGCTGAAAGTATGGAGCAAGACAGACAGACGGAGGTAGACTGACAAGACGGCATGGATAAGAGAGGGCAGATGGAGGAGCAAGTACAGAGAAGCAATTTCTAAAGGGCAAAGAAAAGTATTATGATGTCAAAGTGGAGGAGGCAAAAGGTGAGGTAAAGGACAGACAGGGAGAGGGGAGAGATGAATGAATGGACAGAACAGAGACAGGCTGAAAAGGATGGCAGGGAAAGAGGGAGAGAGAACAGGAGGCAATGGGAAAGGGAAAAGAAGAGAGAAATGGTGATGGGAGAAATGGACGGAGGACAGAAAGACGGATGCACCAAGTCAGCTGAGGACAGACAGATGAAGGGAGAGCCTGAGGGAGGAATGATGGATGAGGGAAGGAAGAAGGATGACCAGTGAGAAAAAGAGAGAGGAGACTTTGATACCTGTGTGTATGTGTGTTACATTGACCCTAACTAGAGATAGCATTCAGTTAGTTCAAACTGCATACCAAGCAGACACACACACACACACACACACACACACACACACACACACACACACACACACCCCAAAATCAAAGTGAGCGACTCTTTTAAGAGATCACCTAATTGAGGGGAAAACAAGGCTAAGAGCCCATTTACAGCTGATATTAACATGCGATCTGTATCTGGATATCTAACCTGGATACTGGCATCTGATAACAGCATATTGTATTTAAACCTGGTGTTATTAAGTGCTCTTGTCATTTCAATTCTGCCTGAACTGTGATCAGTTCTTAATATGATAACTAGGTAGGTGGAGCTGGTTCCACTGATGCAAGTTCCAGGTGAACTAAACAATGTTGTTGTATGAGCACTATTTGTTTTTCTTTGGGCAGGAATGGGCTGTCTGTGCAGAGTTAGGTTACCCTTGAGCTCATTAGGCAGATTTTCCTGACCAAACTGTACAGGTTGAATTTTCACCTGTTACTGGACAAAGTCAAGTGACAGTGGGAACCATGCATAACTGAGATGTGGTCTGACTAATCTAATAGCACAGTATTTAACATGCTGATGTTAAGCGGATATAATGCGTATTGTGCTCACCATCTAAGCGTGACAGGATGAAAACATTTGCTTAAATACTAATTAACAGCCAAAATACAACCAAGGCTGGTGTTTTTCAAGCATTTAATCAAAATTTATGTCTTGGACAGAGTCAAATGACCTGATGACAACACTTTAAATATGAATATCTGAACTAAATTTCATGGCAGTTAAGCCAATAGTTGTCTTTTCACTCTGAAGCATAAAAGGCCAACCTACAGGTAGTGCTAGAAGAAAAGTCAGGGAATCAACAAAGTTGTTAGGATATATCTAAAATCATCATCTAAAATCAAGATATGCCACTGTAGACCAGATTCATGGACCATCGAACTGACCCACAGCCTTTGCCCTACCCAGACTAACACCACCATGACTAAAAACAAAAAGATAATCAAAGAAGAGTTGCAAAGAATAAGAGAGAAAGAACAAGGGCAGCAATAGAGACAGTCTAAGAGAAAGCAATACACAATTCATTCACAAGAAGAAAGAAAAAAACAGACATGACAGATCTCAAACAATTAAAGCAGGTTTAAGAGAATGATCAAACAACACATTTAAGGGAGAGCTGACGAGGCTGACAGGGCTACTATGATTCCATTTACTCAGATATATACCAATGACATGGCAGCCAGTGGAGCAACACACAAAAACTTTGCAGAATATGGGTGTGTGTGCCACACAAGAAGGAGCAGAGAGAAAAAGAATGACAAAAACAGAGAAAGAATGAAGATAAGACAAAGAGGCCGAGGCTTAAATGTAGCCAGCCTGGGAAAACAGAAAGTTTGCAAATCAAACAGGCAATGAGGAGAATGATTGATGAAAAAGAAATTAGGCAGGAGAGATGAAAGTGATGAAGGACAGTATGGAGAGGAGAGCTGGGGAATGAACAGCATGTTTAGAGGGGAGTTTCTCAACTCAGTATGAACAATACCTTGCTGATAAGTCTATTAGTAACATGGTCCGTTATGTTTTACACATGAAAACAAGAATGAATGTGCTCACACACCTCAGAGATTGGGAGTGCAGCCAAGTGAAACAGAAAAGCTGAAAAACTAATGGACATAATGTTCAAATAAAACCCCAGCACAGTTTTCACCCTTGTCATTTACACTAAAATGTAATACTTGTCCCCTTGTAAAGAGTACATTTCCCCTACAATTTAGACGGATGCACATTGGGTTTCTGTTGGAGAGACTTGTTGTCTTTCCCACTGTCAGCTGTGGCTGCTTAGAGTTAAACCTCAGCCTGACATGAAAGCTGTGCAAATGAAAAGTGTTGCTTGTGACAGCTGAAACTTTCAACATGTGCTGTTGCAATGCAGGACACTGAACAGATTCAAGTAATTACTGCACTCCTGCCAATTCAAATGACCCCAATTCCCCCAAATGTCAAATTTCCTCAGTGATAAAAGGTCGTCTCTGCAGGACAAAGAGGATATGACAAACTGGTGCAGGACTGGAGAGGGGATTTGTAATACATGGGAATGACTTTCTATCAACTAATTGTCTCAGTGATAGGAGCATAGCACTACAGGATAAGTATGTACCTGAGTGTGTCTTAATGCATGTGCACAAGCAAGTATAAAAGCTGTGTCGCCATGAGAGAAAAGTGCATAAACAGGGAGAGATATCAAAGAACAAATGGAGGGAGGGCAGAGGTCCAGAGCTTTTCCATCTCATTTTGTTCTCACGAATAATGCTGCATGACATCCTTGGTGAATTGCAACTAGGTGAAAGTATTAGTATGGTCGTGTTCAACTTCTTCAGTGTCCCTTATCCCCCATTTTATCCCTTTTATATATTCAAAATGTACAAAACATGCCACTGTATTGAATATCAGTAATAGAAAATACAGGCAATTCTGGAAAGTTTACATTGCAGCAATATCTGATATATATATATATGAAATACATGATTTATCATATATAAATATCCCATTTTCTTCCTACATTATTGTTTCATAAAAACCACCAGAGCATAGCTTTGCTCACTTTCATCTCTCATACAGTAAGATTAATGAAAAGAAATTTCAACACACCAATCATGATGGGGAAATATAACTAAAGAGGGGAGAGTAGAAAACTTAAACAGATGAAAAAATTAAATAGATTACAAAGCGTTCTATGATTTAAAGCTCGTATAAACATTCCCATCTGAAAATATTCAGTTCGTTTCCTTATGGAGTTTTTGACCACTAGTAGCGCTGTGGAGTGATGTTTTAATGAGTGGGCCTCCTTTTTGTCAGTCTCTCTGTCTGTCTTTCTACGCACAATGCAACAAATATTCTTGCCAATAGTTTCATGCTATCACAAAAGAAACCAACAATGCATAGCAAATGCAGGGAAGAGATAAGGAACATTTGGATTTGACACATTTGTTAGGCCTTAGTGTTGCAGTGTGTTTTGGTGGGAAATACATAACTTTGTTTAGAAGAAACCTCCACAGGGAAAACTTAAACTCACTGCTCTTGCACACCCACACAAGTGTTTTTAGTTACCGAAAATGCTTAAAAGTTGGGTGGAGCTAAGTTGGGAATTTGCTGAGGTACCTCATATACTCTTTTTTTAAGAATCATAGGGGTGAAATATGTCCTACCATAACAGGTGAAACAAAGCTACTGGGAGAGTAAGTGAGGGTCTATAAATGTCCACACAGTCCTTAGAAGATGTCTAATCAGCCAAAGTAAGTGACCCATGTGAGTGCACTGATAGTATGAGCGGGCTTTACTCTACCAACTGTTTAGTTAATAACATGTTTCCTTAATTGAGCTCAATTCTAGCCACTGCCAGACCAAGTATGTAGTAAGTGGGTGAAGACACAAGAAGTAACTTTTGAAAATCATAAGGAAAAATAAATGGCAGGCATAGATCCTCATATAACATCAGAGAAACATGGAAAACCACAGGCTGACAAAGAAAGATAAATACAAGTCTTGACCTAAATTATGCCAAATTCTAATTGATGACAAATGTTATGCTGTCAAATTAGTCTTTCAGACTATCATTATTAAGTCATATAATCCACATTTTTAAGGCCAGTATAAATATTTAAGACCTTTACTGACAGGATATACTTAAGAACACAAATTATTTTATTCAAAATAACACAAATTAATGGTCTGGGATGTGGGAAATGACTTTCACTCACTGGGACGTCAGTGTTTACTGATGTGTTATTTTTCACTCATTGTCAGATAATTTAGTTCACTGTGGTGTAATGCAAATACAGCAATTTGATCAAAGAGCTTATTTGTGTACAGTTTGAAAAAAGAAGCCAAACAAGAGTGTAATGACTGATTAAGACAGAAGGAAAGTACAGCATACATAGTTGTCAGTCATGTGTGGTTGCCATAGGAATGGGTGAAATCATTTTGTTGGCATGCAAATCTCCCCCTGCCCGTACCTTCCTGCATTAGTTGCACTGATTGTTAGTCTGTCAGCTTAATTCATTAATTGAGCTAATTACACAGGAAATCAAATATGAATTAGTGTAATTGTAGTTTTCTGTGTGTACACACATCAGTGCTGAACAAAGATTTATGGTCTGGGTTTGACTGAAGGGCCTATACACCTGTACCTGTGCGTTTTTTTTTTTTTGTGTTTATGTCTTGTGTGTGTATTAGTTTGAGACCCATCTGTGTTGTTTCAGCTGAGCAAATCTCACAGGTCATCGGTGGAGCAGAATGCTATTTATATCTTTCATTATCCTCTCTCTCATTCTCACCTCTCTCCTTCATTTCCATTGTCTCTCACCCTCTCTCTGACCTCATCTTTCAGCTTTTCTCTTCACTGATTCCACCTGTTCTAGCTCTCTTCTCTTTTACAATCTCTCTCTCCTACACCCATCTCTTTGTACTTGTCAGCTTTCTGTCAATCCCTTCTTTTCCTTCATTTCCTCCCCCGTCCATTCCATATTCTTTTCTTTTTTGTTCATTTCATGTACATAAAATCACCTCCCCCCTTTCTTAACTCTTTACTTCCAGCCTTCACTCTCTTTACCTCAGCAACTTTTCAGAGTGGGAACCATCTAACCTTGAAGCTGCACACCTGTTTGTTGACAGATGATACCCCAAAACAGCCCGCTGGCCTAAACCTATCTGCACATGTAAACATCTGCTACTTACTCAGTGATTTCTTCTGTGACCGTGTGTTCAACCTGGAGTCTGGAGTTGACTTCAATGAAGTAGTGTTTGCCATGTTTGTCCACCAGGAACTCCACAGTCCCTGCGTTCTCGTATCCCACCTGCAGCAAAAAAACATGGTGAGAAAACAGTTTTACTGCACTGAATTATCCAAGTAATAATATTAGTTGTGTAAACACTCAAGAAGCAGCACTCACTCATCTTAATGAGCCATGAAACCAAAAGAACAAAAAACTCTCCATGCAAATATAACTACAAAAAATGGGTAAAGAATAAGCCTCATGTTTTATTTGTATGGAGAGAGGTGGGCCTTTTTCATCATTTCTCTGTAATGTAATAATTAGATAATTAATCAGGAGGATTTATTGAAAGCCCATCATCATAAAAGACCATTTTAAGACCATCTACCTTCCAGCTACAACACTGTAATCACATTTGCAATCAGTATCAGGTACATTAAATAATTATTCTCAGTTTTATTAGTGCGAGGATGTTAATTTGCCTTCTGAGCTCAGTCATACAGTATAAAAGTGGCATCTTATATATTCACACATATCCTAGGGACCTAGGGCTATACTGTACATTTCACTCTGTGTACATTATATAAACCCTGTCACCTACAAATTTGATAAATACACAACTAATTAGGTTTGTATGATGTCTTTTTTTTATAAACACGAGGAGAAATAATAATAATAATAATGGGACTAATAAACGATTATCTTATCTTAAATATACAGAACAGTAAACATCACATGCTGCACCATACAGTGCACAGTATGGAGGCAGATGCAATGCAGTGGCCACCAGTTCTGTGGAACACAAGAACTATATGCTGACTGAAATAAGATGGAAAAAAGCTTATGATAGAGAATGCACAGTGTCTGAAACCTCTTACTATACTGTATATCTTTGAGGTACATTAATCATTTCTGTTGTTCAAGTGATGATATTCACTCAAACATGACTCAGATTTCCATTTAATCTGCCACAAGAACCATGAACGTACATTTTAGAATGTATTGTGCTGCTCTTTGTACCTTTTAAAACAATTCAGTTGCTAATTTTATTACTTATTCTGTATTTACCAGGTAATGACAAAAGCATAATCCAATCTCTGCTAACCTCCTCAGACATGGTTTCTTTTCAACTCAGTATACTCCTTTCAGTTTTAATTATACATATCCATCGTGTACCAATGACTGAACATTCCCATTTAGTTTTCAATGTCCACTTTAACTTTTAATTATGGCTGTTACAGTGGTAGCCTTTTCATTATTTTTCATCATTTTTTCCAAAGAGCGGTTATGTCTCTGCAAAGTTTTGGTGGAATCTTATGAAAATCTAATGCAGCACCTGTGTACAAGTGCCACTTTTGAAGATTAAATGATCAATGACATCTAGTTAATTAGTATGCTTTGCTAAGATCACCCTCCATAGACTGTTCTTTGTTTTTCTGTTAGAAGTCAAACATGAGTCCATTCAGAGTAAAACATAATTATTGTGAGGGAAATTAGCATGTTAGTATACCAACAGCAGCACTTTCCATACTCATCCTTCAAAACTCCACTTTGGGTTGTCTCAGCTCCCGTTTAATTTTACCCAGTGGGAGCTGCAAGCAGAGTGTAATTGCTATATAAATGCTATATAAATAAAGTTTATTATTATCATTATAATTTTGAGACTAGGCGGGTTTACACAAATTACACAGATGATTTGAGCAAAGTAATCTGATTGGTGTTCCAACCATTTTCACCAATTTAGCCAATCAGGGCAGCTTACTCCAAGTTCCCCGGATAAGATCCAGCCACATCACTGATTATTCCTATAATCAAAGCCTTGCCATATTATGAATGATACCCCCATTTTCAGCAAAGGAAACATTGGAAGAAAACAACATCCAAACATCAGAATTAAATTGGATAGCTTCAAATAAATGTCCAAAACACCAGCGCCACAAGGTGTGAAACCCTAAGTAAAGGCAATAGTATCACCTGCCTCTGTAGAAATCTATCTAGAGCTGTTTGATGAACAGACATTCATGTCTTTAGTTTCTATACCCCCTCCTTGCAGTGTTGAGCAAATTGGTGGAAATGAGACTGTGTGAACAAATTGGGAAGAAGTGAATGATCTAAATCAATTCACTTTACTCTTTAAACAGTCTTCAAAATGAAAAATGCATCTTTAGTCAATAATAGTTAAACCAGCCAACTGCCTTAAGGATCGCTTTGATTTCCAACATTTGGTGAGAATAAATGTCAAGATCATCAAATGGGCAGAAGAAAATAGGGATGGGTTACAGAACCGAAGATGGCCCTAAGCTAGAGCTGCAGCAATTTGAATTTTGCAGCTAAACAACCACAAAACAAGCTAAAACAAAAAAGCTTGTTGGAGATGCAGTTACAATGAAAAACCGATCATGCATAATACACAGGTATGTAAACAAATGTTTCACAGGAGTAAAACAACATAGGCTCAGAGTGTGTCAACCTCTAATTAAGCCCATAACTAATTGAATTACATTTGTTGTGAAGAAAACTCATCTCAAGAGGAAATTAGTAACAAATCACAGACTACACACACCCACATGCAACACGTATTGTGCAGACACACTCAGTCAGCAGAGTTTTCTCTGCAGAGATAAAATAGTCCCATCTTCCCATGGCATCTATAGTTTCCCACAGGTTTTACCAGAGAGACTCATTAAAGGGATCACACACACCTCAGCACACAATATGCAAACAAACTACAACAAATTAAAATGTATGAGCCCCAGCACATACACTCTCACACAAGGATTTCTGGGGGGGGGGGGGGCTGGGAGGCATACAAACACAGGCAACCTTTCGACACAAAACACCTACACACTCAAAAGTTCTATAGTTTTGTTCTATTGCCAGTCATGAAATAGAGTTAAATACGTGTGTGTGTGTGTGTGTGTGTGTGTGTGTGTGCGTGTGCACGAGCGCGCACCTCCAGCGCAGCACTCCTATTACCTGACTGCTGGTATGATTAATTCAGAACCCATGACCTCAAGAGAAACAAGCAAGAATCAAAAAACAAATGCAAATCCATATACACATGTACTGCATACATATTTCTACATGCACACTGTATACATTATAAGCACACATACTGTAGTTTACCCTATACAGGCATTAACTGTATATGCTGACAACTGGCCTACTCTGCTCTGAGAACACAAATGTACTCACACACAAAATGCAAATTTTCAGTCCAGGTCACCTTTGTTCTAACATTCTGTGTGCAGCCAAATTTTTCATTGTATTTGTGTGTGTGTGTGTGTGTGTGCGTGTCTGTGTGTGTGTGTGTGTGTGTGTGTTTCCTGTACAGCCTGTAACTGTGATGACAAATACATATCGCTCACACCCAAGGCCTCATTGATAAACTGTAACAGTCAAAGACAGTACCACAGTAGAAGATATGCACCCACCTTCACACACACACACACACACACATACAAGGACATATATGCACACACACTTCCACAGACTTTAAGCACACAAAATCACACACATGCCAATTTGTGTCACCCCATATTGTGCTCACTCTCCCTTGCTCACACATACTGAGTCATTGAGTGGTAGTAGCAGCAGCAGCCAGTGTAACAGATTGAGCGGTCACTGTTTTATAAGGTCTGACAGCTAAGTCAATGGGCTGTACTAGCACAAGGAGAGGTCACAGGGGTGGCACATATATGCAGGCTATCACACACGCTAGCTTTTCAGAGCATGTTTAAAAAAAAAAAAGATAATGTATGATCACACATTTGGCTCCCCACTGCTGACCACAGTGTGTGTGTGCTTTGTGCTTAAATGATCGCAGCACTGATTAATGTAGACTGGTGTATAGCTTTGAATAGAAAGTGACAGAGACAGATAGCTGGTGGAGTAAGGACAGAGAGAGTGAGAGTGTGAAATAAAATGCATTAAGAACAAGTCATGAGCAGTGGGGGAAAATGGTGTGAGTATAGATGGATGGAGACAGAGTTTAAGAAAGATTGGTGGATGGATCAAATGAGGACAGAGACAAGGAATCAAAGTGTTCGGTGTGAGTGGAGAGAGGACAAAGAGATGTAGAGTGAAGAGAGCGGATTAAACAGAGTCATCAGGGAAGGGAAGAATAGCAGAGAGCTTCAATGAGGGAGGGACAGTCACTCTCCCTGGATTCACTTTTTGTCCCACTACTTCAGCTTGAAACCATTTGCAATGCTGCTACTGGATGTCAAAATTCAAATTCAACGAGTACTCTTGACACCCCCCCCCCCAACCGACCCACCCATCCCATCACCTGTCTGTACGAGGAGAGGCTGCAACAGGACCACTATCACCAGAACTGGGTGACAAGAAAGAAGAAAGAATTCTGCTTGATCTTAAAAATCCCATTGTAGTTTCTGATGTTGCTGATTGCAAGGTCAGGACTGAGCATACCTGTAATCGTGGTAGTCATAGTGGCAGTGAGATAATGTGGGGGAAGTGTTTTTATTGAATAAATTGAGGCCTGAAGTGCTGCTGCTGCTGACCACTGTATCCTTCATGGCCACAGACTTGTCAAATCATTATTTCCAGGAGGTTGATTATCAAGGCAGACTCTCAAGATGACTCAGGAGATTTAGTTTACCCCAGCTGCCAACACAGTCTGAGCACCTCTGAAATGTACAGATGAAGTCTCCCTGATATGAGATAGAATGGGATGCTTGTGGTCTTACTGTGCTGACAAGGATTCTGCATAAATCTGACGCCATTCAGTTGCAGTGGAAACTGTCCAGCACTCCAGGAATTTCAGCTTTTCTGAAAGCAAAACAGGATCCTGCCCTGTAGATGTAGATGCTGGTGCACGTTGGCTAGGCCAAAATACAAAGTCTTTCCTTCTATTATTTACAGTTACAAACTTTACATTTTTGAACCATGACCTTCAGTATTTGGACCAAGAGGCCTGAAAAAAATGAGAGAGTGAGTGATGAAGTAGTCTACTGGTGGGTTATTTCAATATGTCAGATACATTTAATCAACATTTTAGTTACAAAAGTATCAGATCAAACATTATTCGCATCTGCCCAATATATATAAGACTCTCTTATTCTAATGTTGGCAGCCACTATGTTAATATTTTTTTTAATTAATGTGTTTTGTGTGATAGCAAGGAACAGAGTGCATTTGGAGTTTCCAAGTGTTCATGCAGTAAGTCAATTGCTGAGGGCTACTTTGCAATTGTCTTGTGTAACCCTGAAAAGATTTAAGCTGGCAGTTTTGAGAAGAACTCTTACTGTCCTTTCGTTTGCATGAGCATTTTGTGTGTGCGTAGTCATGTTTTCTGCTGGCACTGCACATCAACTAATGCTTCTCTTCTCTGCTAAGCAAAGTGATGTTTGGGATTTAACTTTTACTGACTCTTGTAAGTATATACACATTAACAACAATGTGGCTTTTGGCGCCACAGTATCACTGATGGAGCAATTTGTGATTAACATTGATATGTCAAACCAGGTAAAAACATACCATACCAGATGATACTGTGTTCCACCGCCATAACATGGAGTGTAGTTTCATGTCATAAAATACTAATTTCCTGGGAAAAAAGGTCTCCATTACACAAGTGGTGGAGTTTCTAGCACCAAGAACAGGTGTGAAGCACACTGCCAACAATTAAACAGGGTTTTTATTCTTTTGTACAACATTTTAGACCACGTTTTCTCTGATGAATCTGCATGAATCTAAGACTGCAGGAATGTCTTTATTCTGTATGGAGCTTAGCTTTATTTGAGGGCCTTGATGCTGTTTTATTCTACAAGGACACAGTCAAAAATGAATTCTAACAGATGAGGGCTGGTGCTAAGCATAGCAATCCTTTTGGTCTTTGAAGTACAGAAAAGAGGAACTACATATAAAAAGGAGGTAAGAAATAGAGAGGGCTTTCATTTAAATTGATCCCACAACACCACCTGAAAAACAGTAAAATATCACCATGCACACACTAAATGGTCATCAGGCCTATGCGCACCATTCACTTGGACTGTCTAAAAAGAAAACATAATTTTCTCTCTGTGTTTTTACTACCAGACTGTCGTCACTACATGCAAGTCCTGCACACCGTGCATGAAGCCCTCCGATTAGACTAGTCGCCTGCCATCCCACTCAATGCCCCAGACCCACCAACCAGAGAGCAGTTCATGCTGGGTCATGAAATGTCCAGGGGCAGTCAGAGTAATGTGGTACATGCTCCTCAGCTTTGTATGTGATGTGCATTACGCAGAGAGAACAAAATAAATCAATCGTACAATCGATGGCAACGACCTGTTAAATGGCTATGTCTGGTTACATTAGAGTGTGCATGTATGTGTGTGTGGTGCAGTGCCATTTGTAATCTCACTGCAGGGTGACTTTCAGAACCAGTGGAGTGGCACCAGTAGTTTAAATTATTCTGTAACTTAATTGTTTTAAACACACAACCAATGCATATATTAAAACCAGAGTTATCCTTTATTGAAATAAAACAAAACTCTGGTGATGAAGATATGGGTGATTTTACCACAGCTGATCCATAGCTGTTAGACGATCACCTCCAAGACCAAGACTGAACTAGGATTTAACCAGCACTTAGACAGCTGAATTCTTTTATCATCTGAAGCTTCAGCTGGACGTTAGAAGACGACTGTGGACTATACTTACTACTAATGCTTTATGATCAGAATGAACAGGAGGAATGATTGCAGCAACTAATACTATACAATACACACACTCATATGTGTACTGAAAACGATATCTGTAGCTATCCTCCTTTAGGGAACTTGCTGGGTTGCTTTACAACACCAAAACAAAATATGTTACAGCAGAGCTTCAAGCATTGCCATGGGGTAGAATGAGTAAAACATAGACAATGGGGAAAAAAACTTTCACCACATCTTAATTTTCTGTAAAGCCCAAGGGAAGACTAAACACAGTGACAACAGGGGGAGGAGAGAGGGAAGGAGTGCTACCATCTTTATGACAGCGACAGAGTTTATGGCAAATGTGGCCTTCCTTTTGAAAACAGTAGCACATCTCTACCATAAAATAGAGGCTGATCATATAGACTGATTCATTTTTGATTTTTATTTTTGTATAATACACAGGGGTATCACAATCTGGAAATGAAAAGCTGTTTAAAGGTGCTACACACAGCAACTTTAGAGGCAAACAGTAACATTACCCAGCAGTTATTACATAACCAAAATCCTACAGTATATTTCACTCTACCCTCCTCTCATATAAACATCAAGGCTGCTGTTTTCTTCAACTGCAGCTCTCCTCTTTCCTTTTTTTTTTCATTTATCTCCTCTCTTGTGGGGATTGGAGTTAATCTGGTGCCAAGATTTTCTGTAATCTGATCCAATTCCCTTTCAGACTCACAACACACATAACTCTCATCCGATTCATTGCTGATATAACCACAGAATAACACAAACACACATGCACACTCACAAATAGATCAGCTCCATTTCAGTGGTGCCACCTCTCTAATCCTTTTGCTGCAGGGAGCTGCCAAAGTAGTGGTGATCACCCACCCAAACACACAGAATACACAACCAAAAAACATACAGGCACAAACATATACAGTAATGCACACATGCGCACATATCACATACATGCCTAAAGGCACACAAAACCCACACAGACAAACATACACACAGTCCCATATGCACCCACACGTTCATATTCATCCCAGCTGTAATGGAAAGGAGCTTGAGTGGAATCCCTTCATCCATTTGCCAATTCATGTATTCATCCCTCCATTCCAGCTCTTCTACAGGATTTAAGTCCATCACTTATTTCTTTCTCTTTCAATCATGTCTGTCCATACTCTTACTTCTACCCCCTGCCTCAGGTCATCCTCCCTCTTTCTCTACTTCTGTTTCCCATTTCATAGTTTCATTCTTATGCCAAATCATTTGCTGCACGTGAAGAGGACAACATATTTGGTCATCAAACTTGCAATGGAAAAACAAACATGAAAAATATGAGGGCCACAAAGTCTTTCACAGGTCTTCACTTGAAGGATAAAACAACAATAAACTGATCCTTATTGCTATTCTCACAGGAGAACTTTTAGTCAAGAGGGTCCAGTAAATGGAAATTGTACTTATTATGTCATTAATTCTGGTGGAGTATTGAGACAGGAGAAGACTCCCTCCTGAACTGATGCCTAAATTACCCCATGTACAGTGTAAGTGTTTGCTGAGCACTGCCATCAGTATTATATAATGTACACTTAACAGGTTGTCAATTTGGGACCAGAAACAACCAACAATGCTTTGCCAACAATGTTTCTGTATCTGTGGCATTATGACATTTAAATTCTGGGGGGGTTATGCACGCTGGTTACGCTAATCTATCTAATCTACAGCACACATACTAATGAAGAAAGAACAGTTTGCAAAAAATAAGAGGACACTCTTAATACAGTCTTGTCATACTGACACTTGGAAGTCAGTATCAGAGATATCAGAGATTCTGACAAGACTTAAAAAATAAACAAGATTAAGTCTACAGCCAAACTAGCAGCTGTGTTAGCTCTGTACAAGAGGAAAAGCCAGAGGATCACCAGTCAGTTTAGGATTCATGATGTGCGATTCATCCATCTGAGTTTAGATATTTCAGTCTAGACCAAAGCTGTGGATCGACCGAATGACCAGTGCCAGTCCTGGAGCTATCCAGCTGCCATGGCTAATAAAAAGTCTTTCAAAAAAAATATTCCAAGTTCCAATAGGACCACCTACATATTTTCAATGTGAACTCCACAAGCATGGTTTCATTATGTTGCCCCATCGCCTGAAAGGTCAGAGGTCAGGCTTAATGTTATTTTCAAGGACACTTCAGCTGCCTGGATAAACGCCAACAGAGGGTCAGAAACAAGTCCTTCACTTGGAGCATGTGTGCTCACTCATTACTCTGCTATAATGCCAACCACCTTCTGTAAACCTGGATGTTTATTCTGCTAGATAAGGATGCACACAGTGCCTTGCAAAAATGTCAACTCCTATCAGACTACCCAAAAAAGGTAAAATCCCGCATTCTACAAATAAACCACTTCAAGTGTGAACTATTCATTTCTCCTGCTCCCTCCCTCTGCTCACTGCTCTCTGATCCTTCCTTTTGCTTTTCTCCCTTCATCTCTTTTCCTCAACATGGCTACAAGTCAAAAAAGTTATTTTTCCCCACTGCCATCTCTCTGTATGTGGCACTTATCCTTTGCTCCACTTTGATCACTCTCTTCTTCCTCTCCCTTTATGGTTGTTGAGCATTCTGAAAATATGTCTTTTCAACTCAAAATGTACGGAAATTTAATAAAAGAAGGTGTCAAGAGTGAGTAAGGGCTGAAAGGTCACAGATGGACAGATGGCAGGAGAGGGACGCATGGATGGAGCAGAGGGACAAAAAAAAAAAATCAACTGGATGAAGGGCAGAAGATGGTGAATGAAGCAGATGAGTGGACAATGAACAGAGACAGGGTAAGGGAAAAGAGATACACCAATAGACAGAGAAAGAAGCAGAATTATCTAGCAGAGCTATAAGCAAAATCAAAGCAAGTATTTAAAGCGAGAGAACCTGACAGGGTGTTAGTAAGAGGCTCGAGATGAATAATGACTGAAATGTGTGATGTAAGAGTGATGAAAGGAAAGGCCACAAGAAGCAGTAGAGTTGCGTACATACTGTACAAGATGTAGGCAACTCTTGTCACTTAACTACAGCAAAGATGACAGAAGAAACAAAACCCTTCATGGAATAAAGCTGGCTTCATCTATCTGTTAATGATTCTTGTCATTCAGACATAGATGGCCACCACATAAATGTTCATTACGGCTCTGCTCTCACAGTTGAAAGTTTTTAAAACATGTTTTGCACTTGAAGGCTTAATTACTAACAACTGTCAGTACAAAGGATGAAGGATCCATATATCATTTATTAGTTTATCTTAGAAACATCTGTTGTATTCTGCTGCCAATTTTGTAATTGTTTACAGTGCACAAGAGTAGAACAGGACACTGAGTTGAGACTCATTTTATTCCTATTTGCTCACATGCTGGAAGTAAGGCTCTTTGCTGGATATTTTAATTTTAAATAATTACAATATCCATGTAATTCTGAATACTGTGGCTGCTACACACCATCATAATAATCACTGATATTGAGCATCAGACAAAGAGTGTATCTGGCCATTAGAATGAATTTTAGATGCACTAACTTGCAGTAAACAATGTGTGCTCCATCCACATTTTTTCTGCGTGTTCAAAGAGCCATTTGTATGAAACAAATTAGCCATTCTGTAGCTGCAAACAGTCATGACAACATCAACGAAGACGTGGATGAAAAAAATATATATCGATCCATCAATTTATTTGCATTACTCATTCTATGAACTGAATGGAAGCAGTAAGGCCATCAGCCAGCACTGTAATGGGAGCTGTACATCGTGTGGAAGCAATGCAGCCATAAAGTGCACACACAAAAGCTAGAGAGATGGAAAGGGAGTCAAAGACGAAAGGTAATACAGACAGATTTTAAATCAATACAACCACAGAAGACACCTAACAGGAATTTACAGTCCACGTGTGGACACACAGCATTGTGGGCTCGTAAAATCTGATGTTTACTATCAATTAATTTAAAAAAAAAAATCCATCAAAGTGCAAAGTGCAGCCATAACTTTAGATATACTGCAGGAACGAACAGAGAGGAAGACTCATCCCAAAATAACACCACACAGTTCAGAGAAAGTTTCTGTGGGCTGATTCGCTGTCAGCAAACCAACTGTCACATTTTATGACACCGTAAAATAAACTCCTATACAGCGAGCGTATGTGTGTGCATGTGTAGTTGGCTTTCACATCTTCTACCACATATTGTTTTATTTTCTCTACTTTTCTTTTACCCCTTTGGCCTCGTAACCTCTACCTGTCCACCTGTGTTTTCTCTCTCTTTTGCCTTCAAGTTTCTTCTCTCTGGTTCTGGAAATCTTATGGTTTCAACTCTGGCCTTTTATGAAATGTCACTGACAGCTGACTTCCACATGTGAAAATATTCCATTCATATCCCTGCAACCAAAGGTAGAAAAGTGAAAAAAATAAAAATCTTTCTGCTTTGAAACACCAACTCGACAGCGTATTACTACTGTAAAAATTTGACTAATCTACTGTTCGAAATAAAATTTAGGTGTCATTATATTTTGTTTTATGGATTTAATAATCACCCTCCTTTGAAATAACTTAACAACTTGTGTGCAGGTCAAAACTGTATAGACGAAAAAAGGAACACTTAAATGTCAAGTATTACAGCTTCAAAACTTCTACCAACTATCATCTTTCATTCCCACCTCATCTCTCTCTGAGTCCTGCAATGTATGAGGCCATAACATTTTGTAAGTGTTTTTCTGATTCGCTAGCCTATTACTGCACAAGCCTTCTCTCCATCTCTGTCTGCTCGCCTCAGCCTCCATCTCTCAATCTATGCCTCTTCCCACTGCTCAATCTTCCACCCCTCCATTTCTAAATGAGTGGTGCTCTCATGCTGGTATGACAGTGTATGACCAGTTTTCCTGAGGTAAAGTGCCACTATGGCTGTCCTACAGTATAAGGTGATATGTAAGTTTATTATGGTAATCTGATGACAAAATCTTTCACATTGCAGGTTAGTCAATGCCAACAACAGATACATGCTAAAAGGATCACAATACTTTCTGGTATACTGCAGGAACAATCTTCCAGGATGGTATTTAGATTTTGACACTGGGAATTAAAGCAAGCATGTGCACACAGTGTGATACATGTGATATTCCACTGATCAACTGCTGGTGCTAAGAAACGCAGCAACACATCATCAAAGTCTGGAAAGAAGAGGGCTTCCTGGAGGACTCAGTCTTTAAGTTTCAGCTCATATTGCACTAGCAGGCATGATCACAAACCTAACTAATTAAACATCATACTTACTTTCTTTTTTCAAATAAAAATAGTATTTCTCTTAACGGAACTATTATGGACCTTTTTTTTTGTTTGTTTTTACAGCGGACATTTTTACATGTTACCAAAAATGTTATTTTTTAAGTAATCTCTCTCAGTCAAGACTGCAAAATGCTGATTTTGTTGAGCATAATGAAAATTAAGGCCTTGAGACTTGCTGAAAGTTGAAACTTTATATCCCATAAAGTGCCAAGTGTGTGGTGAATTCAAATAATCACACACACACTGCAGGTCAAACTGTCAACAGTCTTATCCTCCACATTTCCCATTACCCCTCAATCTGACTGCACCCATTTTTCTCAAATCCCTCTTTTCACATCTTACTTACACCATGGTGCATTTTAAGGCTTCCCCTCTTGCTCCACCTCTCCTCCCTGATCTCTTATCCGTCTTTTCATCCTATCCAACCTCTCCTATTCTCCGCTCATCCCTCCGCCCAAATCTCTCTTAATATCAACCATTAGTCCTCATTTTTTTAAGTCAGTCAGTGATGCCTTCTTCTCCTCCACTTTGCCTTTACTTCTTTCACTCAGTCCCCTCTGTCTCTTGTTCTGCCCTCATTCACCCTTTGCTCTGTCAGCAGTAAATGGAAGTATAATGAGCTTGTTGTCTGTGACATGATGAGGAGGAGTGAATACAGCTGCCTAATGATCAAAGAGCACCACACAACAGACACAGCTGGACAAAGGCAAGCACACACATGGCCGTACACAAATACAAGCATCAACATCACACACAGCCGCAAACAAAGATTAATGTTTGCCCATGCAGAGAGGTGTGCCCACTGAATCCCAGACACACAAACACATTTACATCTATTCTCAGTAGAGATACACAATTAGTAACTTAGATATAAAATCTGACCAAAAGCTATTTATCTTCCTACTATGCTCTCGCTGCAGCTTCCTCACTCTAGGCATACCCTCCTTCAGGTGCCTCCCCCTCCCTCCATCTCACTCCCTGCTAGCTCACTTCCCCCACCCTCCTTTCTCCTCTTTCCCTTACTCCCTCGTTCTCACTCCTTCCAAAAGGTAGTCAGGGCAGAAATGGGTTTTCTACTTCATAAGATTGCGTTTGTGTGAATGTGTCCGCACGCTGCTTTGTGTGTGTGTTAAACTAAGATTTGGCTGCAGTCCGTGCGATGACACCCACATTGCAGCGTTTGACACAGCCAAAGGGAGTAAGGAACTGGAGAGAGAAAAAGGAAGACACACAAGGGAAGGAACGATGACAAGAGTGGCAAAAAATATTATTCCTATTTATGCATGTGTGATGTGTATATGTGTGGGAGCCTTGTGTCAGTCCATTTCTATATGATAATGTATGTTACATGTCACTCCAAATTTGCGTCAACCTAATGTATCCAGTATGTGTACAGTATGCATGTGTTCATTTGCATGTTTCCTACACTGGACACAGCTTTTTTTGTAGGCACATGGGCACACAAATAGACATCTATGTCCCTGCCTTTTGTTGTGCAAATACATGTTTATATTTGTATTAGTATTTGTCCCCTATGTGCATGCATTTTCCTGCAAATCAGTTTTAACCCATAAACAGCCAATCATACACACACACCTAAAATACGTTTATACTCCTACATACTGAAAGTCAATAAAATTGTTCAGAATTTAGATCCTTTTCAATGGATATATCAGTTTTACCCCCTATGTGTTTCATCTAGAAGCACAACTAATGAAGTATCACACACACACACACACACACACACACACCATGACGCTAATTATATTTACAATTTAAATAGTTTAGGCCAGAAAAAAAATGAAACAAAGCTTCAACTCTACACTAAAAATAAAAAAAATGATCAATCTAAACAGAGAGCAAAACAGTGAAACCTAGAGGAAAGACAAAGCAGATGTTTGGATGGGAAAGATGGAGCACTGATGAGTATTGTGCGCAGACACATACACACCTGTCACAAACAGAGTGACAGTCCAACAGAGAAAGAATTGGAGAGAAAAGACACAAAAAGGGAGGGGAAAAACAAAGACAAGCAGGAGACTGGAGGAAAGAGAGGGGATAATCAGAAAAAATTAACTGGATAAAGAAAGGGTAGAGAGTGGGTAAGAAAGAGAAAAGGAGAGAGAAAGGTGTGACAAGAGAAAGTGAAGTAGTTGACTTAAGTGTTGTACACATTATCCCATGTGCATAAGCAGGGAGTTTCACTTAACAGGGAAAAGGGCTGACGTAAGTGAGTCAGTTGAGCACATGTTTGTGTACGTGTGTCCACCCCTGTTGCATTAACAGCTCTTGCTTTCTTAAACAAGTAAAACAAGGGGATGAGGGAAGAAAGAGCAAGTGAGGGGGAGCAGGGTGTCCCCCATTCTTCTCTTCAGTGGAATATAAGTGCAGCAATTACCAGATTCATTCTGCATCCATAGCTGCAACCAAAAATGGCCAATCTAGTTAACAGGATACTCACTCAGTGCTCATGCTTTGTGTGGGAGAAACAGAGGGACAGTGCTCCTGTGTACTGACATTTAAGTCAAAAAGACTTTAAAAACTTATTTTCTTTCCAATTTATTTTCCCTATAGGAAAATCATTTTTCTTCTATTTCTCCCCATTAGAAGGATTCCACTTTTCACTGCTTGCAGCAACACATTATGGCAACAGTTCATCTGCCCGCATTACAAGCTTTGCTTGGAGAATTTGTTCCCCATGTGTTCTTTCAGCCCTCAGAGGACAGAGCTGGCAGAAAGCAGGACAGTTGTGCAATACAGTAGACCCATTTAGATATACTGTACATCATTAGGATACTAGATAAGGAGTGATCTAGTGCGGACCCATCAATGTTGCAAAATGAGGCCTGACGGGGAATCAACACCCCAATGTGACACTGATGATTTCATTACAAGCTAAAGTGTAATTTACAAGCTTCTGCCAAAAAGTAGCCCAGCACGCCTGTCAGTAGTCAGGGACTAATGTCTTTTTGGCAGAGGCTGACAGTCATTAATTCAATTAGAAATTAACAAAATAGAGTGGACTTCCTGACTGCAGAGTTTAATGTCAAACTGTGGGGTCACTGTGCTCGATTAACAAATGTGTTCATGTGGCAAAATCAAGTATTTAGTACAATGGTCTAGCTAAAGGACCAGCTCCTTGTGCTTTATCTTACAAAAATAAGTTAACCTAGACTGCAACCATACAAAATAAATGTTTTCAGCTGGCAGTGCAGCTACAGAACAGAAGAAACAAAAATGGATTCACCAAGAAATTGCCATTGAACCTCCCATCAGCAAAAAAAGTTTGTGACCTTTGAAGACATTTAAAATAAAGAACTCTTCCACTTTTATAACAACAGATCAATGTGTTTGTCTGCAGTAACCCAAGGATCAAGGGTCTTTTTGGCACCAGGTGTCAGTAGTTAATTTTACAATAATCAGCACACAGAGTGAACAGATTCATGTGGTAAATTTTGAAATATTTATTTCTTTTTATTTCTTAAAGAATTGCTTTGTTGTCTGAGTTTACAGCACTCACTCTCTAACTTATTTACACAGTCATTTGATCCATGATTATTTTTAGGACTGTTTTATCTTTCCATTTTAGTGTTATGTGTTTGTGGGTAATTTAGACTATGTTATCCAGTTAATTTTGGCCTTTTTTGGCACCTGATGTGTTTTGGTTGGTTCACTGGTCTTTTTGTAGGTGAGAGGTTTCAACTGCTAGGTTTGATCTAACCTGTGTAAATTAACTGCATGATTCTGATTCATTTGACTCCATTGTAAATCATTTTGCTCAAATGTTTTGACACATTGTAATGATTCAAAATTACCTGAATCTGAAGATTCATTCAAGTATAAACTACATAAAAACCATGTTCTAAAGAGCACCTTCATTTTGCAGTTCGAGTACGGTTATCTTGCTTTTGTACCAGGCATTGCTGTGAGCATTTATTATTCATAGCAATGCACTTTTCACTGTTCTTTAGTGTTATTACTGCACATTGTGATACAAGCAGTGCAAAAGCTTCCTTGCTGCTCTCTCCCACCACTTCTCCATCCCTCCATCCTTCCACCTTTCCCTTGGCTCTAATTTCAGAAATCACAGTTGGCTTGAGTTTCCTCCCAGCTGGCGGAAAGAATCAATACCTCCCCTCTTTTGTCTTTCCCTCACTTCCTCTCGTCTCAGTCCCTGCATCCTCTGACCACCTCACTCTCTCTCTGTATTCTTCCCATTAACACCAGGTATATCTTTTTTCCTTTTCCTTGCTTATATTCACCTCCATCCATCCATTTCCCTCTTTTCCCCTTTCTGGTTTACTGCCTGGTGCTCTCTCACCCTCCAATCTCCCTACATCTATACCTCCCTCTCTCCATCATTCCATTGTCATTTCCCTTCTAGACAGTCTCAGATCGCTGACTCTCCTGTCTAAGGGATTCTATTCCCAAAAAGCCTTCTGTGCTCATCTTAAATCCACACACACATACCCATACACACTCCTATTAATAATCAGCAATAAAAAAAACACTGCCCATTTCAATATCACACTTACTTACTTACAAATGTATGCAGTGCACACACACGCACAGGCATGAGGATTCTTCAGGCATAAGGATACAAGCCACAGATGCTCAAAATAGCACCCATCCAATCACAAGTGCCAATGTCACCCTGACACGCAGGACTCCTGCACTACTCTATGCATCCTACATTACACACACCACAGCAGAATCTGTCTTTGCCTTCTGCAGACAATGGAGCACACCACATACACAGATACTGACCAAACTAATGAAAACGGAGAAGGGAAAAATTAGTAGAGGTAAGCAGAGATTTATTGCTTATTTGTACTTATAATGCAATCAGTTATTTTTGTATTAGCTTGTGGTTATAGCTGTAATCTTAAAATGTGCATTATTGTTGGTTTGTTCCATCAGTGCGTTTTCATCAGTGTATTTTTGCACTGTCAATTAGATAGTGTGGGCATTGATGTGACACTGTTAATTCTTGGGTCTGTAAAACAAAAAAAGAGCTTCCAGGGACTGGGTGTTGACAGCAGCTTTCACTACTGGTCATAAATTGAATAACTGCAGCACAACAACAGAGAGATAAATAGATTTAGTCATATGTACATGATAGAGCTAAATTTTGGGAGTGATCATGTAATTAGATTAATTTCAATTTAATTTGATTATGGCCTTAAAGATTCAATTACATTAGACAATTTCTAGCATTGCATAAATATGAAAGCACTAATCAGAATTATCCTGAAACTTAAAACTTCTTTTCATTCCACATACGCAAAGCTGTTCTGTTACCTTTTGACTTGAAATCTAATCTTTTTGCATATATGGTAATAATTTGGTTTTCATCATGAAGGTGTTTTAAATATTGTGCTTCCCTAATTGTACTATTTATAACAAGCAACCAGACATACATTCAGTGCTAATGAAGTGATCCCAATCTAAGGGTGACGGTGGGTGCACATTTTCTTTCTCTCATTCTCTAATCTTTTAAATGATTGGAGAAATACGTGGTAGTTTTACCTCTGCAGAGTGACAAAACTATGCAAATGAATTAATAAATCACTGTTTGGTTAAACTGCATCCAACTCCAATGTGTGTAACTGGTGTTAAGTTTTACAGGGTCGCAAGCAAAACAGGTTTGTGACCAGTGTACTAATGCACACATATTGTCTGTGGATGATTTTAAGAATTGATACTAGATTATTGCAATTGGTCATATCACTGAGTGTTCTTTCATTTTAGTCTTATTAGATGATGACTTCCAATTTCTCTATAAACTGAGGTATTTAGGGAAAAAAGTTAACAGGTGAAGACACAACAAAAGAAGTTAAGGCAAACTGAAAAAACAGACAAACATGAGCCAGAACATAAATAATTAAATTGGAGAAAAGAAAGAAGACAAAAACGGACAGCTGCTTGAGTTCACTGAGAAAAAGTGTGGAACATTTTTCATCTACCCCATTTCCAAATGCTGGTTTTCCTGATGGAATATTAAGATATGCTCTTAGGGCAAAAAGTGCTGGTGGTTTTGAAGTCAAAAATGGGACAAAACACACACACGTGCAGGATGTTCGTGAGTCTTTAAGTAGTAATGTTTAAAATACACTGACCACCTCCAGTAACAAAGTGGCAATCTGAATTCTGTCTACCAAGGACATGACTCGTCTGAGCGAGAGCATGTCATCCCTTTACTCGCTGTCCCCATGATTGACAACAGAACTAATTCCACGTTTAACACCTTCAGCAGTTTGACAGACGTGTGTGTACACACAAACAGAGTTTACAGAGAGACATGGTGCAAAAAGCCTCAAACACCAAGCAGCAAAGACTGATACACACTTGAAAGAAATGTGATGTCACAAACACACACACACAAGTCTGTCTTGAATACTCACAAACCCATAGCAGGTGCTATTATTTAATTATGGATAATGTCAAGCTGCACACACATTCATACCATTGTAACTAAGAATGCAAACATTCAAGTAACACACAAATTTGGAGGGGTATATGCCTCAGAACTCTCTGCAATAAGAATATTAAAGGATAATTCTGGCAGTATTCTCCCATGAAGAGACCAAAACCAACAATTCATTTGATTCCAGTTGCAAGTATTTGCTGTATAGTCAAACCACTGTGTAAACTAAAACTATTAAAACAAATCAGCCAGCCACAGTTTCACTGAGTGAAATGTTTCTTTATTATGTGAACACACACTCTTTGCTTTATTTTGAGTCAGTCCTAGAGACATCATCCTGCAGCTGTAAATGCCCACTAACGCAATGAATGTCTATTAATCCACAGCTGAAAATTCAAAACTTACTCCTGTTTGAGAAAATTCTGCTAAAACCTACAGACCCCAACTGTTTTACAAAACAAAACTATATTATGACCCATTTTTTAAGATTTACATCTTAAGCAGGAGTCGGCTCTGGGCCGAGTGCCGCACACTGAGTAGGTAAGCCAAAAAGGCAGAAAAACACTTTATTTTAATCCTTCATGACATTTCTTTCACAAGAAAAATATAAAATAACACCAGAGTCACTATTTCAGCAATCTTTTTAAAAACAAAATATTACAACACCAAGGGCTGTTTAGGTTAGACTGCATATAGACACACACACTCCTCACTGGTACACAGAAATATGCACTTTTGCTTTGTTGAGAGTGCTGATGAGTTGTGGACATATTTGTGCTTCGGAGTAGCAATTTTCTCAGGGGATAGTGGGAAAACAAGCAGGCAAACGCTAGAAAAATACTGAACACAAACATAATTTCTCCCCAGTTCTCCAACACACTCAGCTACAAATTATGCTTCTCTTCAAATCGTCTTGCCAATAGATTTCAATCTTTATCTACTGTTCTATCTCCATCTCACACTTTACACAGCAGCAAAGTAGCACATTTTCTTCCACTCCTTTACTCTACAAGGGTTCAAAAAAGAGAGAAGAGTTGTTTTCTGGCCTGGCTTCAATGTTGCCTGCTAATTTCTGCCAAAAATAAAACATTCACATCCCTCTTCACCACCCAAAAAACACTAACATAACTGAGTGGGTGAGACTGCATCATGAACAGTGTAAAATGCACCAAAGTCTCAACTGTCAACATTCTTCACCCACACAAGTACCAGAACTAAATTCCTAATTACAGCTGCACAAATATCTAACAATTACTCTGCCTACTCCCCGTCTTAAGGTTAAACCGATAAATGTGCCATGAAACAAAAATGGCAAATACTGGAGCCTTGCTGACTTTAAAGTCACCTATGAACACACACCTGCTTGTCTTTCCTCTCACATACACCAAAACAAATGTTGAGCTAATTAGACACATGGTTTTGTTGCCCACAGATATCTAAGGTGAGCTTACATGCATACTAAAACACCTGCCTGTTGTTGAGCTAACAACCATTCCAGGGCTTGTTGTGCTACTCTCATCTGAGAGTCACTCAGAGTACCACATCCTGTGTGAGGCCTGTTTTGTCAGAAAAGAGTGCAGAAAGTTGCTGACAAACTGTAACATAAAGATTATAGCTCCCCTGGAAAAAAGCCCAAAGTGTAGGTGAGACAGTTTAGCATAATAATGGAAAAATTTACAATACAAATAAAAATGGAAAAAGTCATGGTCAGTTATATAACCATGTCTGGATTTTGGGATCAAATATAAAACATTTTTTTAATACCAAAAGAAACCACAAGATGAATTAGATGAATCATAATTGTAAGTAATCTATTTCCATTACACTGTATGTCTAATTACTGTGGGATGGTGAACTATATAGCTGACAACTACTATGTACTGTAATTGACGCACACAAAAGGATCATTAAAACAATGAGCAATGGAAAGAGTAAGTTCAAACTGCAAAGGCAAAAAGCAGTTCATAATACCAGTAGCCTGGTGGTAAAATGTAACAAATGGGCATGGTGGCTAAGCCCCACCTAAAATCTTTCAAATATCCCTGCCACTGAGGTGAAATTACATTTATTTTCTAAACATACACTGTACACTGTATGTACAGTATATGTTGAGCTGCTAAAGAACATAACGAAACTGTGATGGCAGGATATGATACTAGGTTGCAGTAGTTAACAGTTGGAGTTCAAGAACATGGATCTATTGTCTTCATTGGTCAGTTATGGCAAAATGACACTGTGACATATTTTGCGATATCACTTATTACTCTTTAACAATTACACAAGATCTTTGCCATTTGAAGCTATCCATGTTTGTACCAAAGCTGAAAGTGACAAAGGGAGTTAGAAATGGAGGGAAGGGATAAACATGTGCTCAATGAAAAGGACAAAACCAACTAGGAAAAAAAGAGAAATATTCAATATAGACAAAACAATTCAAAGAGAAACAAGACCAGGTAAGCCTAGGTTAGCATCACTGCAGAGAGACCTTGTGGGAGAACTCTGACACTTAAGTTTTAAATGACACTGGACCATTTTCACTCTGTTCCACAAAATGCATACTCTCTTGTGATGGTACTAAGGAAAGAACATTCAGTGTTAATGACCATCCTGCTCAGTGCTTTAGTAAAAAGCAATGATAACTAATCTGTTGTCAAACAACAGTAAATGTATCTTCCTATGAAGTTGCCAGACAAAAACATTTACCACTTTTCACTTGTTATTGACACAGCTGTCTTGGGGCAGTCAATGAAACTTGTAAATGAAAATGTGTTTTAAGATTCTGTCAAATTTAATCTCCAGTGTCTGAGTCATGTTATTTTATGCTTTTGTCATTATAGTCTATGATAGGATCCTGCAGCATATGTGTTGAGTGAGTAAACCCCTGCCCATTTGTGCACAGATGTTGCAGGGCTCAGAGATAGCACATTTAACTTGTTGATGGTGAAGAAAGAAGGATTTATGCCCAAATGCAGGTTTTCAACTTCACTTCCTGATAAAACTCATGCTCACCAAGCAGCAGGTGTCTGCTGCTACCTGCAGCTGAACCTTCTCCAGAGTGGTGTATTCAAAGCTTCTCAACCCACTGCAGATGCAGAAATACCCAATACAACTGCTGCACAGCAACACAGATATCAAAGAGGTATTTAAAAAGAAACAAAATCATCACATGCAGCAAATGGATGATTGAGCAAGAAATGAAGCGTCCAATCAGTAGGCCAATCACTTTGATTATGAAAACCTCACAGCGCTATAGTGAGATGCATCATTCATAAAACTAATCAGGACTGGCTGAGATATTGCATGTGCTGGTTAAAGGTCAGCAACAGTCCTCCCCCTGAAAACAAAAAGGCAACAAAGACACAGCAGCCAGGCAATCAGAGCGGAGAGAAAAAACAAAACTATTACCAAGCCAGTAAACAAAATCAGCTGTATGAGCAGCAGAAAACACATAACAGTATAGCAGGCCATTTGACAATATCTCTGATTTTCTTGTGAGCTCTGGCTTGATATCCACAGCTCTGAGCTCAACACTTTTCACTGAGAGCTAAAGTAACTTCCTGTAGCCGTCAGTGTTGCCAGGCAACTTTGTTCTCTGGGACATTCTATCAGGAAATGCTGTGGCCTACAGTGAGTTCAAAGACTGCACCGTTTCTCTGAAAGACTCAGATGGAGGCCACTGATAATGGAAGATGGGTGATACACAGACGAGATGAAGGGGGACAGACTGCCAGCACTATGGAGATGCCATTAAGACCAGATAAGAGCTGAGATACAGCAGGTGTGCGTTGGGGAGTAGGAGAAAAGATGGTAAACGTGTATATGCATGAGTGTCTGAGCACAGAGAACCAAGAGTGGGGAGAATAAAGCACCCAGTGCTTTCTATATATACATAATATCTTTCTATGTTTTTTAATGTGTTTTTTTTTTTGGGGGGGGGGGGGGATTTTTTGGTGTGTGGGTACAAGCAAATGCTGGAGAGACTGCATTTGTGAACGTGCAGGTATTCTGTTCAGATGTACACACATGTGATACAATAGCAGTTTAATGTCTGGAACATTATGCCATTACATTTCAATGAGCTGCTGATTAAATTGAAAAGGCTCTAATTACACTGCAAATTGGACTGGACGTATAAACGTGTCTGAGCACACTGAAAGAGTCCACAAGAAGGGTAAACTATGAAAAACTGGCCACTTGAGACAACCACATGTCCCTTGTAATGTGTGTGTTTGTGTATGGGCAAGAGCTACAGTTTTACACCAACATAAATATTCAGCATAAAAATAAACCCCCTTTATCATTTTCTATTCTATAAGGACCACACAACATATTAAAATAAATGTCACACACATACCAAACTGTCACAAACACACGCATTAGTAACATCCAACTGAGTACCAAAGTTCAGCCTCACTGTTGCTTAGGGAGCAGGTTTCAGCACCTGTGGTGAGAGCTGGGTTCAGATCTGAAGTGGATGCCTTCACTGTTGGGACTGACACAAATTGAAATACAATCACAACACAGACCAGGGAAATGCAACTACAGGAGGGAAGGAGGGAAGAGGGGGAGGGGGTATCTGGAACTAGGAAAAAGGAAGATGAGGCCGAGAGAAAGTGAGACCCCTGGTGATAATCTGCAAATGCTGCAGGTTTGATCCTTCACCGTGTGAGACTTCTTATTCACATCTGCATTACCATACTTGTGAGGACTTCAGTGTCTACATCTAGAAAAGACTCCCTCTACTCTTACTACAGTGGTCTCATGGAATAATCTGCAATTTCACCTGAATCAAATAAGTCATACCTTACTCTAACTTTGAAACAGTTTACAGTGTTCGTCTTCTACCGGTTTAAGAACGCTTTAAATGAGCCTGTGCCTTATTTATTTTCATTCTATATTATATTGTCTGTTCCAGTTATTTTGTCAGCTGTTAACAGGGCGCAGTATAAGTGACTTTCTTTTCTCAAATCCTAAAACTTATAAACTGCAAATCCCTGATTTGGCACTGAATGTTTCAATACACCAACATTATATAAATCGGCATTTTGGAAAATATGTTAATTAGCATTCTTGATGAGAGTAAGATGAAAAGATACAACTCTAAGGTCTATTCACTGTGCTCAGATCAAATAAAATGTTCTCCAAAGTAGTCACAAATAAAGTGTTCACAATATTTACATTTTTGTCATTAATGTGGCTATTATCTTATTACCATTTACATGTATATATTTTTCATAATCTTTTTATACATCAATTGATCTGTCAGATTAGATCATTTAACTTCTGCTCTTTTCTCCTCTCTCCTTTTTTCTAATATTCGGGTTCTTGAGCTTGAGGCATGCTACTTATATAGCTATCTTGTACTAGCCTCCCTTTATGATTATTTTTTTTCTATGAATGCTTATGTGGGTGCATGATATGTTGCAATAATTATTTTTTCTTTTTGCAAAGGAGCTTCCTTTTGTCTTCATGCAATGCATTTTTAGTTACAAATCAAGCACACAGCCTTGACAAGCACAAACTAAAATATATTACTGGTAATGGCAATTATACCTACTATGTACAAATGAGGTCAAATAAACAGATTCACTTGATAGAGTTCATTCACTTGAATTCAAGAATTCAGGGTTTGGAAACAGGAGAAAATCTTCCCCCTGCATGCAAGCAACAACAGTTAGTGCTCTCAAACAGACAGCACACCAGAGTTGTGCCTGTGTGATGGAGCTGAAATGTGTCCATGCACTTGGTCAGTGGACGTCTTCTGAAGAATAGTAAGCAGGTTTGTGCATGAGCGTGCATGCATGCTGTACTCTTGTTGGCACCTGTCATACATTGTCATTTGAGGAGCCACATCACTCTCTTGGCTCAAATGGTAATATGCAGAGATTCATGGACAAGTGCTTGCTGCTGCTTTTTAACACACACAAGGAGACACGGTTCGCCACTTAAGGCAGATAAACTGGGTGTTGTTGTGAGTTGATTACTGCAGAAAAAAAAAAAAAATCACCACTACAGCAAGGTCATATCATGAGTCTCACATAAAGTTTCTATGTTTCTCTTATACAACCATTTCTCCATCAGTATCATCAAGGTCATTTCTTTATCAAATCACCATTCTAGTCTCTATCCTCCTCTCCCACTCTTCCCTCATCACTTCTATCCATCCCTCAACTGGGCCATTACCTGAAAAGGCCATTACTTGAAATCTCCATTGAGAGATGAGGCTTGACTTTTAAGTGATGCTGTCATGGTAGAGCTAAGTTTCTGGTTACACTAAAGTGAAAAACTGCAGTATAATTTGCTGTATAAAGACTAGATACAAGGTGAGCTTTCACTTTGCAGGAATGTTTTTGCATGTTGTACCTGAGCAGAATGCCCAATTGGTGACAATAATCACACAAATGTTCAAGGAAAACACTCAAAAACTCTTTAAACACTCATTTCTAGAATTGCATTTACTGTCTGCACTGTTGACATCAATTTCCACCCATTTTCAAATAGCATTTTAATTTTCACAGTTTGGCAAAGCACTAATGCCCCCCCTCATTTGAATCACAGGTACAGAGCACATTAAAATTCCTGGGTAAAATCCAGTTGTTTTGTCAACCAATTACAGACAGAAAAATGAATAGCACTGGGAATTTGCTCAAACTTCCTAAATACAACCCAAAGCTCGAGGGTCCTCGCCAGGAAGGCTTTTTCAGTTTCAGTGAACAATTTCTCCTCAAGTCTGCCAACCTTTTTTAACGAGTGGTCAAAACTCTGAAGCACTGCACATTCAAAGTGCTGACACCTTCCTTAACAGCTCAGAGGAAATACTGCTTCCTAGTGAATAATCTGCCTTAACATCAGGGTACAGCCACATGAATATTTAACACTTTTTTAATACACACCTATTAATTTTGTGTGATCAGTGATTAAAATATCATTAAGTAGAGGTTCTGTCATTTTCCCCATCTCCTACAGAAGCATTTTCCCTGAGTAATGGAATGGTCTAGTTAACCTGAATCTTTGGGAAATGCCTGTATGACAGGCTGAAAGAGCCAGCAGAAATCAGAGGAGCTTTGTGGCTGATTGATACTGGCTTCAACACCAAACACACAGCCATACCTGTCTGGCGAGGTTGACAGCATCAGCGTGAAGTCGGTCTCTCAGATGAGGGTCCAGTTGGAAAGCAGGCGCAATCTCCACAACCTTCAAAACAACAAAGATTGTACTGATGTGACCACAAGATTTTCAGAACATAAAATGCAGGAGAATGTCAATGTCAGGACAATAAGACATACTTGTCTCACCTCAGTGATATACTCATCACCTGCAAAGGCTGCATCTGAACACTTCTAAGAATTAATTTTGACACTTACAGTGGGATTTGGGGAAAAACATGCAATTAAATTAAAGCATTTTGTCATTATCCATCTAGACACTGAGGATGGAAATGGTCTCTCCAAATTCTCTTGGATGATATGCTGCCTTTGACACATGATCAAACATTTTTTATGAATTTACCACTGAAAGAGATTTTTAATTCAAAACTCATAGCCAAGGTTTTAAGACAGTAGTTAAAACTGTGAGAAGTCATGCTATGCCACCCTGCATTCCTTTCATTTCATGGCTATTAGATTTGAGGGCTCTCTGAGCTGAAAACAAAATTTAGAAAATGGCCACTGACAGCAAAGTATTTTCCACTGCAAAAATTGATCATTGCAAAACATGATGCTGTTCTGTCTCCTGTTTGGTGTTGGGCAGGTAGAGGAAAACTTCTAAGTGAAAACTGTGTTCAGAGCAGTGACTGTGAACCAAAACAACATTGCCAGATGCAAAGCAAAAACAATGAGCTGGCAAGTGTTGAACACTCCCACAGAGCTGCAAGGAACTGCGGAATTGGGTAATAATTCTCTATTGGTTTATCACCACAAGATATCACTTTCACTACACAATCACATAAAAGTATAATGTAGTGCAGTTTTAATGATGCACTTAATGAGTGACCAAAAACCTACACTTTCCTATTAATGTTTAGTAAATATCACCAATTGTTTTTATTTTTCCTACTGTAGCCATGTTTACAATATATGCCACTTCAGCCTTTGCAAAACAGATGGAGAGAATTACTGATACATTCAGCCTTTCATTTGGTCTGGCAACTGCTGCTGGGTGAGTAGGGTTCACTATGTTGGAGGCTGATCTGTTTCGTTCCACTGTGTCAAACAAGTCAACCAATCCAAGAGAAATAATTGAATCTAATTCAAAACAACGTGACCCATGTCTGATTTCAAAAAATAAAAACCAGGAAGAAAAAACCAAGAACTCAATTACATTTTTATCAAATCTTATCCCAGAAAAACCCTTCCAAGGATGACTAGCACTTCCAAGACATTGAGAAAAGCTAAAAATACCCTATCAGCGCTCTACCATCCAAAATCTATTTCAGCAAGCGACTATTCTTGTTGCTGAGATTCAAACAGATCTTAGATTAAGGGCAAAGGCAGATTAAGTCTTACAGAATTAAACAACAACAGCTCTGGCATGAACAAAGTCACTAATATGATTATCATCTATAATTTGATTAAAAAGAGAGAAAGAAAGTGATGAAACCACATGATTGAAACTGCTCTGAGGTGACAATATGTAATAAAATATTACACGTTAATCAGCTTCCTCTGATGAAAGCACTGTTATATTGAGTGACAATTAGATGACAATTTTCTCTTTCATGTGGTATATCAGATATTTTTGTTATTTTTGGAAATAAGGTGATCCTAGAATAACTAATGTCCTTCAAGCACCAACCAACCCCCACAACAGGGGAAACAAGAGGAATGAATGATAAGCAATTCAATATGCCAAGACACTGTTTTTGTTGATCCAAGTTGATTTGGTAGAAAATGATGTAGATGCTGCAGTTGTGTCCAATTTGTATTGACATATAATCCTCTTACCCCTGCTGCTCTCATCTATGATACCCATAGCCACCAGTGCCAATATAATCATTGCTATAATAGGGACTATAATGACCTTATTTATTCATATGTTGCTTAATTGGCCTATTTAAGGCCTGTTTGGCCTAAATAAAAAGGAAATGCAACACAACACATTGCATATTCAGCAGACTGCAGTCCTTGCAGATGTGATTCCCGCTTATGACGTTTATTTTGTGCCCACCCATCATGATCATCCACTTCCTGCTAATCTACGTCACACAGCAGAAATGCCGTTAAGATCATCTTAAATACATTCTAACACTGAGTTGGGTAAGCTGAATTTTAAAATGAGGACTTCACCTTTTGGTGCCTCCGCTGAATGGAGCAGTCTCTCTCATAGAGGTGGATGACATTGCCATATTTATCACCTGGGGGGAAAAAAAGACACAGGTAGGTGAGAAAATGACAAAAAGGAGGAACAAAGAAAATGATAAAATAATGAGGAGTATGAGTGGTTGAATAGTGTTGCTGAATTCAAGTGAAGGAGATGTGAAAGAAACATTCTTTGATCCCAGGTTCAGTGTGAATTATCGGTAGACAATTTAGAGCTTTGTCAACCAAACACAGACTGTGTGAGAATTTGGACCTAAATTTCTGACAATATGACTCCTGCTACAGTCCACATCTTAAGACTGACTCTGGCAGTGAAGGATACTCCACCTCTTCACCCTGAAAAGCTGCATTCTTTAGCTGTATAATATAGTCCAGCTTAATGATGCAATGTCATCCAATGAGTTGGAGTTTTGATGAATTTAGCTAAATCTAAGCACAGAGAATGCTCCTGTCCACTTCTGCATTTATCTTTTTGCTTCTGTCAGGAATATATTCATCAGTGAATGCCATTGTTTTTAACTCGCAGCCATACATGCCCAAGCCATAACAGAACCACCACATTTGACAGATGAGACAGTAACTTAATTTAATAGACCCATCTCACACAATATGACCTGCAAGATCACTGCTATGTATAGTGTTGACAGGGCCTTAGAAGGAGAAAGGGTGGAGGAAAGTTGGAGAGGAATATCAGAGAAACAAAATGAAACAGAGGGAATATTTGGAGGAGAAGGGAAAGTAAGGGAGAAAAGTAGAGAAAGGAGGAATGCAGGAGAAGAGGGTTGGCAAAGACATGCCTTTTAACAAATAATTCACAAAATCCCCTGAATGCCCTAAAGACAATAGTTAATCACAGTGACCACACACACACACACACACTACACTACACCAAGATAAGTTCTGAATGCTAAATAAACACACACACGCAAAGACACCCCTGCCAAACCAGACAGATATGTGTCAGTGCTGTGCACATGACCATGCACACACAAATACATATTCACATGTACAGTCCAGAACATGCTCAAAGTGCAGACACTTCCTGTAAGTGTTGGTGTTGTATTTCAGTTCTGTAATATCGAGTGGTTGCAGAGTTATATCCACTATATTGAGAGAAAAATAATGTCTGAAGAATCCTCTGCTGGCCAATGAATCTCATTCACTCTCATTGTTCATTTGTCTCTCTCTCTACCTCAGCACTGCTACGGAGTTCAAGGACCTCTCTATGTATCTTGCTTTCTTAACGAACTTCAGTCAATTTGCATAAACCAAGAACGGACACATAGTTAAAAGGCAAACACAAAGGAAGTGGTGGAGTACACTTACCGAGGATCTGTACTTCAATGTGCCTAGGCTTTTCAATAAACTTCTCGACAAATAGGGCTCCATTCCCAAAAGCCGTTAGGGCTTCAGAGTAGGCCCGCTGGTAATTCTCCTCAAGTTCCTGACAAACAGACAAGAAAAATCCATACATGTCTGAGTTAGTGCAACCATTCAAGAGGCAAAAGAGTCACAGCAAAGATTTGTATGGTTTTCAAGGAGATTTGCTGCTGTTGCATCAGGTCATTTATTTTATTTGGAACAACTTCTATTTTCAGTATCATATCCCTTGTCATTCACACATAATGCTGTGCAGTTTTTTGTCCTATTTGATGTGAATGTTTACACACCCTTAGGGAGCAAGATGCTACACAAGATCTCTGGGACCAGGCTGAAGGAGGTCACGACCGAGCAGGCTTAAGGTCACGACTCAATCTATGTTTGTCAGTTTGTGATGCCACCCCATGCCCATCTAGTCTTCTCTACTGGGGAAAGATTTGAGTCACCATCATGCCCTCTTCCCAGTGCCACAGGAGAGGATACTTGAGCTCATCCTCAGCTGTCATCTCATAGCCTTGAGAAAAGATACTCTTGGTGACAAAACAACCAGGTGCTCAAGGGGGTAGCAGACGTCATCAGCATTGCCAAAAGCAGGCCCCTATTTTTGTCACAGTGGCCTCTCAGAAAACAGCGCAAAACAGGAATGAAGGGAAACTATGAATTTCACAGACTGACCAGAAATTCTTCACTGAGCATTATTCCTTCAACATCATTTCCATCTCCGATCATGTGTTATTGTGCAGGAGAAATTACTTTATACAGACCATGCATAAAACTCTGTTTACAAAAAACATCACATACTAAACTAGTTACATAATCAGTTGACTCAGTTCGGCAGTGTATTGTAGGAGGCTAAATATTAAAAATTCCCATCTCCACACCATTTTCCACTTTTCAGAAACTAATAAATCACTGAAAAATAAACCTCTCAGTTATGAGATTGTAATTGTTAGAAACATACTGCTAACTGAAACAGAGAATTATGAAAAATTATCACAGTGAATTTGGCATAACAGAAGAAGTCACTAAAGAGAATACTGGCTTCCAACTAGCACTGAGTGAAGTGTTGGAAATGTAATTCTGACTCACAGACTTTGCAAAGTTGTCAAATCATTGGTGCACCTCTATTTTTGTAAATGACACCAAAGACTTTTGAAAGACTCAAAGTTAACAGACTTCCATTTGTACTCTTTCCACATCACTTCAGTCCGTCTGTCAACTTTGGCCACTGGAGCTTTGATACGTGCAGTTCTACTTTTCTCTTACTCTCTTTACTCTTTAGGAAAGCACATCACATCAAACTCTGAGCAAAAATCTGGCACTTTAATACTTCCTTGCTTATCAGTAAACATACACATCTTGTCCTGCAATATGTTAATAGTTAGGCTCACTCTGTTAATTCAGCATACAAATGACCCACGAGCTAGCCTTAATGGAATAAAAAGACAACCTACGCATTGTTGCTTGGGGTCCCAACAGTGTAAGGAAACCTCTTTACAATTTCCTCACATCATATCAGCTGGAGCTTCTGAGGCCCCTGTGACTACACTGAATAACTAGAAATGTCAACAACTAATTAATTAGACGAGGGTACAACTCAGAAAAGGTCATATTTTCCAATAGATTGCTGAATTGTGAAACTCAGTGACTACAGTAAAACAACACTGCTTTTCCTTGTGTAGATTAGTGAGTCAAGCATGAAGTCCATGTGGCTGACACTGACCAGTCTTGTCTGAATGTGATATTGTTCACTGGGGTGAGGTTTTAGTGAGTCAAAGCCGGTGTGTCACTCTACCTATTACATGGTAATAGTAAAACAAAAATTAGAGCTGAAACAATTGATCAATTAATCAACTGAATTAATGGACAACTATTTAAGAAAAAAGGCCAAACAATCACTGCTTCCAGATTATCAAATGATGATGATTTTATGTTTTTCCTTTCTCATACTATATGTGATAGTAAACTGAACATCTTTCTTTTCTCATTCTTTTCTGATACATTATAAACCAAACAATCAATTAAATTGACAGTGAAAATAATCGTTGCCCAAAGAGGGAGCATATTTTAGGCTATATATTTGATAAACTAACTAAATGTGGCATTTTAAGCGAGATAAGAAGTCGTGGTGCTTATTTGCATTACCTTATTTATTGTGACTTAATTATTCTTTGTCTTAAAAAAAAAGAAAAAAGAAAAGAAATACCACACATATAACAGTAAATGCTACCAGCTGTGACGGGCGAGGAGGTGGATTTTCTCTGTATAGATCTGATTCACCACTGATCTCTGCCTTCCTCTATTTGATTGGACAACAACCAGCTGCCTGCTGAAAAAGTTTGATGTGGTCAAACTTGAGGCAGAAACAGGGGAAGGCTGTGTTCTTTCAGATGGGCACTGACCACACACACCCTCCAGTGACCCCTCTACTACTGGCATAAGAAGCAAAGTTGCCGCCAGGCCTCCGCTGAAATAAACAAGGGTGACAACTTGCCACTTCCTGGTGTCTACTGGCCTGAAGGAGTTCAGTTTCCTTTTGAGACACATATTTTGGATAAGGAGGACATTAAACCCCTTATCATGTATTGATGTCCTGAGGTAACTAGGAAATTCTATTTATTTTTCCATTAATAATTTCCAACATTCTGTGACGACAACAAACAAAAAAATATATATTACCCTACCACCGAACCATGGCAAGTGAAACTGTATTATTGGTCCCACTTACTATACACATACTTATTGTTTTCCAATAACAATAAATTGAGGTTAAAAGTGTTTTTCTTGGAGGTTAAAATTCTACAGCCATTCTGAATTAATTAGTACTTACAGTGAACGAACAGATGTTGGTCTGTGACAATGAAAATCTTATTGAATATATTTTAAGTGACTTCCCTTATTTAACTGTCTGTAAGCAGTACTATTGTATATTAACACACATTTTACCTAACATAGATGAAACTAACAGCAGAAGAACTGTATATGCAGACTATTACCACACTTAGTAAATTATGAAAATGTTGTACATTATGTATATGGTAGTATATTACACAGTCTGTTTTTAGTTTTCTGGGTACGTAAGTGTAACTTCAGCCTTTGCATTCTAGTTTGAAGTGGAAAGTTCAGAACAATAATGCAATCTAAAGTTAACAAGTCAGAGTCTTCAGGTCAAATACCTACGTACACACAGTAGAGTGAAAAAAGCTAAAGATACTGAGATAAAGAAACTGACAGAATTAGTCTGATGTCATATTAGTATAATTTAACAGCAAACCATAATTAGACCATGCTAACAAATAACTACAGAATGACACTGCTGAAAAATTCCAGTTTTAGCTGACATTTCTCTCTACCAAAGTACTGTGTGGTCATCACTATGACAACAATTGTGACAGACCATCATTGCTGTCAGGGTGATAGCACCCTTACATGACCATATGGAGGAAGATGAGGATTGTGACAGACTGGTAGATGTAAATCCATCAAAGGGATACACATGGCTAGTTTCAGGGCACATCAAGTTGTTGAAGACATGTTGAGGGTAAGTATTTTCCCACCTGATCATATTTATGTATGTTGAATTACATACATGTAGTTTGTATGTCAGGATGATTTATTATTTTTTTTAAATCACTCATGTTGGAATCATGATGCAAATGTAAGATCATCTTTAAATTGAGATGTGTATTTGTAAAGAGGGCCCCTGGACAGTTACAATATTGAAACACATTATTTCTTCATGTCCCCTGCTGATGCAGGAGAACAAGCCACCAACACACAGAAATCACTCAGGGTTCACTAGGTGACAGAGGCAATTTCAGAGCACACACACCAAAACACACGGCTGGAGAGATAAATGACCAGGTTGTAATTTCCAAGCAATTTCACTTTGCTGCAACACAAACAGAAAATTAATGAATATGAAAACCAAAATTTGTCATGAGGCTGGCTGGGTTCGTTTTCTCTTTGCTGGACAAGCATCAGTACAAGATGTATGTTGTTAGAGCAAGCTGTTAAATTACATCTCTCACAGAAGTGGTCATGGACAGCAGCAGCTCACCTCGTACTCTCTGACCACCCTCATGCCTCGACCACCTCCTCCATAGGCTGCTTTGAAGATGATGGGGAAGCCGTAAGTTTGAGCAAATGCCTGTGCCTCCTGCAGGCTGGAGATGGGAGAATCTGTTCCTGGGACCACAGGTACACCTAGACAAGGGTGAGTTGAGAGAGAAATATGTCATTTTAAAAATATGTTAAATGCTATACTATAACACAAAAAGAAAAAATGAAAGCAGTAGCAGAATAATTATGAAAGTGTTGTGATTAAGTGATTAATCCTGTGAGACTGAAAAATAGCTATGCATTCTCACAAGATCAGATTTGGTTAAAATGAATAATTTTAATTCTTTAAACAGCAAGAGAACAGCTTTGTGGTGCAAAATAGGAAACAGGTATTTGCAATCCACTACAAAGAGAGCTTAATGTTTCAAAGTTTCTTGCAGTTGCAGATGGAGCAAGTTTAAGGCTGCAAAAACACATTCTGAAAATGTTCATCTTCTCCAGTAAAGATGAAATAAATGCTTGGAGAGTAAAAGCCAAAGCAGATGCTAGCAGGGCAATGCCAGGGTAAAATGGTGAGGGATGAGGGGGAATGAGTCATCATCATAACAACAGGTGCTAAGATCAGCAAATTTAGTTTCAATTTTCAGAGGCATTATCAGTAATGATGAACTCAGACAGATAAAATAGACACTATCGAGTATTTTGTCTTTAGTATCATTTATTTACAGTGAATATATAAATGGCACAATTTTCTGATATTACAAAAATACTATTCATTGTATAGCAGTTATTCAAATTATGACGTTTGCGTGCTTAATCTCAATTTTGCCAGTCATCCCCTTCCATACCTGCACTGATGGCCAGGGAGCGAGCCTCCACCTTGTCTCCCATCTTGCGGACTGTGTCTGGGGCTGGCCCAACAAACATCACTCCGGCGTCGGAGCAGGCCTGTGCAAAGTCTGCTCGCTCAGAAAGGAAACCGTAGCCTGGGTGGATAGCATCCACATTGTTGTCCTAGGAAGTGAGAGAGGGACAGATAGAGAAAAGGTCACTTTCATTATATTTCTGTGCATTATTACCACTTTGAAACTCAGCTATCTGAGAACAAATTTCTGTCCACAATGTCAGCAACACATTTTTTTAATGCATTTTATTTTACATTTGTGGTATAATATTTGCAAATGGAGCTCAGAGAAGGCCAGCTAAGCAACAGGAGTTCTGCTAAACAGGGAGTCTCTGTGGGGCCCCAGTTAACACTTGGCTGACTACTAGTAAGGGAAATAAAACGTCATTACACACATTAACCTGCATGCTTGAGCACTCACTGCCTGTTTGCCAGTGAGAAGGTTTTACATGTCACTTACAGCAAAGGGACTGTGGGCTAATGACATATTTTATTCTCATTCCATTTTAGTTGCAGTCACCCTAATCATCATCTACTCAATGGATACTAGCAGGAGACTGAGTGAGTAGACAGCCACGCATAATTTGAGGGTCAGGGAGAACATACTGAGAGGAATACACACACATACACACAGGGTAGCAGACAGATACAGTAGCTGCCGAGCTTGACAGATAGAGCCATCTCTGGATCAGTATGTGCCATCTGCTCTTGGATACGAGGCGGACTATAATTATGGGCTGTCCCGTTGTTAGGGGAGCTGTTACTGGCAGACCAGAGGAGGCATGGAGCCATGCTCACATGCACACACACCCATAAAATACAGCAAGAGCATGCACACAAGCAGGTTCACCAAAACACCTTATCAGACAAACAGACATGAATGCAGACATGGACAGCAGATAAAGCTCCACACAGAAGCTAACACAAAGCCCCAGGTTAACACACACTCAAGATCAGACACTACTTTCACATTCATGAACAGATGCACACATTATCAAATACAATATAGCTAAAAAGTCACACGTAGAAGGTAATGGGACAGAAATGGATGATTATTTTGGTCACAGGGTAATAGAGACACACAGTGTGAAGAATGACACAGACTGAATGTGAAAGAGTGAGAGCGAGAGAGAAAGAACACACACACAAACACGCACTCCTTGCTGGCATGGGGTGGCTGGGCTCCCAGATAGACAGACGGATTTTGAGAAATTAGTTGGACGGCGAAGGCTACCCAATTTGGCTGGCTGACCACATGCCCACGCAGGAAAATTATAAACCGTGAGAGGTTGATCAGAAAAATGATAATGAACAACTGGCAGCACATCCTGGAGGGATGGAGAGAGGAAGGGATGGAAAGGAGGTAACAAGGAACAGATCAGATCTAACACAGTGATAAGTGGCAGAAGGAAGAAAAGAAGAGGGAGAGAGATTGGGAATGATAGTGAAAAGGAGGGAAATGGTGAATTGAAGACAGAAACAGAACATGGAGGCAGGTGTTTGAGGAATGGACAGAGAGAGTTTGTTCCTTTTCCTTCCTACCAACCAAGCTGGATATAGACTAAGTGTGAACAGAAAGTAATAAAGGGGATTTGTCTGTCACTTGTTCCGCTTAATTGTATGCCATTGAAATTCATGAAAATTTCTTGTATCTGTGACAGCAAGGGCAAGATTCAGGAAGATAGCAGATGTCCTGAAGATCAAAAGTAAGGTGAACCACTTTGAAAATACTTTTTAATCCCCCTAAAACTACACAGTAATTTTTGCTTTTTGTGTCAGTCCAGGTAAAAAAAAAAATAGAGACAATTCAGTAGTTAGTCAGCTTTTAAGATATTAACACGCATATTTTTTCACTCTAGACAGAGCCAGGATAGCCATTTAGCCCTGACTCCTGTCTTTAAGTTAAGGTAAGCTAATTATCTACTGTCTTCAGCTCTTTACAGTAATCTGTAGAGATAGACAAGATATAAAATCTTCTGATTTCACTCCCATAAAGTAAATACACAAATGTAGAACTTTTCTCTTAATGCTAATTAAAGACTAACTACTTCAAAGTAAAAGCCTTCAAGCAAAATGAACTGAGATAGTTTATTGAAGCTCAGTTAAAATTTAACATTGAGAAACACTGTTCATAATAAAAAAACTGTCCTATTTGCACCACTTTTTGGTGCAAAATGGGGCTGATGTATGAGGACACGATGCAACCTGCTTCTGTGAGTGTATACTGTGTGTGTGTTGTCCAAAGAGCAGCCAGAGCACAAGTTTTTTTATTGTAGAGAAACTAACTGGTGGCATTTTAATGCACATAACAATACATTCCATGAAAACCAGAGAGCCTTGAGTACTTGAGCATTCTGACATGACAAGTTAAATTTCCCCTGAAACTGAGTGTTATTAAGTACCATCTTTTATCATCATCATCGTAGGATAAATGCTATTTACCTTGGCTACTTTGATGATGTCAGGAATGTGCAGGTATGCAGCAACAGGTGGCAGACCTTTCCCAATCAGGTATGCCTCATCTGCCTTCTGCCTGTGAGGACAAATGCGATGGATTTACATTAGTGAGATGGGAAAGGATCAGAAAATTACACAAAAATGTGCACCAGTTCTCAAGTACACAACTATTATGGCTTCATGGCAGAATTTCCAAGCTCAGTAAATTTAGCCCCATATAGCCAAAAAAAAAAGGACACAACTATGATTATTAAAATTTGCACTCAAAACAGTCTTTTATAGGTTTTATGTTATGTGAAGAATGAGATGAAGGTGATATAAAGGAATGAGGCAGGAGTACAGGTGGAATTAAAAGCCTATAACAAAATGTATTCATCAGTGAGACATTTTAAAAAACAGAGACATCAGGAAGTCAGAGCTCTCAGGCAACAGATTAGGATGTTTGGGTATGTAAACCACACAGCGTGATTACCTGAGTGTTTGAATTGTCGATACAATTATTCTCATGTCCCCACTTAATACTAACCGCAAAACAAAGAACTGGCCCATTGCACAAGAGAGCAGAAAATGCTCCCCAGCTTCCTTTAATTGCGGTTGGCACTAATCAACTGTTACCATTTTGCGGTCAATACCCAGCAGTGACAGCCCAACAGTTTAGCAAGACATCTGCCTGTTACGCTTTCTTTACTTAAAACCACTACAGACCTATTCAGCTTTAATGCAGCAGAGATTATTACCTGTGCATCTGTCCAGTGTCTTGCTCAGAGTAGACGGCCACAGTTCGAATCCCCAGTTCAGTGCAAGCTCTGAACACACGGATCGCTATCTCACCTGGAAGACACGGAGAAATATGTGAGGACTGGAGGAGGTGGTTTATTCATTTAGCAGCCATATTGTGTGTTTTGCTTTGCTGGATTTTGCCCACTCATTTCCTTTCTTCCCCTTCCTTCCTAGATGATGTTCTTCCTCTCCCTCACTTTTATTTCCATCGTTATCTAAATGCGTCTTCATTTGTGATCCACAGTTTATCAGATTCTGTGTGTGTGTATTTTTTAGGGGGTTTGTAGGTTTGAGTCTTTCATCATTTACTTCCCATAAACAGACTTTGCATGATTTTATCAACATCCTGTAGCATTGGCCCTATTTTGCAAGGAATGCCTCCGCTGAGAGAATAAAATAAGCATTGAATTTTTTATGCCATACATGAAATGTGAAAAAGATGAATCCATTTGCTGTACTTCATCACGCTGTGCAAAAATATCAACAGACACTGCAACAGGTCTACAGTTTTTTATGTAGTCTGTGAACACAGAGTGTAAAATCTCAGCTTTAGACAAGGAAAACACTGCCTGCCTTTTATCTTGCTGTCAAAAAAGCCACATACTTGTTTTTCAAGCAACAGCGTTTGGGGGAGAAAAAGTTTAGTCACTGAAAAACAGCAAGATGTGTTGTTCTTGCTTGAAGGGGAGGACAGTGTTCAAACATTTGAAGAGCATTAAAAAGCGAGAAGGCAAGCAAGAAAGTAACATAAAAATATGAAAATATGAAAAAGGACAGTAAGGAGAAGACAAAATGGTATGAAGAGCCAGACAGTTTAAGGTGAGACATCTTGAGAATGTAGGGTCAGAAAATACAAAAAGTTTAGAAAAGAATGATGCTAAAAGGGAAAAAGGACTTGTGACAGAGGATCTATATGGAGGTTTTAAAGAATTGAGGTACCAAACAGAACACAGTTTGGCAAGTTTAACAAAGTGACAAATAAGTGGAGAGGAAACAAGAAAAGCAATGGTGGGGGAAAAAAGAGGGCAATGAAGTAAGGAATGAAAAGAAGAAAGCGAATGGGAGCAAAGTCACAGGAGGCAAAAAGGAAGACAGCAAGTGGCTCAGAGCAAAATCACATCTGACAAGTGCTGAAAAAGACAGGGAGTGGAAAGGGAGAAAGGAGAGAAGATGAGGAGAGAGGAGAGGAGGTAAGAGAAAATGAGCAGAAAGGAAAAGAAAGGAGAGGAGAATATTAGTGAAAGAGCAGAGAGGCAATGGCAGAGAGGAGATGTGCTTGGTGAAGTGGAATCTTGGCTGATATGATATGATGGTCCAGTCTCTCTCCTCATCACAGACACACACATACACACAGAAGCTGAGCGCAGTCTGGTGCACTCCAGTGTGATGAATATGATCTAATGTGGTGTTGATATCGCATCACGCCGATGTGAAGGAGAGAGATTGACAGCAAGCTCTGCTGTGAGTGAGAGAGTGTGTGTGTCAATGTGAGGCAGAGACCACAATCTATTTGAATCAAATTAATGGATTAAAACAGTTAAATAGAGCATCTATGGGAGGATAGACATGAATGTATGAATGTACACACGTAGTGTGTCCAGAACAGGAATCATATTGGAAACCCACGCACCAATCAATCTGAGATAATGAAACCCTGGACCAAATCAAGCATTTTAAATGTGTCCACAGGAATGAAAATAATGGGACACTCTGAAAAGCAATTAGAATAAAATGCACGAACACATTTATTTGTCATTCAAATCCTGCATGTCACCTGACAGAGTCATTCTAATTGCACACTGATAGCCTCTCTGGACAGCATAAGCATTAACAGGAGGGGGTCTGGTGATTATAAGTATTATCAGAACACGTCAGTGATGTTTACGCTGTGTGTAACAACCATACTGATGACTGCTTAGTGTTTATCAAACTCAGAGCTTCTCTATAATTATATTTCCATTCCAGACCCATTTTATGATGATTTCTAGCAGCTTGGAAAGGAATGAATAAATATTTTTTTGCCTACTGGCGGATCCAATTTGTTCTGTGGACCAAAAAAAATACAAATATATGTATTACGCTGTATAAAACATGTTTCATTTAGATTCCAGGGAATGTAGAGACTTCGATGATGATCTTATTTTAGCTTTGATAATAAATAATCAAATAAATGCATATGTGATATTCAGAATCAGTTTCATACACACACTCTTTAACTTAAGTTTCTAGAGTACAGTAAGAGCTGTGCTATTAGTTCTGCCTCCGTTTCCAATATTTAAAGAAACTCACTGCTTTTAGGTTAAAGCAAACAACACTAGCTAGTGCAGCCACCCACATACAATGTGTGCTTAAATATTAGCATGTGCCAAGGCAAACTAAATGGAGGCCATTAAAAATTAAGAGAGTCTGTACTTTTGCCTCAGGAAGATTGTAAATGTCAGAAATTTTTTCTTACATTATACATGAAACAGCATTAAACTGTATTTAATTGAATGGTATTATCTGAATCACTTGTCTTCTTCAGTGGTGAATTAGTACTGTTGGGATGTGGGTGGGGGGTTCTTACCTCTATTGGCCACCATGACTTTCTTGATTGGTCGATACTCGCTCTGTGGGGAAGAGTGGGCAAAGCGGGAAAGAAGACACGCCCGCCTCACAGCCAACAGGCTGAGGCTGCCTTGGACTACAGTGTATCTAAACATCCTGAGAGAAAGAGAAAGAAATTGTTTAGGTTACAAAATGTGTCTGGACACTTAAAGCTTGACCTAACAGCAATAAGTGAAGGGGAAAGGCAAAAGAGACATACTAACTACAGATGGAAACACACGAATCAAGACATGAGTGAATTTTCACAGACACACACAAAACACACACAAAAAATTGTTGACATATGCGTTTTGTGATTCACTGTAGACTCACTGTCCTAAGTGCTACAGAACATATGCAATTATATAAATTGATTCTTCAGCAACAAGACAGTGAGTCAGCCAGATATGTAAACCATGCGGCTCTAAGACATCAAATCTAGATCAAACAAAACACAAATGTCTTATCTAAAACCTACAGCTCTCACTTACAACCTCTATGTAATAACCATTTGCTAAATTCAGTTTCTAAGGTGAAAAAAAAAATGCTTGAAGGAAAATGATAAGAGGACGACAATGCTTTGAAAATGATTAAACAAGAGGTGTGCACTCTGTTTAGAGAGATTAAATCTACTTAATCTACTATTAAGTTGTTGCCAAGGGTTGTGTGTGCCTTTTCACTGGATGGTATTTTCTTAGAAATTTTTAATTGGCCTTTTACTGATACTTAGAGTGAATACTGAACTACTCTAGTACTCTGGAAGAAAATGCTTTATTATGTATGAATGAATCGAGGCCTGTGGCCCTGACTTCTGTTGTTATGAAAGTTTATGAGAAGACTGTTTCCATCTGATGTTTGTTCATTTCCTTGTAGGATGGCTGGGAACACAGAAGATAGAGAATACAGTAATATTTAGGTTTTTATAGTTTTATAGTAGAATTTAATGATTTAAGCCCTGTAATCACTGTATCTCGTGTGTGCTAAAATCAGCCAGAATCTATATATATGTACACACATCACTAGCCTTTACTCAAAAAATACCAGATTTTCCTAATGGATTTTCCTAAAGAACATATAAGCTGATCATTGAATGATATAAGGGATATATTATCACAGTAAATTCAATTAAGTGGTGTTCAAGAGTAAAAAAAATGATCACAGATATTGTATATAAATTCTGCTGATGATGTTCTCTTTGTCTACTACATTGAGTGTGTGTAACAATGTTAGTAAAACTAATAAAAAGTGCATAAAAGTCTGGCTGGATTAAAAAGATGTCAGACCTTTTCCAAAAAAGCAGTATCAGATCTCCATAAAAGTAAAGTGGGAGTTAAGAGAGCCAGTCAGTCTGCTGCTCTGCTTACCAGTATTCAATCAGCTGCAGGTGTGTCTAATTAAAGACAATGAGTTTCTGGTGTGTTTCTGGTGTATTTTCCCAAATTACAACAATAAAATGAAGAGACTAATTTATACTTTTAATTTTAACTAACTTAATTGTTGGAAAGAAACTCCATGATATTTATCTTTCATATACATTCCAATTTTTCTACAAGGACAACAACTAGGGTGACACAGAGTGGCACAGACTGTAAATGAATCAATGTTAAATACTGAACAAGACACTACACAAAAAAACATCACCCAATTATCTTATGAAAGGGGAAACAGGAGCATTATGATTTGCTGGTTGCATTTAAAATCAGTGATCCCCTAAACCCATACAATCACTTAAATTAAAAGTCAGAACTCATAAAAACTTACCCCAAAGTTACATTTGAGTGCCACATGGCACAGGTACACAAAGAAAGAACAAAATAAAGCACAAACACATACACTCATACATAAAGAGGCAAATAATCAACTACCGCCTCTGTTAGATGTTAAGTGGCTCAATCACTGTGTGGAAAAATTGCCTGCTTGATAAAGCCCAATACAACAGACGCTGAAGCTGCTTCTGGTCTGACTACAAGGCTACACCTCACTAACAGTACTCTGCTGCCACACTGTGGTAAAACAACAGCAATGCAGTCAGTGGAGACAACAAAGAGGAGGGGCCACTACATGGGAATCCCTGATTTTTTACATACATTTAATTTATGATACACTTCACAACTCAAGCAGCACATCTAAAAACAACTGTAAATGTCACATCCTAAACTGCACCATACATTGGACATTAGTCAGTTACCTGGCACCCCCATTTTTGTGCACAAGCACAAAAATGATTAGGTTACTGTTCTTCAACCCTTTTGGTCACATAATCCTGGTGTACTTTGAAAAGTAACTTTTTTAATCTTACAAGCAAAAATTAAGAGTAAGTGTTAGAGATACTGAACCAGTTAGTTACAAAGGCGCTAACATGCCAAGAGAGGTATGACAATGCACAATCACTTCCTATTGGCTACCAGTGGTTCACTTAAATAGGAATTACCACATATGTCCTGTATAGATCTATAGATATAATGAACAGCAGTGCTGTCCACATTACAGTACAAGCAGTCACTGTAACTAACCATAACAATAAAATACATGATAACATAAATAGAGTAAACTGATTGCATGGCTCAATTCACCTGTTCCATGCAATATAGTCTACTCTAACTTTTTAAATCAAGTGCATGATGGGATAGTCTTCGGCTTTTCCCACAATGCACTGGGTGAAAGGCAGGGAAACAGACAAGACAACCAGCCTGTGGTAGGTCTCACATATTCACACACATTTAGAGTTAATTACACAATCAAATGATCAAAATCACTGAAGTATATAAACCCAAAAATGAATGAGAGTAGAAAATAAGTCCTCCATTTATTACTGACCAGTTCAACATCCATCTACAATTTATTTACAATATCTCATTGCAAGAGGTGAAAATGTGGACTGTGGAAAGAATGTAGACAGACTGCTGACAGGCTCAATCACCCAGATCAGATGGCATAAGGCAAATACAGCCAAGGATACTGTTGTTTTTTGTTTTTTTTTAACTCCATCTTTTTTTTCCCATTTACAGCTTATTTAATTCTGGACTGATGACGTTTTATATGATTATGTGTGACATCTTGGTAAATGAATGAAAGATTAACTATGAAGAATTAAATCAAAAGCCAATGAATGAACACTTTTACACAAATGCCTTGACTGCCTGAGGACAGCATGCAGTGTAAGCTCAGACTGAAACAGTACACTGTATCTACACAAAAGCAAGTGTCACAGTATGAAACAGATACAGTTTCTCAAGGTCTGAATACGACAGGGAGACAGCCAACCACGAAGAGTCAGGAGAAATGCCACCAACAGACGGGCAAAAACAGGTCAAATATTATTTGCCCCTGCATTTACCTCACCTTTCAACACTGCTGAATTACAACTACTCAACACAGAATTTGATTTATTCTTAAATAGGGTCAGGTGATATATTCTCTGATAAAAACAATGCATATAAAGTACTAGCAATGTGGAAAGAGACAGAGGTATCAACTTCTATATGTTTTATTATATACTTTAACTCTTTTAAACTATATCTTAAAATAACAAAAAGATACTGTAAAAATATTTAATCAAAATGGTCACAAGACCACCGTGCATTGCTTTAAGTACATAAATGATATGCATTAAAATATGACCAGCCCCCAATGTTCTATTTTTGTGTTCTATAATTATACTGTGACAATCTGAAAAGATGGAAGATCATTTTAATCTCAAGGTATCTCACAAAAGAAGACTGTTTTATTTTGTGATTCCAAATAGAGGAAAAATTATAAAACAAATAGAATATAATATTAACAGCCAGCAGCCTAATGCATATATAAATACAGCACAAATAAGCAATGGCTAGAATCTGAAATAATAATTTGCACTGTAATGATTATTTTTTGTGATACACTATACAGTTATTGTAGAAAAAAATAGCTCTTTAGTCTAATACTTTGTTCTCCTTTCTGACTAATGACATCTATAATTTCTGTCCCCAACTTATCCTTTTATGTCATTCTAGCACACTACCCTCTTCTGTTCATTCTTCCAAACAACAAAGTGTGCCACAGAAAGTAGTTAACCGGTAGTGTGACTCACACTGCTAAAATGTAATGAGGCAAACTCAAGGATAAGTTATGGTATAGAAGGAATGTCAAATAGTGGGCCCTCAAAGCTGTAAAAGTGAGCATTTAGGATGAATTGGGTTTTGGCACATTAATGTCATATTGCTAGTTTGTCTCCTTTCCTGGCTCTGGCAAATACTAGAGATAAAAATGTTCTACATCAGCATTCTGCTTCATGATTTTATGTGTGGGCCCTCATTTATAGGTGATAACCTACTCCCAAAGCCCCGACAGTGGACAGAACACTGAAGGTGTGTATTTTGAAAATGCCTGGTACATTTTGTGAGACACCTTCACAAACACGTGGTGAAAATAAAACTCAAAAAACCCGCACTTAGCTAAGACAGTCCTATCCTAGAGTTCACCCTGATAAATACATATTGCTGGTTTTGGCATGTGGGGACTCAAAACAGCTTTCATAAAGACAGCATAGACTTGAAGCCCACTTGAAATTTGAAGAACACTTTAATATAATTAATTAGCTTACTATACAGTACCTGTTTTATGTAACATAAAAGTACTGTTTAAAAAATCCTATCAATATGACCCATCAAAGAAGGAACAGAATTGTTAATATAATTATTCTATGCAATAAATACTTTCAAAATGACATTTATCTCATATGTAAAGCTGGACCCATTAGGCAAAGCTTCACTTGAACAAGGCTTTCAAAAGGTTCCAACTGTCGCACAGGAATGTGACCTTTGGCTTTCACTAAAACTAAGAAAATAAATGGGACAGTGGAGTTGTCCTCTTTTTTCGGATATAAACATCCTTTTCCACTTCAAACCAACCAATTAAATCAATAATTTACTTTCACAAGAAAATATGGGATACTCAAATATGCCACTGTAACCAGTGAGAGCACCACAGCTCCCTCTGCATCTCTGGTAACAAATTATAATAATACAAATGTGAAGAAATCTGGCTTAAGTTATTAAGCAACAACATTTGTAGTTCCACAACATTCAGTCTGGAGGCTCGGTTGCAGACTCCTCACTATTTCAAACTTTTAGATATACAGTTGAGAGATAAAGCAGTGGGAAAGTGTCAAAAGATGTGAAGTGTCAACTCAGAAGGACAAAGTTCATCCTAAGTCCCTGTATGTTGGCAGCTGAGGTTCATTTAACAGCACTAATTTGCAAGCAGACATCAATATGTACATTTGCTGACACTAGTGTCCAATGCTTTCTATCTGTCCAGGGCTTGGTTATCTCTTGGCAATTTGTTGTTTTAATCAGGGAGCAACAACCACACTGACTCTCTCTGTTACAATCACAGCACTGTGAAACTTTACTATGCAGCCTATTCCCCACCTCAACCCTGAGTGCTAAAATCTCTTTCAAACCTGCTGCAAAATAAACACTGAATTAAATTATAGTTGTGAAGCTAAAAAGGAATGTAGATGTTGTATGCCAAATGAACTCAATGACCCTCTCTCTCTCTCTCTCTCTCTCTTCTGTTGTACTGTCTCTAAATCTCTCCATTTCTGCCTCCTCCCAAACACACACACACAAACAGGCACACACAAATATAAACACAAGTGTAAGGTTCCTTAATAACCAAAACTGTTCCCACACTTCAGTGTACAGCACAACTGAATCATGCATTGCCATATGCATGCATCAGTCACTGTTCTGTGAAAAATTTAAAGTTATAGGCTACTGAGAATAATGTGTATGTTGACTGGCTTAAAACAACAGCTTTGATTTGAGATCAAAGTTCTGTTCTGTTTTAATGCAAACGCCAAGTGATAATGTGACACAAAAACACAAACATAACTATCAACTTTGCCCTAATTGGCTGACTGTGAGGCAAATACATGCACATTGCCATTTGCACATAGTCACAGCTCTCCAAACAGGTAAAAGCCCTGATGTACTACATGTGATTATACCTTAGTAAGACAAGCATAAGATTATACGGTTTCTGGGTGAATATCAGATCTTGGTGAGCTTTACATTTCTGGAGTTTATCATTAAAACTTCAGAGACAGAACGTTTTTACAAATTAAAACAGCCAAGATTGCTTTTGATAGAGATACTATGAGCAATTATTTCCCCCTTAACTAAATTTAAAGATTAAAAAAGACAAACACCATTTATCACAATGTATATATTCAAAATGTGTCTGTACTCAATGCAAATATATGATAATGAAACTTTGTGAAATATATACAGAGTATTGATAACTAAACTGTCATGTTTGTAATGGTTACATAATTACATTAAATAAAAATAGAATAAAAACATTCTAGAGGTTTTGTGGATTACTTTAAAGAATATTTCCGAAAATCTTAGTATAAGATTTGGTATCAGATCTCAACTTGAAAAGACAAATTAAGGTCTGTGAGTTTGAAGAACACTTTCGCACAAAACTTTTCTCTTATGTGACCCCATCAGAAAATGGAAAAGGGGCTGCACTTCAACATTAGTATTATGTAAAGTATATCAACACACTGTAAGATATACATGAATTCCAGCATATTTCTGCAATACAAAAAAAATCCCTCAGAGACTGGTGTGAAAATACATATGAAAACAGCTAACAGTTTCACCACCTGCAGTCACTGGTCTCAACATGAAACATGACTCAGTGGTCTGGCTACAACACATTTAAAACAGAACATTTTCTCACACACATACTATATTCATCCAGGTAAACTCAGTTGCGTAATTGCTTAATGTACAAAACCGGATATAAAGTTTCTCTGAATGGTCCCAAGAGAGTAACAACAAAGAATGGAAAATGGGTGTTTGTTGTGGTGTTGCATTCATCCAGACTCCCTTACTTCCTCCGTCCTTCTACCTCAGCAGCTTCCTCTTCTGTCATACCTACTCCTGACCTGATAGGTAGAATGAATGACTCTGTGTGTATAGCTCAAACAAAACAAATCAGGGCTCCTTGAGCATGAAAGCATAAGATTTTTGTAAAGCTTCCAACAAAGATTTACTCCTTACTCTAAGTGTAAACATGGCACATAGGAACCTGGACTGGTAAAGAGTAAAAATCAGCTTCTGTTCTCATTTCATTTTCTTTCAGTCTCTATTTAAAATAACTTAAATCAAAGCCTCTTGAAGGCCATACAATAATAGGCTGAGTAACATAGTACAAGTCAGACTGTTAATACCCAGAAAATGAAAGTGTGCAGGAATATGGTTTAGGTTGTAAGAAAGTAACGTTTAAGAGTGGCTGTGCCAGAGCAGTAAGGAATCATCCAAGGTGAGGTTTAAAAGGTCCCAAATATCAACAGCAACACATGCACAACAGCAAGAACAAGGTTACCTAGGCTGACTGTGTTTGTGTAGACAAAACAAATGCTTGTGACTAGACTAAAAAGTGGATAGTGGTGGCATAAAGGTTAGAATATTGAGCTTGAATAGGAACTTGGGTCTGAATCCTCAAGCAGTCTGGGAAACTCTTCCAAAAACATGAGGAAACACTAAGACTGACCAGGAGAGAAACCTTTGAGCAAGACATAAATGTTGCATTAATCTTCCTATAATTTAATATTCAGAAGACATAACCCTGACTTCACACAATTCAATACTAATCCTAAATCTATACAACATCTCATGTTGATGTGCATTTGAACATAGCAACATTAATGGATGTTAAACTAGTTGCATTAGAATATAACTAAGTACAGTTGTTGGAGCCAAATGAAACTGGTGCATTTTGATCTTGACTTTCACTGTCACTCAGGCCCTTTACCAGCTGTGTCAATAAGATGCTCCAGCCTCCTGCTGCTAACAGCTGTCCTGTTAGGATATAGAATATGTTGGAGAACCACAACATATAATTCTTCTCTAGTTGAAACCAAAAAATTTTAACTTCATTCAAATCATTATATTTTGTGTTTGCTTGTAACAGGAGCAACAATACAGGAACAAAATTGAAAATAAATAAAGAGTGAACTGTGGAGAAAAGGGGTGAGAGAGCAATGGTTTGTAGAAACTGGCTATGTTCTGCTAAGCCTTAGTCTCACTATAAGAAGGAAAGCCTAGACACTAACTACTTAAAAAGTTTCTGTTTACATAAAATACTTAATTTGGATTCACCAACCTGCATAAGAAATAGTCTGATTTATTTTCTTTACAAGAGGTTTACCACCATAATGGGTCTATCAAACACTTGAACATACGTTACAGTAGTAATGTGCTAATGTGAGTGAGGGGATGCTAAAAGCATCAAAGCTTCTCAAATGACACTGCTACTCTTCACTAGACCCTCCTTGACCTCATTAAACCTTGAGGAAGGAAGAGGATTCCAGATGCTGCTGATGCAAAGCATTTATGCAGTGGTTTATGATTCTGCCCCCTTCTAATCACAGTTGGCTCAATCTATCGTGAACCATAACCAGCATATCATGAATCAGTGCTTTGAGGCACAGTGAAAAAGTATCACTTCATCTGATGTGTTAAATGAGACAGTGGGAAGGGACATAACACAGGGAGGTTCAAGGGTAAACCAAATGGATATCAGTTGGGGAGGAAAGGAATGTTGAATTCAACTTAGTCCAAATTTGAATTTTTGCTTAGCAGCCCAGCAAGATTGAACTACTCAATATACACTGCCTGAACTCCACTTAAACAGTATAGTAAGTATATATAAATAATCTTTGTGCCATCCTCTTCAGAGGGTAATTTGCAGAATCAGAGTGCCTGGGACACTGCTAGTTTATTCTCACCACTGGAACCACTATCTTTGTTTACTACTTGCCTCCCTGTCTGACACATTCTGCTCTAACACCTACAATGCCCATCACAGCTATTTTTCAGATCGTTCCCTAGCAGTACAAAAAGGAGAAGGTCCAGTGTTTCCCAGGAAACATAAATAATTCTACTTTTTCTCTCTTCATTTCATTGGAACCCTAACAGCCGGTCAAGGCCCCAATTAGCAGACAGCCCTGAAGGACGAAAAAATGCTGAGAGTTTGCACCACTGCATACTGAAAAACACAAGACCAGTATTTTCAATCTGGTGTATTTTCAAAACACCTATTGTCTAGTTTGGGGCATGGTATGTTTCCATAAGTTAGTATAAGTTGATAACAACTGTTCGTGGTAAAACACACCGACACATTATGTAATGAAAAATATATTTTTATAATGGAATATAAGTTTTATCTTCTCTAGAAACTAATGCAAATGTGTGATATCCCAAACTAGATACAGAGATGCAGTAAGACAGCATGCATGCATTATTTCAATTGCAGACATAAGAGGAACAATCTGCCGTGGCACATACTGAGAGACATCATAACACTTTTGATGCAAAATACTTGAGTTCAAAATGTTCTCTCGGCACTCTTCAGCAACTCTTCATTTAATTTGTACCAAAAAACATGCAAGTGATTTTGAACACTTCAGGAAATAGGGTTTAGAAGACTTCCTCAAAGCATGACATTACAAAAATGTCATACCATTTAAACCTTGCTTGGGGAAATTCCCTCTGACCATCCCAAGACTCCCTGCATCCTACCAGAAATATCCTAAACCTGGTGGCAGTGCAGTGTAGTTTCAAACTAATTTCAACTGATTAATGATCAGTATAACTGTCTAAGGTGTACCAGATAACTCAGAGGGGCTATAATGACTTAACATGACTTGCCCTGTCTGTCCAACTGCTACTCCTGAACTTAGTCCTGAAATTGTCTAGAGATTTACAAGACAATATGTTCATGAAAAAGAGAGCACTAAAACCTCTTAATAATTGTCATGGCACAATGATGGATGTTTCACAGTTGCCTTGCACAGTTTCTATTACCTTGGCATTGTTGTGAGAAGTAATAACATCAGGGTGAATGAGTGAATGGCACGTGTCCATCAAAACAAAAGGCCACTACAGTCATTTTAAGAGGCCTAAGACAAAAAAGCAGACTAATGCCTGTTTCCAGCATATTTCTGATCAAATCCCTGCTAAAGAATAAAGTACAAGTTCCGCTCATGACTTGTGAAAATAACTGTCCTCTGTTTGATCATTACATAGCTCCCACTGGGCCTCCCTGAGCTCTGTGGTGGGACAGCTGTTCTGCATGTACCACTGTTTGAAGCAGAGTAAAGGTTGCTTTAAGGATGAACAAACTGTCCCGTCAAATGATTCCGACACAACAAATACACGTGCACAGGTTCAAAGGTGAAAGAGCAGAGACCAAATTTCTGCAACACAGAGTCTCTGTGAGAAAAAGCAGGTCATCATACGCACACAGTAACAAGGTCCTTTGATGTGTAGCTTACGAAAAAAAAGCATGTTATGCAATCTACAAGTTTCAGCACATAAACAGAAATATACTCTGTCTTTACATATGCAAAAAGGGAAATATGGCCCCTAATCCAGTGCCTCCTGCTCTTGTAAATACATCCATCTGGTAAAGAAGCCCCATAGTTAATGTTTTATTTTACATCAAAATCCATTCTGTAGGTATGAAATCACATTGTACAACCTGTGACAAAGACAGTCATTCATGATAATGCAAAACTCTGTTGAAAAAGCTCCTAACTTGACAAATAACTCCTGCAACAACGTCAGAGCCCTTTGACCGCACTTTGGTAAGAGCTGCCCTGATGAGTTTAAGTTTTCCTGTGCACATTTAAACCAAAAGGACTTAGCCATAACAGAATACTGTGTAGCCAGCAAAGCAAATAAGCTACTATTTACTTTTCAACGAAGTTTCCAATGCACAGTTTATTTCTGCTACATTCAGTTGCAAATATCTCTCTGTAGCAAACGAGCAGCTGGACAGTTGGACTCACTACACTTCAACATCTGTTACCACGTTGACACTAAGACACATGCAAGTAACGTGACACATTTAGCCATTCAGACACTCAAGAGTCTTCAGGTCAAATACACTCAATGACAGCCACACTCAGATAGGACTCAGTCATACTCTCACCTCACACACGTTACCCATCAGTACTCACATGCTGGTGCCGTTTCGGTATCAGTAAATGACGTTAATCCGCTGTCAAGTAACCGGACACCGAGTGTAAACAGTCGACTATCAGAGTGTGTTTATGTGTGTGCCTTTGCTTCTTTGCTTGCTAACCTCACACACACACACAATAACGGACAAGCTGCTGCTGTTCGGAAGAGGAAACGGGAGATGGGGGGTTTATATATATACACACACTCTCTCGCGCGCGCGCACATACACTCACACACACAGGTAGGCTACACACAAACACACGGAGTGACTTCGGGACGGCCGAGCGGGCGCTGAAAGCGTCGACACACAGGCTGTCACATACACTCTCTTACTCAGTCCCTCATATGTATTAAACGTGCTACGACTCTGAAGCTAGTTGCTAACTGTCTACTGTAGCTAACGTGGCTAGCAGCTGGCACCGTCCGTCTCCTTGTGGCGGATATACGAGTCTGCTACTGCGCCTGCCTCCTACTCCCTGTTAATCGCTCTCTCTCCCTCCCCTCTCTCTATCTTCCTCTCCTTCTCTCTCTCTCTCCATAAGCTTTCATCCCTCTATTTGACATGACGCAATCGGGCACACCCCCCTCTCAGCTCTCATCCAATCACAGAAGACTGCATCGCAGCATGCGGCGAGCGGCACCATTTAAAGAGCTCGAGCCGAAACGTCTGTCACATAATATTGATTGATAACTATAGTTAAAATAATTAATTATTTTACATCATGACCATGGGGAGAGCCATTTAGCATGACATAATGTCCAGTTATGAAGACGATTATTCAAGTCATTAAAGTCATTGTTCGTTACTGGAGCAAAACTCTACAAGCCTATTCATTGTTTGTTTTGTTCAAACTTATTAGAAAATAGACGGTTTGACTTTTGACAGCAGGAAAAGTACAGTAGACTAATAAAATGGACTCCGCTCTTCTGAAGTGTCCCACTGACAATGCGACAAGCTGCCAAATGGAATTCAGCCACCATAATATTTACACCTGTGCTTTTCTTGTGTGGCATGTCGAAATGACTTCCGACAAAACAGGAGTTGCACAGGTGAAATTGATAAGACAAAGTCTGCTACTATCAAAATGTTTACATTTACAATGGCTGAAATGGCAAAAAAAAAAAAAAAAAAAAACACACATCCAAAAACCCACTGCATGCTATCTTCCCAGCACCTTACCGCTGGCAGACAGTGGAACATTTAGCTGTTAAAGCGACAGATATTTTTCCCAGGAGCAACTGGACACCAAAAACAGAGCCAAAAGGAGAGTGAATTTTGGACTTACATTCCTTAAGTGACCAGAAACCCGACTCCAAATGAATGCTAATGTGGTTCCGTATTTGCAGGATATGTAAATTGGCTAGGTAACTATTTGCTAACAAACTTGCAGTTTAACCGGTGAAAAGATGTCGGCGCTGTGTTAATGACTTCAGGTGGCCCCCAAGTGACGAAATAAAGGGTTGATTAAACTGCGTCATCGTTCATGTTATTAGTTACACCTGTGCTTTTTCTGCTTCACTGTTGCCAAATCAAAATGTCTGCTGTAATTTGATAATATGTATGATTAAAATGGTATCTTGTGCAGTTCAATACACGAAGAATTAATAGAAATAATAAATGTAACAGAAAACAGAGCTAATATAAACAGAGCTAACTAAATTCAAATAACAGCCTCAGAACCTTATCTTGGTTACCCATACAGTTAGAATTTTTGTTTATTTGTTTGTTTGTTCATTTGTTTGTTTGTTTGTTTTTCAAGGAACATCCTTGGAAAACAATACCTGTGAAGGTATTCAGGAATGGATAAGTAGGTCAGTGTAGACTTTGTATGAGTTTTGAAACTTTGTGTAGTTATGATGGTACTAACTGCATGAGATTTGGCCTTTTGTCTTTGGTTTTAATTGATTTGATGTCTATGCTAATTACTGAAATCATGGCTGTGTTAACTCAGTCTTATTCTTAAGGAAAAACAAAATTTGTTCATTATTATAAGAATAAATGGTATGAATTTTAATTTATGGTAGATAAACTCTTATTCAAGTGAAACTTAGAGTGAAGAAAAGAAAGGGAGGGGAAAAAGTGAGCACTGGGAGTAAAAGTGGTGGACAGAATGAAAGAAAAGACCTTTTGTGCAGGAAACAGCTGGAAAAAAGCAGGATTTGATTACAGGCTCTTAAAATGGTTCTTTGAGGCCCTGCTTTGTAAAGTGGACAATAGACTACTCTGCTTTTATCTCAAGAACCATATAATACACCCATACAAAAGTGTGAGGAGACTGCATTATGATGATGATCCTAACCTATAAATGCCCAGCACTCAATTCTACTCTAGTTAAAGTAGGAAACAGCCTAAACCCTTATTAATACTGTGATATTTCAATGATAATCAACAGTAAAGTCAGGAAGAAATGTGTACAATAGTCTTCTTAAGCTGGAAATCTGAACATCAAGGCTTCAGTTTCCGAAGATTGTCTTTTTACAAAGCCAAATGTCTTTAATTTGCAGGATTTTGGTCACCCATCTACGTCAAGTGATGTAAAGAGCGAAGTTCAGTAGCACATACACAGGGGTAATCACACACAGGCTCTCAACACAGGCACACACATATATGATTGTTTTTCAACTCTTGTTTGTTGTCTTATCGGTTCCAGATAACAGAGTCTGTGTCAATGACATTCCTCTGAGGACGCATTCAAACTCAACCAGAGTTAAGGCAGGGACAGAAAATAACGTGCCAATCAATTATGTGCTCAAATGAGGTTGTCAGACACAATATAAAAACACACAAATAATCTTAGTTGTTTCAGTATTAGTATTCCTGATCAGCTCTGACCTGTTTTTTTCTGTTTACCTTACACTACCTCTCCTCTGTTTCTTACACTCATCTGCTCCCTCTGTCTGTCCTCAGGCAGTCTCTTAAAGGTTGTGATTAACACCATACTCTTATATTTTCTCTTCCTTTAGAAGGAGAACCAGTCCCCTCAGACATGCCAAGTGGGCCAACCACAGCGTGCCGAAGTGTTACATCATCAGCAATGGTGTAGCTAGGCCTCATTGGCTCTGGCTAAAAGAATTTTTATGGGGGCCCTTCTCTGCATAACAGACTCTCAATATTAATTCTATTGTCACCTTGTGTACTTGAAAGGGTGCATAAATGTCAGAGAGTGGGCCAGGTGGGGAGCAATGTTTATCATCCACGTGACCTTTCTCACAAATGTCTAATAGGATAAAATCATGAAGTGTTTTAAATGACGTTTTAAATGCAAAAGGTCATAGGGTCAACTGTGACATCTTAATGTTCTACCAAAACACTTTTCTGGCGCGTCCACATTTTAGAGTTTGTAGCTTCTTTGTAGCAACATCCACATTTGAGGTATTGTCTATTTTCATGGCTACAACTTTGTGTACTATGAGAATCAACTTTATTAGCAAAGTGTGTGAATACATACAAGAAATTTGACTCTTACTCACTAACATAGTAGACATACACTACATATATTGTATGAGTCTGAACAGGCAAGTATGTAAAGTGTGTCTTGACTGGTTGATGAAGGCATAGATCAGTGAGGTGGTGATTCTAGTTCTACCTGTTTGCTGTGATTAAAACAAGCTAATATCTTAAAGTAAGATGCAATGATAAAATGTTTATCACTGGCTGACCTGGTATGTAAATAACTAGGTCAGCTGAGAGGCAACTGCCTACACTGACTACCCTTTACTTTCAAAGAATGCAGCAACTAATAAGCCTTGTAAAGCTTTTGCAGACTTTTTCTCCACCACACTATTTAAAGCAGCAGTAGCAGAGGGGCAGTGAATTAAACTTTAAAGCTTCCAGTTTTTCCATAATAATGTAATGTGTGTGCCAACTATTACATAAGAGAGCCCAACCTCCAACTGTGTCAATGACAGCAATCTGCCTCCTAGTGCATTATCTTAAAAGTGATAAAAAGATTTATAGTTTGCACAACTTAAAGCTTACTTCTTCTGGAGATGAGGAAGAGGGAAGAATACTTTTGTTTTAACTAGTTCTATCCTATAAAGCTGAAAATGAAAATGGAGTGAATCACTGTGTCAGGTGTCAGAGCCATTTAAGCTCAGCAAATCTTTTTCAAGTGTCCCTAAATGGCAGCTATTTTGAACTCTGAACTGTTTTTACATAATATTACTTCTCAGTGAGGTAAAGACATGACAGTGTTGCCAGGCTCTTATGTGTCCTACATGCTGTCTGTTTTTACTTAAGTCTGAGTTAATGAGATAATGTATTGGGTAAGAATGTTCAGTAGCTGTGATAAAACCTATAAAAGACTGGTAGGTTTCCAAACACAGGGTTAATCATACACTGACTTACTTCATCAGTCTATCGATTTTATGGTTTCATTTTACTCAGTGTATGTTATTATGTTTAAAAATGGTAATTTGAATTTTTCAAACATGTCAGGTGGTGTCATGTAAGGCAGATGTCCTTACATTTTAAACAAACTGCTGTATTATAAAAGATATATATCATGTTGTGTTTTGTATGACACTAAAGTTTTATTTAGCTATTGTTTTATTAGTAAGGCATTCCTCTGCATCATGCCATTGTGACTGAAAAAGCTGTTTTTGTTCACTGATACCACTCTGGCAGAAAAGCAGCAAACGAGCAAAAATGGGGATGGGCTGCGGTGGGGGCATGAGCTCAGTCAGCTGGCAAAGAGCTGCTCACCATGAATAGGTGAATGGCCAGTGCTCAGTAACTTCTCTGTTTATTCTCTCCCCATTCCTCCCTCCTCTCTCCCCATTGGTCTGGTCTCCTTCTACCCCTTTATCTACGTGCTTATACTCACTCTCTCTCTCTCCCTCTTTCTCTTGCTGAAAAAGGCCAACATTGAAGACTGTTGCTGGTTGCTGCTGTCTCTCACTGACTTCTCCCTGCACAGTGCAAAATGAAAAACAACTATGAGAACAAAGACTCCTTCAAAGCCAGGGTGGGATTTCAAGTTCACCAGCCCAAATTCAAGTTTATTAAAGTCTTGGTTAGTCCCCATGCTTAATATCTGTTGTTTAAGAAGATAACATGCTCATAGATCTTTTCATAGTTCTGGGATATAAAAACGGTTTGTTTCTACAGGAGAATATGGGTACAGGAACAAGCAACGAGGACAAATCTGACACTGGTAGAGAACATTAATTAACTAGAAACTCCTCACAGTCTATATTACAGAGGTGGGAGGAGCAGTGTTAGAGAAAATCTGGAGAAAAACAGGCAGCAGACAAAGAAAGGAGGTCAGATAAACTGTGCTAGACATGGTGGACTTTTGTCTGGGGGAGGGACAGTTCCAGGGGGAGGAACCATTTTAAAGGCCATTGTTCAATTTTATCAGGGACACACATATATACAGGGAAAGGCACATGATGCTCACATATGTGTGCATGCACACAGACACATGAACTCATACAGATGAGGACCTGTTTTTTTTTTTTTAACAAGGATACCTACAAGGACATATGGCCCATTATATATACCTAATCAAACAGACACACATACCCATACAAACACTGTTATCACTATTTTAGTGGTAGTAACATTCATGAAGATATGAGACCAAAGAATACTCACCGCCCTAAGAATGCAGTTGAGCCACCAGATAGATAAGTGGCCTAATCAGTGGAGGAGAATTTTAAAGAGGACATAGCCTTCTGCAGTCACTTTGAAAATCAGCTTATATCTGCATAAGATAAATGAAGAGAGCATTTCATCATTTAGTCTCTGACAAAGTTATGAGGGGATGTTGGTGTCGTCACAAATTATCCTTACGTACATTTAAGTTTTTGTGTTTCATTTTAGATCATCCTCAGTCTCAGTTTAGCTGACTTACTCCACACAGATGCTGTACCCACACGCTACATGGACAAATTCACAATGCCCCTTTTCCCGGCATCTCCCAGGACACAGCCACAAAAAACACACACACACAATCACTGTGGTTAACCATCAACAGGACGATTCTGGGCACTCAGACGGCGAGGACAGGAGAGGAGATGGTCCTCCAAGGTCAATATTAGCCCATTATGGTGTTATATCAAAACCTTGCAACAAGCTGTGTGTACATATGTCTGTCTTTGTGGATGTTTGTGAGCGTGTGCTCTTGTATATCCATCTTTGTGAGGACCTGTTAGAGTTTCAGACCTTGAAATTGAAGACCTTTTTGGAAATACGGGACAACTTAACTGGTCTTTCTTCTTCAGCATTGTGGATGATTCTGTTATTTGCTCTCTAGCCAGAAGCTGACAGACTGCTGAAGGCAGTTAGCTTTGCTTCACAGGGCACCAGCTAGCCTGGATCTGTTCAAAGGTAAACGATTGCCTCTAAAGACCACCAACGAACCTGTTATATCTTATTTGTTTGATCTGTGGACATGCAAAAACTGGGGGTTTACTGAACTCAAAAACTATCAAAGGGTTACAAATTTTATTTAAATGTAAAATGCGTAAGAAACATTTAAATATGTTACAAACTGAAATACACAATTTACAAAAAAATTATGTTCTCTTAAAATGAGTTTGAAAAAAGTACAGAACTTTGAATTAAGAATGAGTTTGAATTTCAGTTTGAAATTTCAGACCGCAGTGGTAGTAATGCTTTTGAGAGAGTGAAACACTACTGCCAGTTGATCGGCTCTTTTACCCCAGCTGTCCCAGCTCCTGTATCCTCTTTCCCCTCTGTGCTGCAGTAGAAGGCAGCAGGGTTGAGGTTTTGTCCAAATGAACCCCATGACTGGTGGAAAGGTAAGACGGTGGTGGACTCTCTTTGATTTGAGTCACTGGCATCAATATTGGTGAGTACATGAGAGTTTGAAGCAGCGATGTTGCTATATGTTACTGCAGTGCTGGGATCTAGGACACTGGTGTTGTTGGGAGTGATGGCGTTGCTATTGGTTACAGAGATATTGTCTGCATTGGTGTTGTTGCTTGATGTTCCAGCGAGGCCAGCGGAGGCAAAGGTCAGAACTGGAGCCTGAGGTGGGAGCAGATTACTGCCTGAGGTGGGCATGAGGTTGGCAGCACGATTGAGGGCCAGACGCTGGGTGAGGAGCTGGTGCTGCAGCCGCCTGTCGGTCCAGTCCTCCTGAGGCTGGCGGTGGATCTTCATGTGAGCGTTGCGGGACTTGATTTTATAGAACATTCTGGAGAGAGAGAGAGAGAGAGAGAGATATGAAAAGAGGACTTGAAAACCAAAACCATCTGTTGGTTTGCCCAGAAGCCAAATACAGAGAAAGTTGTGTTCTGGAGCTTTCTCTAATATGACTGGTCCAACTCACTTGCCACACAGCTTGCAGGGGAAGAAGCTGGCCAATGAGGGCACAGGAACCACCTCCTCCAGTCCAAACTGCCTGTCCGCTGGCTGACAGATAGGCGTCTCCTGTAAAAACAGGACCAATAGTGAGCCACCATTCTGCGATTGACTTGTTGAGCTGCATTCCACACTGGGTAACCACATAATACATTTAACCCATTACACAACAAAACACAAACACTCCAAGTACTTTTTCCTGTGCCAAGTACACCATTCTACTCTATTCGAGTAGAATCTGTTCTGTTATCTATTAGGCCTGTCTGGCAAGGATTAGAATGCGCGATGCAGTGGAGCCCACAGAGAATCATGGGAACAGAAAAATCACCACAGGACAACAACAACAACAGGAAAAGACAGATAGAAAGAGGAAACATTAGAGATAATGGTGGGTAGTCCTGGATCAGTTTGGCAAGAACCAGAAAGATGTAAACGCTTCTCCTTTCAAGTGTTTCTTACACTTTTCTGCAGCTCCAGCTCTCCATCTCTGTTCTCCTCCTCCTTCTGTTTCTTCTGTTTGTCCAGGAGCTTCTTGCTCAGGTAGTAAAACTCAATACACTGGCCCACTGTCTTAGTTCTCACCTGCAACACACACACATGCAAGCACACACATATTGAGTAGGTAGCACTCAAAATTCAACCTGAAAGTACATTTTCCATGACTGCTGGATTCCAAATATCATACTCATAATCAAGCTGACACCTCCAGTTGCACTAACTGACATTTACAGCCTTTTATTCGGTCAGTGAGTTTTCAAATAATAATTTTGTGAATCAAGTTGCAACATGCGGTGGAAATGGTGGTGTGCTGTTGGAAAGCTCACATTGCATAATAACAGTTGCATAATATTTAATTAAGATAATCACTGGGTCTGGAGAGTTCAGTTGCATAGCAGCCACTCAGATTAGACATTATATTAATATAATAATATCTGCTGTTTTCAGGTGACTGCACAGGGTGCTAATGAGTTGAAAGAGGACTTCTTCATGTATTGTAGCTATTGTAAACAATCAGAGGCTAATAAGCACTAGACATCAGTCTGTACTCTGGCTTCCTAGTATCACCGTAATTGGATTAAAACTGTACATTTTTCAGTGCACTCAGATGTGTCTGCCACTCTCCCACTGAAGTGCACAATGAGTCACCAAAAACTGAACATGTACAGGCAAGGAAAAGAACACTGTATATAGTGCACCTTGGGAAAATATGATTTCACCCTTGTGTAATGATCCTGCACAAAAATAAAGCAATGAACAATGTGATGATGAGCACAAATAGACAACCACTGAGTGGTGTAGTGGACCAATTGAATGTGAATGCTAGAGCTAGGACAAAGACAGCTTAGAAAATTAACACATTTAAAGGGTAACTATTAAAAGAATGCAGCATATATAACAACCAATACATGAATAAATGTACCATTTTCTGTATGAGTGAAAAGTCTTTCCCATAAGTCCCCAGAGTTGTACTGAAGAGACTCTTGTCAGTGTCTGTCCAAAAATCACTACCTACAGAGAGAGAGAAGGGGGAGGGGGGAGAAGGCATGACAAAAAATGAAAACAAATACCAGAAGGTCTTTCTGCAATTCATGACTTGCTGAGATGCCAAGTAATGCCACCACTCTAATGTAATATGTGAAGTCCTGCAGCAACTTGACAATAACTGCTGAAAGAAACTGGGGATTGAGACTGGATGGAGACTGAAGAGTCTGAGGACTTTGGCAGTGTGGATTGTAATAACTGCCTGCTTTAGCAATGTAAATTGCATGTAGTATGTACCTTTGCTTGTGTATAGAGTTGATAAAGTACATGAATACACGTGTGGATTAACTGAGTTACTAAATTACACGCCTGAGGACACACTCGCACACGCATTGTTTGACTTCATTCAGCAAGCTTCAGACAGGCAGGGAGGTGCTTTGTTATTTGCTGTTAATGCCTGGAGCGATTCAGGGGGTCAATAGCTGGAGGGGAGTCGTGTGACCTGCCGAGGAGGATTTTAGACATCTTCATGTTGTTAAGATGTTGTCGGAGGAACTGACATTTTTAGCAGTACCCATGTCTACAGGGATACTGCCACCTGTGTGGACGTTACTATGCAGAACAATGTCCACTCTGTACTTTACATGGTTCTTAGTGGATTTAGTTGCACCAAACAGACAAAAGAGAGAGTGAGAGAGAAAGGGGGGAATGGCATGTGATGAAAGTGGCAGGAGGTTTGGGCTTTTACAAAGGCTACTATTATACTACAGTGGGCATGGTTTCTCTTTTGCTGACTCACATTTTGAGATGCATACAACTGTTAAAAAGGAACAGAAACACTAAACTTCCTTCATTGTAACACATTTGAATTCATTTAACTTCTCTTCCTATTTCCGTCTCCAGGTTAAGTTTCACTAAGTCAGAGGTGCTAAACTGGAAATTTAACTGATTTGACATGAACACAGATAATCAGTCAGATAATCAAAAAAAATAAATAAATAGAAACTACATCAAATACTGACTTAGTTCATAACATAAATGTGATTGGATATGAGTCAGATTCAGCTGGGAAATAGGGTGAAAGAGAAGGATTTAACCATGGATAAATACCCATACTCAAGCCAAAGAGTTATCTGAACATCAGGTGACCATTCAGGACTTTAGCAGGTACAGGTTAGCCAAGAGTAAGTGTGAGTTCAAAGGTCGAAGGTTACCAGAGTAGTGGTAGTCTCCTGTTGGTGAGGGCTGTGAAAACAGTAGCATCTCCAGAGTGGCCTGCACAGGAGGGAGGGATGGAGGAGGCAGAGAACAGACAGATGAGGCATGCAATAGTTATGAAGAGAATTAACTGGATATGAATAAGAAAGAAAGTAGGTGGGTGAGTAGAGATGCATGGAGGCAAGAAATGATGCATTGAAGAATGATGAGAAGGGACGCATGGTATAAGAAGAAAAGAATAATACAGACAGAAAGGCAGTATTAATATTCTTCATGGCTGTTTACCATTGTGTTCCCGTGGCAGTAGTGCAGGCAGTGCAGAGCCAGCTCGGTGTTACTGCCCCCTCCTGGTAGGCAGCTTGAACTACACATGGACAACAGCTTCTCCACTGTGCATGCACACACACAGACAAACACAAAAGTTTTTAACAGTTCACTGAACTAAATGTTACTATGTTACTAAATGTTTCCAGGGTCTATCTTCCATCACAATCTAAAATTATTTAGATTAGAATATTCCTTTAAAAAAATTTCCCTCTTTCCCACACGTTCCTCATAATGTTGAAGGTCTGAGAATTCACCTACAATCACTCTGAGTTGGTCTTAACAAGATGTTTTGGGGTGGAAAACTGCATTTAGGCACAACATTTACCTTGGTTTTGTAAGTTAGCACTCTCCTCCAGCTCCGCCCATGGTTTCCAGAGCAACTGTTCCCTGGGGGAATCCTCCTCTGGTGGCCATACCCCTGATCCCTCGCCATCCACGAAGCACAGAGGAAGCTCTGCCTGGAACTCATAACCTACATTAACATACCTGAAAGAGGGAAAGAGAAAGGGAAACAAATAAGAGTGAGTGTGAAAGACAGCATAAGTTAAAAAGTACCAATACTCATGTATTAGTGTTTTTCTCAGTGCTGAAATGTCTGTAAATCTGTCTAATAATACCCTGCAGCCAATAGCAACCGTATATTAGTGTAATAATACTGTATTTTTAGTCTCTTTTAATTGTTGTACTGCTATCTTCACCATGACCCAGTTTCCTCCAGAGATCACAGAAGTTCAACAGTCAGGTGTCTTTTTTCTTAAATCTTCCTGGGCTGTGTATTTTACTTACTGTAACACACCATATTCCTCCTCCTCTTCTCCGCAGGCTGTTTTGTTTTCTCTGTGATGGAGAGATGAGAGGGAGGAGTACAGCCCCGTCCCCCTGCGGGCTGGATTGAGGAGGGGTCGGGGGGTGTAGTGGCCCCTCTTCTGACCGCTGCTGGAGTGAAGGATACTGGGAAATGGAGTTCCAGTATAGACTGGAGAGGCTTGTTGCTGTAGGAATCCAAGGACAGCGTTTTATAGCGTTACCGTGTTAGTGTTACCGTTCTCCTTATTCAATTAATATAGGGTCAGAAAGCCAAAAAAAATGTAAAGCTTGTCTAACTGAAGTCCAAAAAGCTCAAGTGTGAAGACAGAGACCTAACATTTCTTTTCGTGGTTTAGAGGGATCTGTGCAAGTCCTCAAAAATGTATTCTGAGTGAAACTCTTTCGACTTTCCCAGAGTTAAATTTTAAGATAAAAATAATTTCATGTCTGTGCAAGAAGTACAGAGATACATCCATGACGCATTTAGCCTAAACTCTAAATCTGTTGTATTTGTGCACTTTACGTACTCATCGTGTCTAAAAATAAAATTCAGACTAAGACTGTGGTTTTAGAAGCAGTAACACAGTTAAAGAGCTAAGGCAATTTCTAGACAAACAACCATTTATACATTCGCCCACTCTGCCTTCTTTTGCTGTAGCAAGTTTTGCTCCTTGCCACCCAGTCTCCTGGGCTTTGTTGATGGAAGAGTGACGACAATGGCAACCTCACAGCGAGAATGTGACTTTTGAAACGCAGTGGTTGCTTGTGAGGAAGAGCTCCAAAGGCACAGTGTCTTCTAGCTACCTTTTTTTTTTTTTTTTAACTTTTCACTCTAACTCTACAATAACTCTTAAAGCCTGTACTTATACATTTCTGTAAGTAATTACTAGATGGTTTTGACCTACATATCCAGCAGCCTGCCTCCAAAAACTAAGGATTCAAGCAGTCAATAGAATGATCCACCCTAACCAATAAAAAGAAAGTGTCTACAATCACACAAGCAGCATACTTTAAATGGCATCAAATTGTTTCTTCTGGTGAAAAAGTAATAAGTGCCAAACTGTACCTGTAACTGTGACTGGTTCACACTGGCTGGTCCATTCTTTGCTTTCTGGGTGACCAAACTAGGAGCAATCTTTTCTGCTGCCTCATAATGCTGGCCGGAAAGGTGAGCTGGAGTAGAGGGAAGATGGAGGGATGAATTATTCAAGGGACAGAGGGTTCTGGGTGGAGGGTGGAGGGATGAACGATGGGATGAGGAAGCGAGGAATGTCGACTCAGGAGACTGAAGGATGTCGTGTGGGGCTGGAATAATAGAGAGAAAAAGATTAAAAAAAGGAAAGCATAAAACAAGTAAAGTAGAGTACAGAGGAAAGTCATGGTATTGTCATGATGTTATCATTAAACTGTAGAACTGCTTCATCATCGTGTGTAGCAGACAGGCAGACAAAATGAGACCAAGAAAAAACCACTTAAAGTCAACATCACTGTTATCTGTGCAGACGGGAAAGCGTTACACTAACGGAATCTGTTTCTTATTTAGAAACACTGATCAATTCTTGTGAAAAGCCACAGCACACATACAGAAATTCTGACATATTGTATACTGATTGTCATATGTGAACATTTCATTTTTCACATGGTGTAAAATAGAGCAATTACTAATTGTTTTATATGTGAAAATGTGAAAAGTGAAAATGTCATTTGCATACGGGAAATGGGAAATTTCACAAGTTCACCTACGAAAACCCACATGTCCCGTAAATTTACATGTGGGTATTAACCTGTGGTTTTTTGTTGTTTTTTTTTTTGTAAGGGGGGAAAATAAAATTCATTTTAATTATTTCATGTCCAAGTACTCTGGTCTATTTCAGTTCTTCTGGATAAGCTCTTATCGATTTTATTTCCCCTTCTTACTATCATACTTTCATTCACAAAAATGCACAGTACCTGTGACGTTGCCATAGTCAGCCCCATGGGAAGATCTTAGGTTGCCCTCACTGCTGTTGGGGTCGCCTGAGGACTGTGGAAAGCAGTGTGACAGCAGTGGAAACTTCCAGATCATCCCAGATGGGACAGATGGGAGAGATTGAATTCGGGAAGTGAAAAACTGGAGTGTACCAAGTGATTCTCCCCCCTGGGAAACAGAATGTCCAGTTCCCCCGAACGCACCAGGTGAGTCCATTTTGGAGGGCGAGTGAGAGGGAGGAGGCAGAGGTGTGGGAGGAGGACTAAGAACTGAGGACATGAGTTGAGATGATGTGGGAGGAGAGGGGAAAGATGGAAGAGAGGGGTGAGCTGGTGAAGAAGAGGAGGATGGAGGCAGGTAGGAGTCTGAATCAAAAGCACAGCTGTGCCTTGACTTGACTGATCCAGGGCTTTCTCCTCTTCCTACTCCAAATTCCCAGATCTGGGAATCCCCACTGGGAATCACAGGGAATCTTCTCTTTCGCTGTGAGAGGAAAGCCTCAGAGAAGGAGTCCAGTTTCTGAGTGTACGTCCCACTGTTGATGGTGATATGTGACCTCTGTGGTAGGCACCCTGAGACCAAAGTAAGAGTTTCCGTTGCTCCTCTCCACCTCCCCTCTCCGTTCTGACTCGAGGGAGAGACACTGAGCCAGGGTCCCTCAACCTCTGCTGGTTGAAGCTGATCCTCACCTGAGCCACAACTGGACCCATAGTCTTCTTCTCTTCCTAAATAATTATCACTCACTCTTGAGTCTGTCCTACAGTAATCTACACTGCTTTCACTAAAGCTTCCTGCAACATTTCTGTTGTGGGAAGTAGTTTGTTTAGTAAAGTGGCTAATGTTAGCCTCCCTATTGTAAACTGTTTGACTTTTAGCTTCACAGCTAACCTGGGCATAATTATTATAGTTTGCTCTGGGTTTACGCTGGAGTCCTTCCTCACTGCCACAGTTCATGGTGTAAAAAACATCATTTATATTACCATAAAAATCGTCTGCAGCACTTTCACAACTCTCTCCATCTTCCCAAACTTCCTCTTTTTTGCTACCACCACACCAGGTGTCAGGAAAATGGCCGCCTAACCTGCTATCTCTGTCAAGATGGCCTCCCAAGTTAACATCCCCATCCAAACTGCTACCACTTGTATTTTGGAAGACCCTATTACCCCCATTGCTCCCTCTCCTCCCACCAGAAGGAGTGTTTGGAGTCGGGAAAGGCATTGTAGATTCTTCGCCTCTGCTTCCGTACTGCTCCAAGGAGTCCAGGGTTGGCTGGTATCCCGCGTCCGGGCTCTGAAGGCTGGGCAAGGTGAGATGAAAGGATGGACGGTGGCGATGGTGGTGGACGTTGGGGAAGGATTGGGTAGATGAACGGTCATCCATGATCGACTGCTAATTTTAGCTAGAGTTCCTACAGGACACAGAGAGAAACATGCTATAAAATCATGTCACAACATTAGCAGTTTTTCTGTAGTACCTTCTCAACAGTATACAGTACCAGTGTACTCTGTGACCCATCAGATTCTGTGACTTCATTACAAATTTTAACTATGTTGCTACTGCAAATGATTTCATCATGTAGCTCTTACCAAACATGGTGTCTCCATAGTATTTAGATACCCTCACAAAATGTAATAGTTGTGATTTCATTGTACCAAAAAATATGACCCAGGAGATTCAGGAGAGTATTAACTACAAAGAGTCCACCAGATAATGACAGGTCAAGTCTTTGTGCTCTACAGACTGATACGCTATAATTCTTGGTGTCATAGCCATTAGAGACTGCCAAACAATAAAGACTGAATCATAAAAGAGACTGAATCTCAAGGGACTTCCTGATTAAATAATGGTTAAATAAATAAATAAATAGAAGTTTTGACCCTCACTTTGTCTATTTTTACTTTTATAGCTATCAAAAAGACCCTACCTAAATACTATATTGGTATCATTTTCGATAAATGGTGCTATCAAAATAAAGTAAGAAAGAAAGTATAGTAAAATATTACAATACAGCTGACATTCCAAACTGGGTCACAGAGTTAGATGGGCCACAGAATTTGGTTTAACACCTGTATGTTAGGTCATACATAATCACGCTACATTATGTTATTGTAAAGATGATGTTGTTTCAAGTAACAACAGTAGGCAAGAGTTGTCAAATCTCCAAAATCCTCTGTCCATAAATGGCTTGTACAGAGCCACAGTACTGTCTGTATTTTGTTATACAAATTAGTCAGCCATTACCTCAAAAGAATTCTGCAAGCTGCAGGTTTGAAATAGTGGCACCAATTTTTATTCCAAGTCTGGTTAGCAGTTTATAGTTTAGCACTTATGCTAACACGACCTAACTCAAATGACGCCATTTTTTGTTTGCCATTTCTCGCCCTCAGATTAAACAGATTAAAAGGAAAATGATCAGATGCGATTGAAAATGCCTGCACACAGATTAGTCAGATGAAAAAATTTATGAACACTTGTGACGAAGTGACGCTATAGAAGAAACCAAGAAGCTAAAGAGAAGGTCACTTTGCCAACAAATGCAATGATACACTAAACAAATCCTCTGCCAAGTGGATTGAGTGACAAAACCAACACTTTTCAGTTTTTATATTAAAAAAACACTTTCAAGAGCAAGTGAGCTTTTTGAAAATTCACTTAGACTACATTTACACAGTGTTGCATTAAATCTATGAGTCTTCGTTGGTTTTTCTTTCTTTCTATCTTGAAACCACATTCTGCTCTAAATAGGACAATGAGTGAGTCAGAAAGAGAAAGAACGAAGGAAGATGAGATGAAGACAGATACACTGTATACGTTTTGAGGTTTTCTTTTTACCAGTCCTTGGTGCTTAATTTCCTTTTCATGTATGTTCGTCCTCTGGTGTTCATGTTTTCGGGTTCTGGTTGTTCTTCTCTTCATCATTCTTTATGACTTTTTGGGTTCTTTTGTTCTCCACTGTCTTGAGTTTAGCGTGTAGAGTCTTATAATTTCCCCCTTCAGATTTTCAACCTCTCACTTAGTCCTTCCTATCTCTCTCTCTCTCATTCTCTCTCTCTCTCTCTCTCTGCCGTGTGTCCTTTGACAGCACACACACATACACGCACACACACACACACACAGACTGTCTGTCACACATACCTAGAACAAAATGGACACACAGCCACTGATACACAGTGGTTTTTCTTTCACACACACACACACACATGCACAGACACACACTCACTCAGTTACTCTCTGAAACACACGTACATCTACACACATACTTTCACACTCATTCACACACTTGCAGGTGTCAGAGGGGACCAGCGGGGAGTGATGTTGCCTCTCTGCCTTTTCGTCGCCGTGGTAACCACATCCTGAGGAAACAAACACTGACGGATCTCCCTCCTTTCAGCTATCTTTATCTCTCTGCCCCCCTCCTCCATCTCTCTGTCTTTCTTTCCGTCTCTTTGCCCGTCCTTATCTCGCTCTGTGTCTTTCTCTCTCTTTCTCACCAAGCGCTCAACTTAGTTTTCTCTTGTCCTGTCTTTCATCCTCTCTCTTTTGCTTGCTTTTTATCTTTCTGCTTTCCTTAGTCTTTGTGTCCTTTCATGCCCTGTATGCTTTTTGGCGTATATTTCTTTTTCTAGTGCCCCACCCCCTTTTTGGTACTTTCCTTCTTTCCATAGTTCCTTTCTTTTTACAGATATTCATGCTGAGGTTGAATAATGAAAGGGGATGTGTTGAAAATGGATTAATCTTAAAAACTTTATAATCTCCATCTGAAGTCATTTCAGTTTTACACTTGTAATTACAAAAATAGTGTAGTGTATAAAGTACTATTTTGGTTGACCTTAGAAAGATGATTGACTGCATACCATGTGATAAAGGTGTGTCTTCCACTACTGAACTATACGTGTGCCTGTACATCAGTGCCTCTGTGTGTGTGAATGTGTATGCGCACATTTTTGTGTGGCTACATACAGTACACTTTGTAAGTGTGTATATGTGTGCGAGAATGTGTATGCAGAGGCGGGAGCGTAGATGTTTACCAGATCAAGAGTCTCCGGCTGAGTCAGCTGACAGGAAGTGAGAGAGAATGAAACAGGAAGGAAGACGGCGACAAACGATGAGGTTCAGGGAACCCTCTAAAGACCCTGCAGCCCACCTACTCACCCACCACCACCCACACACACACACACACACACACACATACACGCGCACACACAGTGCATGTACATGCTAAATTGTTGTTTTCTATCTTTGTTATGTCATATAACCTTAAAACACCTACTCATACATGCACACGCAACCTCAACCACGACCACACTGGCAGGTCCGTGAGCAACTTCAGTAACCAATGCCACTCACACACACACACTGACACATTAATACAGACGAGACAGGGGGCGATCGCCAAGTTTAAATAACATTGATGATACTACATTTAAGTCAACACCAGTAAAAACCGTGTCAGCACCCAGCATCAGAGTACTCTGCCTTACTCGGTGTCAATAATGAAATAAGAATTAAAAAGCACCACTATGATGTAGAAATACATTAAAAGTCTAATTAAGTCTAACTGCTTCATGCAAGACAAAACAATTCATCATATCTTTGGTGGTTGTCTTCTGTAACAACTTTATCTGCAAGGTAATTTGTAGAGAAAAATATTGTAAATGTTTCCTCTGAAATGTAGTGAAGTACATGTATAATGTGGAGTGCAGTATATACTTATGTATATACTATATTTAGTACTATTATGTATATTGTCAATTATAAAATGTAAAGAATAAATGTATATCTAACAACACGGAAAGTGTCAGTGCCTCTGAATTGTATGAATGCCGTTTGAGTGAATGTATTTTATTACTCTCGACATCTGGAGAACTGTATATATTGTACCAAAAATTAGTGCATCTGTTGTTAATTGCTGCATCATTTGTGAAATCAGAGACATAGATATCTCTCTGATAACAGTTCAAATCTCCATTACTGTTATTTAACATTCATTTTCACTCAGCTATCCCATTTGATCAAATTTGTTGCGATTTTGCGACCGGGGATCTTTTTCTTCTTGCTCCATTTGCTACACGTGCATGAGCACTCAAGACCCCATGGGCAAAGTTGAAGTGCAATTTGTGAGTGACGGTCGTTTGTGGAACGTGACGCTGCCATCATTTGCGATCAGCGTGCAAGCTGTGCTCACAAATTGCTCTTGTGAAACAGGCCCCTGTTTGGATTAGAAGTATTTCAGGTTCTAAATGTGTTCATCCATCAATTTTGAGTCTTTGGCATGGTCTTTGGTATTATTGGTGATTAATTTACAAGAGTTAGAAGTAGCACATGGAATTATTTTGCCTTTTGTTTAGAGTAAGTAACTTGAGAGTAGACAATGAAAATAGGAGCAAATGATGTGTGTGTCTGTGTCTGTTTTGCAAGTGTCAGTGCATGTGGAGGTGATCGTGTTAATGCTGAGGTCACTTGTACAGTCTGAAAACACATCATAGCTGGAAACCTCAGCATTAACATGCATTATAGATAATGATGTGGTAACTTCGCAACCTGCCTGACACAATAACCTCAACATTAGCATGATGATAATTTATATTTTACTGATACATTGCATGGTGTTATTTGAGATCAATTTAATCTTGTACGGATATACATGGCATTATATTTCATGCGACGTTTTAAATCTGAAGGCTGCATGGTCAATGCAAAGATTCCAGCTGTAATTAAATATTTGCCAACTCATATAAAACAAATCCTCAGCAATGATATCTGAATCATCTTCACATTGCTGTGGGTAGCAATCGAGAACCAGGGTCATGAGCGATTCCAGATTTTCTGTCTGTGCAATGTGCACACTTTGCAACCACACAACAGTCCGTCGACTGACAGTGGGAAGTGAGATTCTACTGCTCCAGAGTTTACCAAAAGCAGTTAGGTTCAGGAAAAATGTACATCGAAAGGGAATTAACACAGTATATATCTGGAATGCTTTTTACATTGCTCATCCAATAGGGACTTACTTTGTCGAATTCAACTTTGTGTCAAATTTAGTTGCTTATTTTAGAATAAAAATGATGTCCTTCCAAGATATTAAATGATTAAGTTCTGGGAAGAAAAGGCATCATAAATACATACAACATAATTAAATGAAAGGAGAATATAATTGTTGTGGAATAAAAACTTTCAAATGTAATCTTGCAAAGTTTAGCTCTGCACTTCAATAAGCTGTTACCTTTAGCCTTCAAAAGTTTAAACTGAAAGCACCATGTATTGAAGAGCCTTCTTAAACAGTTTTTAGTTTTCTTTGGTCTCTGCATCTAAAACTCAGCACATCCTATCCTACCTTCTTTATCAGTCAGTCAGTTTGACATGGTCTGCTAATTTGTCTGAGTCTGCTGTGCATGTGTTCATTTGCATACATTCATGTGCTCAAACCCTGAGCAGCAGAATGAAAAATGTGTGAATGAAAGGATGTGAGAAGATGGAAGGGGAGTGCAGAGGAGTACGTATGGGGGAGACGCTTCTCTAGTTTTCTCTCAAATTCACCATAAAAAACCTGCGGGAGCAGAGGAGGGGGAAAGAGACAAGCACTTCTGGACTTTTTCTCTCAGCTATTTTTTGCTCCGAGCCGTCTCTCCGTCTGTCTTCTGTCACTGAGAAAAGAAGAGATGAGTGGTGGGAAAGGGAGAGGAACTGAATGGACTAGAAAGAGTTTAAACCACCAAATAACATGACACATTGTGTATCATAAAACACAAAATAGGCCATTTGACTAAAGCTAGGCTTTTTTGACAACCAGCAGACATACAGTTGTGCCGTAGTTTTTGCCGAATTAGCTCATTCCTTCTCCATAACCTTGTCATAATGTGACGAGGGTCCATGTTGACACTGTATGCATACAGTATGTGTAATGGACGGTACGAGAAAGTGTAACATCACCTAAGGCGCGTGATGATATATGTAAAATACTGAACTCACAGAAACGAAACTGCTACCAATCTGCATAACACAAAAGTAGGTGAAAGAGCAATTATTTTCAAAAAGGTAGACTTTTCCATTAATGCCATTTGATACAAACATCTGGAGCTAAAGGGCCAATGTATTCCCATCTCAAAATGCCCACTTGTTAACCACTTTGGAAAATCGGTCTTAAACAGACATGACAGTATGTCTAAAACACATTCACATCAAATCTATATTTGTGCGAAGCTTCAATATAGTGTTTGTAGTTTGGACTGTGAGATTAGTATCTTATTTAAATACGCATGCAAATATATGCAATGATACACAGCAGTGATTCACAACTTTGGTGCTGGGTCCCCAGGTTGTTTTGACTGATATGCAGGAAGAGTTGCAGGAAAGTTCTAAAACTGCTATCTTAATATTTGTATTAATATAGCATATTTTCCTTTTAATGAATTTGATGCTCCTTCTGTATTTTCAGATAAAAATAAAAGCGACCTGTCGGATTAACAATATTTTTTTTACCTGAAAAGATCACAGGCCCTGCTGTCTGCACATATGCCCGCAATGCTACAGACTTCTAAAGACCGCTTAAGGCTTCTTTCATTTAACATTTGTGATTCCAGTCTGCACCACAGCTCATCACTTTATAGCAATTGTAAAAATGTGTTAAAACAGTAACTTGTGAACCTGCACAGTTGTTTCATAAGTGGTTGTACGGTGGACATTAAGAGACATCCTAAACTCAGTTGGGTAAAGTTGTGTATTCAAATAGTGGATAACACTGAAGCAGTAATCTTACAGACTCTGGCGTTAATTTCACTGAGAGCACTGATCGACCAACACTGTCAAAAACTCTTACTCTAGTTAACTTTTCGGGAGCTAGTTATCAACCTTGGTTTAAGACATCATAGTATAGATGCACATAACTACAATGCAGATTAATGACAATTTTACACACATAGTCAGAAAACATGTGACACTGCTGGTAAAGTATGATACTGACACTTCAATACTTTCCTTTACTGTATTATCCCCGTACATGGATATCGAAAATACCAACAATCATGACTCAAGCTTATTGTGCGTGTAACTGCAAAGGACTTAATTAAGATTCTTCTGAATACAAATTCCATTACAATAAAGGCCACAGGGGTCAACCAAAGGTGAATTAAAAGAAGTAATCAGCGTATTGTCGTTTGGAGAACAGTATATGGATATATGAATGGAATTCATTTTATTATTAGAAGGCTTCTTCCAATATCGCAGCATTCAAATTAATACTGAATTTAGACTTAATAAATCCTTAAATACACTATTATATATTTTTGAAACTAGAAAAAAACAGGTTAAGAATACACTGTATGACTATATTACTATCACTAATTGTCAAATTTGTCGCTGATGTATTGCTAAACAGACAATTATTCTGGTAAGTGAAAGAGACTAAACTGCCAATAAAATGATTAACACGGTAAATAAGTAATGACATTAATTGTATTCTTTAGACTAAAACAAATATCAGTCACATTAGTGTCAGCGATTGCAACACATCGCCGTCATTTTGATTGTGATGTGTCAATTCCAAAACATTATATTTCTATAAGTCTTGATGTCTTCCTATTCACTATGATATACATATCCACCATATCAGGCAATCCAATAACCATGACCAATTTCCCCATTCGGAGCATTAGAGGTCATATTCATTTATATTAATTGACATCAGCGCAAAACTTTCAGACAAAATTAAGACTTTTTATCATTAATATTATTCCATGTTGATAGTATCTTAAAAGTAATTTTACTTGAAGGCTGCCACGATGCGCTCTTACCAACAAATTATCAGACTATTTTGGACATTTTCCTTCATAAAGTGCTAATTCTTCCAAATGCAGTGCGCTAAACTCAGACCACAAGAAAGTCTTCATATCTTGAAGGATTTGTTTAGCTTGATTAGTTTGATTGAGTGCAAACATGTGATTATCAGCCTGGCTGCTCCCGCAAACTGGTGAGCAAGCAGTGATTAGGCAGTATTCAGTGCATCCATATTAATTATGATCAACAGTGGGAAGGCAGAGTACTTTGTAGTTAGATCTACCCACATTCTGTTTGCTTAAATTAATACATTAATAATACATTAATGTAATATATTATTTATTTCTGATAGACAATTGATATCATTTAACTCATACAGCTGACTGTAACATTTACCTATTGATGTAGTTTTACACTCCACAGATGCTTGCGCACCTACAATAACAAATACCACAATGCAGCGATACAGCGAGACAACAGTCAAAGTCGAATCAAAGAGGACTATTGACACTAAAAGTGTAAATAGAAACACTGAAACACTAATTGCTGCAAACTGATTTAAATTAAGTGCAAATACAGATAAAGGACAAAGTAATGGATTTAACCTTTTAATTTGACAGACCTAAGTCATCATAGGTACAGCTGACTGATTAGAATTGGAGATCATTTGTGTGTATTCAAGGCGTTTCAAGTGGTTTTAAGTTGCACACATTTCATTTCCTTGCAAGAACTACAGCATCAAGATAAAGGAACATTATAGGCTAATATACAATTAAAAGATACCAATCGGGTACATGATACATTACAAGAATATTTTCAAGGTGTTGCGTGTGCCCTGACTGATTGTCTGCAAGGACTGACACCTGTGTGAAAAGCTAACCAGTGATGGAGGCCTTCAAGAAGCCAGCAACTGCTAAGGAGCTACAGGTTTCCATGCATGAGAAGGGAGACACAGCATACAACAACTATTTTCCGGATGCTTACCAGCCACAGCTCTATGGCAAAGTGAAAACCACTGTTTAAAAAAAAGGTCACATGTCATCTGGGGTGCCAGCACACGTGGGAAACAAAGTAGAAGACAATTTTATGGCCTGACGGGACTAAAGTTTAGCTTTCAGGCCACCATACCTGATGCCAAACACTGCACGTCAGCAGAAACACACCACATCCAAACTGAGGCATGTGGGGATACCTCTCTGCAGCGAGCCCCTGGAAAAATTGTGAAAAATAAATCCAAAGCTACACGGAAAAACACAAAAAATAACACATTACTGTTATGCAGTGGCCAAGTCAAAATTTGAATCTCGGTCTAATCTAGAATACGTGGCAGGAATTGCTGTTCAATCACGGCCCCAATGCAACTTAACAGAGCTTGAGCACTTTCGCAAAGAAGACCAGGGAAAAACGGCAGCATCAAGATGTTTAAATCTAATATAGAGCTATACACAAACACTTAAGTCTTTTACTGCTGTCAAAGGCGGCTATACTGCTTGCAGCAGCACTTGAGGCGGTTAATTCTTATGTATTCATTTCATTTGTACTTTTTCTGTTGAATTCTACACATAGATGTTGTATATGAAGTGCCCAATATAACAATAAATGGTGGAATATTTCTTTTAAATCCATCTTGATCGTTACAGGTCTCTGGATGAGACTGAAATGCACTGCAACCCATTGCACTCTTCTTCCGTTTCCTCATTTCACCCCTTCTTCCAGACAGAGTGTGGAAGCCCATGACGATGTCACGAGAGGCATTTAAAGATGAATACAGCTGAAACTAGAAAACAACTCGACCTATTTCCGATTCTTAAGCTTTGACTCTCATGTTGAGCGGCAAAGTCCTGGTAATGTTCAATACAAATGTCTTTGACTCGGGCCTTTGTTGGCACAGACAAAAAAGCGGTTGTTGCCCCCGTTCTGTCTGCAGATGTCAAAGGAGGTCACAAAATTGACGGAGGACAAAAATAGCAACAACAATACGAACTCTTCTTCTAATGTTTTGCCCACCTTGCCCAACTTCAAATCAGTTGGGATACATGAAAATTCTAAACACCTCTATAAGACGGTACAACCGCACCACAAAATTGCAGCCACCAAAATGACTATGAAGTTCAACATCTCTGTAAATCAGTTTCAAGAGAACCTGACCATTACAGCCTTCATTACAGGAGAAGTTTTTACAGAGATGTTATAAGAATTTTAGCTAGCTATAATATATGATTTGCTAACTGAATGTAGTTTCACACTGCTATCAAAGCTTAGCAAGTTAATGGCTTCTAAGGTTACATCCAAGACTTCAAATTACGTGCAAGACAATGACCTTAATATGCTTAACTGTACCTGGGTAAGGCTTAAAGTGAGGGCCTGGTCTGTCGAATCAGTTTATCTTTACAAAGTGTTCACGGTAAACAAAGTCAAGCTTGTGGTTTTAAGACTCTCTAGCGTGATTGCTGTAAACACCAACATGTTGCGGGTAGCAACACTGAAATGCAACAAATAATGTTGAGGCTCAGAACTCAATACTGTAGTTTGTTCCCTTAGAAGAAGGCATAATTTTGTAGCTACATGGGCAAATGTGTATGTTTCCAAAACTGCACATGGACTTATCAATAAGTTGTATTAGATATCCAACAGAGGCACATTTTCAAATCAAAATGGATTTTCAGGTCAAGACTCATCAGAATGATTAGACAAATTTCGCTCCAGACAATGTAAAAAAAGAAAAAGCAGTGTAAATGAATCTCTTTCTGATGTAATGGGATTTTAACTGGATTTATCTACATCTTTACATTAATTCATTTGGAAGACAGATTTATCCACGCAATGTACAAATCTAATCATTTAGCCCACGAAATCCCTAGAAATGTGTACCTTTAATGTAAATGTTACGAAGTTGGCAAAAAAATGGCTTTCTTGGATAAAAGTTAAATGATGCAGGATAAACAAGACTCAGGGGGAACAGGTGTGTTTTAGTATAGTGTGCGAGTATGCTAGTAATGCTAATGCTGGATCTCTGGCTTAAGTTTAACTTCCTCTAAACCTATTCTGAGAAACTCAAGCCTTATGGTGTCCTGATTCAACAAACGGACAATGTGGAACCAGAATGAAGATGTTTTCTTACCTGTTAATTTGTCATTACGAGGAGAGATGTGTCAGTGGCAGTGAAATGCATGTGTGTATGGTCTGCTGGCAGGTACACATGTGTGTGAGAAAGGGGGAGGAGAGAGAGACAGTGAACTAGAGAGAAAGAAAGAGAGAGATGTAGTTTCACCAAAGACGATCGGCCGCTGTCACTGGTTCAGTTGATCTTTGAGCACTTTCATCCTCCTTGTCATAACGCCACTGCCTGTGTGTGTGTGCGTGTGTGTGTGTGTGTGTGTGTGTGTGTCTCAAGCTGTGTCATAGTGATGCTGGAGACAAGAGAAAAACACCCTAGTGTGTGGCTTCAACCTCACACACACGTACATGCACACATACACACACTTTCAGTTTGAGTGGGTGTTTTTTCTACCCTCTTATCCCTCATTTTCTCTTATGGTCTCTATTGGTCTGTACGTTTTTAAAGGGCCACACCCCACCCGTCCTAATGTTATACACACACACATAGAACCACTGAGAAAACCACATGTATAGGCTACAGGCTCATAGTCGCATAGGCACATTGAGAATTTGGTTAGAATTGGAAATAGGTGTACATTTGTACATAGTAAAGGTCTGGTGTCAGTATGGTCAAAGTGTGCACCATAAATTCAGTGTCTTAATACATATTTTCACCATTGTCTCTTCACTCTTTCTGTAAAGGAAGGAATTCTGCTCTACTTTTGAGAAACATTAAAAACTGTTTGTCATTTATTCTATTTCTTGTTAGAGTTAGATGAGAAGAGAAATACCACTTTTGTATCTGGAGGTTAAATATGAAGCTACAGACTGTGGACGGTTAGCTTAGCTTAGCATGAAGATCAGAGTAGTGAGAGAAACAGCTAGCCTGGCTCTCTCTGAAGATAGCAGAATTGGCCTACCAGCACCTCTAAAGCTAATGAATTAACACTCACTGCACCCAGCCAAAAAATAGTCTGGCATATGATCCCCCATGAAACCAAAACCTGTCGTTTTTCCACGTCAGTTTCTGTACATATTAGATGTGTTAATAACACAGCTTTAGAGGTGCTGGTAGGAGGATTTTGTTACATTCAGACAGAGAAAGACTAGTTTTCCAGTCTTTAAGCCAAGCTAAATACATCAGCTTCTTGTGTTAAGATTCTGATCTATCTCTTAAGAAAATGTTGAATTTTGTCAAAACATTTGTCAACCCTAAAGTCTCCTTAGTTTTAAGTTTTCCCCGAGAAATGTACACTTTTACTGCATTTTAAGCTGAACATACCTTCAGCATCGGCTCCAAGGTTGGCTAACAAAAACAGAGTTAGCAGGAGAGGTAGCTGTTGGGATTGTCAGAAGGAAAGAAGGAACTGAGAGAGTATTCATCCCTTAAGAAAGGGATGAATGCAAGGAAATTAGATTGGAGTGCGATTAGATGATTTTTGTGCAGATGTCAATAGGCTCTGTTAATAATGTGTTAATTAGTGAGCTTTAGAGGTGGTAGGCACTTTTTTCTTACCTTTGAACAGAGCCAGACTAGCTGTTTGAACTACACTAAGCTAACCAGCTGGCAGCTGGTCTTATATTGAACAAACATAGATGATGTGCTGTCACCCCACCTACCACCTTGCAGCATGGAAATGAATAGGCACATTTTCCCAAACTGTATCAAACAATTACCTCAAGGATGGTTTTCCCTCATCTAAAGACAATGAGACCCGTTCTGAAGATCTATCAAGACATTAATTATTTCGGAAGTTTGAGGATCTCTTCACACAGTTGGTATGGTTCTAAAATAAACAGAACAGTGATGCCACCTTGAAAGCATAATAATGAACATAGTGAATAGTGTTCAAACTGACAAGACCAACAGAAAACCAAAAAGTTCATCGTGAATTCGGGATAAAGAAGGCAACTCCACCTGGGCTTCTCCAGTTTGATCTTCTCTGATGAAAGAAGTGAGAAATGAGGGACAACATTTTTGAACTCCTCAAGTTTCTCCTTCAGAACATACCTGATTCTTTTAAAGGTGGAAGGTTCCCCTAGTCCCATTTCAGTGGCCCCATGACATAATGAACTCAGCCCTGTTAAGACTGAACGGTGAGAATACAGCTACACATTCTGAAGTTCAACAGAGGAGGGCTAGAAGTTCTAAAACAAGATAAATTAGTATTTCTCTCCCTCTGTTCAGCTACAATTGAAAAGCCGTTGAGAGCAAGGCACGAACCTCAAACTATTCCAGGAGGAACTGTGCATTAACTTACAGCTGACATTCACATTGTTGTAAATGTGTAAAACTGTTTGAAGAAAGTAGAAGTCCCAACAGTCAGCCCAAAGTGAGAAATTCATTCATTATCAGTGGAGCAGTGTTTGCCTCTGTTATTCACTGATCATAGGAAATAAAAATGTAATAACTGCAATATTGGGCTCATTTAACTTTGGAAACAAGCATTTTCATTAATATATAAGCCCTAGTGGTATATTAAATGGTTAAGTTAGTGTTAGTATATTGAACAGAGTGACTAGCACAGGATACGCTTTCTGAGTATACAATATCTTGTTTTTCACTCAGTTTCAGGTTTTCCAGAGCAGAGGTTTTCCATTATTATTAAGTGACATGTTACAGTTGGTGACATTGCTGTGTTTCAGTGTAAAACATCATTTGTGTCTGTAATTGCTCCGTAAGCTGATGAAGGTCATGTAACTTTGTGATGTAAAGGTGTGAGTGTGTGTGTCAGACTCGGGCTGAGGAGTCAGTCATGAGAGTGTGCATGGTGGTGGGTGAGACGGTGGTTGGGGTTTCGTAGTGGCGTGGGGTGCTGCCAGAGATGTGCCAGAGACAGTCTGATTCCCGGTATCATCAACTTCAAACCTCCCTGTGATACCACAGCGCGATGCAGCGGCCCTGTATTGTCCCAAGACCCTGAAACTCTGCTGAGAATTACGTTTCAGGTGTTACAGGGACTGTCAACATTTTATCAAAAGGATAGTTTAAATCAATGTTTTGGAATGAAGATATGATGTTACATTATACACAAGTTAATAATGAAACTGAGGTCATAAAATTAACATTTGTAATCTTAAATGATACAGATAGGATTTTCAGCACAGAATATATAATATAGATTGTCAGTGTAGTTACTTACATTATTTTACATTTACATTACATTACATTATTTTAAGTTGGTTGATTTTTTTTTTTTAACCTGGGATGGTACCATATGAGCTTACGAGACACAATTAAAGATTTAACATCAAAATTTACAAGATATCTTCAAGTACCATACCAGTAAACATAAAAAAATCATAAACTTGCAGTATATTAGAATATCATTTGTCCATTATAAACATTGTAAGCAAAGTTACAACAAAGTTCAGAGTAAAGATTGCCCTCAGATACAGTTACAATACATGAAAATAAGAACATAAAAGAAAAATGCTTTTTGAAAAGTGACTGAGAAGTCGACAGTGTTTTGCTGCCTACGGTGGGTTGTCTAAAGTCTAAATTCCCTTCTTTATTATCAGCGGCAGTAGAGGAGGGAGCACCCGCAACCTTCATTTAAGTAAACATACAATACCACAATGGTAGAATACTCTCTTACAAGCAAAAGTTCAAACGTTTTACTTAAATAAAAGTTTAGGTGTATTATCAGGTGGGATGTACCTAAGTACATTTATCGATGTGCTGTACTTCAGTACAAATCTGAGGTTCTTGTACTTTGCATCTACTCCATTTCATTTCAGAGGAAAATATTGCACTTTTTATCTGCTTTAGTGACTAGTTACTTCTTAAATTAAGATATTACAGAGCATATGACGAGCTTATGAAATATAATGCATTGTTACAGATAAAACAACTCAGCAGTATATTGTGGTTAAATTAACCCCACTTAAACTATAGTGAAATGTTCACTTAAACATTAATGCATTAGAATTAATAATATACTGTAGTAGTATAGTATGCAATTGTATAATACCAAAGGGGGCCATTTCTCTGCACTGGGTACTTTTACTTTTGATAGTTATTTTTCTAATAAAAGTTCCAGACTTGAACTTTTCAGTGCAGGAGTTTTACTTGTAACACTGTATTTTTATAGTGCAGTATTGCCACTCATACTGAAGCAAAAGATTTGAACACATCCTTCATCACTGGTCATCAGCAAAAATATACATAAATATAGTATTAAGATTAAAAGCAGTTATTATGTAGGATGGTCCCTTTTAGAGTGATATGTTATATATATATTATTGGATTTTTTTTATTATTGATGTATCAATGTGTACACAAATTTAAATTTGTTACTAGTCCAATTGGAGCTAATTTTACCTCCTTTAAATACTGTTTGGTTGTGTAATTACAGTGTATCTTATTTCACAAGCTAATAGTGTGTTCTGTATGTGAAATTCTAATTTACAAAGTAAGTAGTAACTACACCTGTCAGATAAAGTATGTTAATATGCACATGCAGTGGAGTACTGCAGAAGTAATAAGAAGCATAAAAATTGAAAAACTCAAGTAGAGTAAAGTATGAGTGCCTCAAAAAAACAGAACTTGAGTCAATATACTTGGTCATTTCCCATAGACAAATAAAAGTAAGCTTGCTGGTTAATGTCAAGCACTGGAATAGCACGGCTGGCCTCGTTTGTCCCGTGTTAGAGAAATAGTCGTAATCCAGCGTTTTTCTAAACTAACAAGTAAAATTATAAAATCAAGTCATACAAAGACTGCTAGGCAATAAAGAGCAAAACCACAGTGTTTGTTGATAAAGATACAAAACCTTGATCATTTACAGTAAGTGTTCTTCTTGGTCTGTCTTTCCTCCCCTTCTGTGCCTTTGTAACTGAATGTGTCAATACTGACAACAGAAATAGAAGATCATTCGATGGCTAACAAAGAAACCCTCCATTACAATTTTATCATTACGTATACAGTATGTATAGGTCTTTATCGTGTGGGCAGTGTCTAGTCTTTAGTCAGTCTAAATAGGACTACTGTATATGAACCTGATTCTTCAGCCATCATCTATCATGTAAAGCATCCTCGAGAGATAATATAAACAATTACATAACATTAAACAAATATTAAAAGAGAAAATGGCATGTTTGCCAACCCAAGTATGAAACTTCTCTCAAAAGTGACTCATTGAACTCAGTTGTTTTAAATCATAGACATGTCAAAAGCAACTGTGGAAAATACAATACAAACAGAGAGTATTACCATCTCTCAAACTGTTCATTCATCTACCTGCTTATTCATTTTTCAGGAATTTTGTACCACTCACAAAATCATTGTCAAGTGTGGGTGAACAGTTTCAGATCACTATGGAACATGCTGTAGTAAGAAACTGCATTTGGTTGCATTTCTAACTCAGGTATGTTTTTTTTTTTACAGATCATGAAAACTGAAGACAATTTCAAATATCAAATTTGAAAGTGTGACATAATATGGAGGGGGTTTACAACAACAGGTACTTTAAGACAGTGTATGACCCATTTAGTGAAACTCGTAGGTATGTGCACAAAGTACATTTTAGAGTCTAGTATAATGTGCCTATAAAACCTATCTGGGATGGTGATAAAATGTAGATGTGCTTCCTCTGTTAACATCTGTGACACACTTTCATACACCTGTATCTACTGAAAATAGTGAAGGTGTTATCTGGTATTATCTCTGCCATACAGAACAGGTTTAAACAAAGAACTAACCCAAGTGTGTTGTTGTCACAAAAACATCAGTGCGCGGGAGTCAGTGCAGAACTTTCTGTTTATTCTTTTCCAATTCAGTTCACTTGACAGACTTGAAGCCATTTGCAACAATTTTGTTTACTACCACTCTTAAAATACTTAAAACCATGTCACCACACATGTTCAGAGTTCCTGTGTGCCTTCCAGTGAGAAAAAAGTCTATGAATAAAGTAAAACAGTCACAAAAACAGAACTTCTTCCCCGAGGGACAGCTGTAGAAATGCCCAAAGAACATGGATGGAATGTCTTTCACACATCTGGACAATGTACAGATAGTCAACAATAAAAGATCACAGATGGAAAAAAAAAAAAAAAAAAGTGTTCACTTTATAAAAACCCCAAAAATCCAACAGTTCATACTGGCCCAACATTCTGCATTTTTTCTTTGATACAATTCATTTATGTTCCAACTACATAAATTGAGAGAAAGTTCTAGTGTTTATGGTAAAGAAAGATGTCTTCTTTCTTTTGAATATGCCATTTTATTCCTAAGGATTAGGACTGTCTTTAGTTTTTTTTAAAAAAACAAGTCTAATCTATAGGTAGCTTTCCTATAGTTTGGCGCCATCTTTAGCCTGTATAGGGGAACTTCAGCAGGATGGCTTGTCCAGGTCCTAGAGTGATTTTGTCCAGGCTGACAGTGGACTCTTTTGTGGCATCTGATGTGGAGTTTGTGCCAGCAGACAGCTTCACCTCAGCTGTCTTTGGCAACTCTACTCCCTCTGCAGAGACAAAGATCACACCATTAAAAATGGACAGAAGGATTAACTACAGTCAGTGTTACTGGATATGATACATCTTGACTAGATAATTGTGCTGAATGAGACTTGCCTGTAGGTGGTAGTGTGAAAGTGATTGTCTCAGGTTGTTCTCCCCAGTTGACAGCCGTTATATATCTGTCGCTCTGGTCCCACAGACGGAGGAAAGATAGAGCAGTATGGGAGGAGTAGAGGGGGTAGTAGTCGCCATGGAGTAGAGAACGCTCTTTGACTCGCAGGTCGCTGAGGGATTTGAACCACTTCTTTACAGCAACGTGTTCCTTCCGCACAGCCTGTAAATGTGAAAATTGAGGATGTTTTTTGAAAACACTGAAAAAGCCCCCACTAGTGTGCTCAATGACTCCTATTCCACACTGACATTCAAAGAAATCAACTCTTACCTCAGCAGCCTCATCAGCAGGTGCTACCTCAGTAGGTTCCTTCTCTATGTCCCAAACCATCTTAGGTTTTTCATTCTAATAAGAAAACAAAAGGAGAAAGACAAAGGTTACATTCTGTAACAGCTTTAAGGTTGTTAAAACATTTGGACTGATCTGGTCTGTTTCAATGCTTACCGATCCTGCCTGAAGGCCAATCTCATCTCCATAGGTAAACACTGGGGTTCCAGGCATGGTGAACAGCAGGAGCTGGTAGAGACGGATCAGGGATGGAGATTTTGCTAGTTTAGACAGCTGGTCCTGTTGCTCGGCACCTAGACCCCAGCCCAGACTTCTCTGCTGAGAGTGAAGGACGTCCATAGCCTTGATGCGGTTCACACCTGCAGATATTCAAGTAAAATAATCACCTGCAATGCACCATTTTGCACCAACTGGTTGGTTTTTATACAAAAAAGACCCACAGAACTGTGCAGGAGGAGAGGAGGTATGATTATGATAAGGACAACAAAGGGTGATCAAATGCAAGTAAGGAGCACTAAAAAGGACATTTTAAAATTGCTAAATGTAATCTGTCCAAACCATCAGGAACGTTTGTTCAAAATAACAGAAACCAGCCAGAAAAATGAGAATATTAACACTTTGGGCACAATCAAGTATAGCCAGAGAAACAGGACACTCAAACCTACTTGTGCTGCTGAGCAGGTCAGACAGGATGAGATCTACACCTGAGGTATTGAGGAGCTGAGACACCTCTGTAGCCGACAAACCTCCAACAACACCCATCAAGGCCCTGGGAGAAAGAGAATAGAGCCAGATTAGTCACATTACAGAGCAATGGAGAATTTAGATAATTCAGCATCTTGAGAGTTGTGTCATTTTTCAAATCCTCCACAAGGTGTCGCTTTAACATGAGAGTATAAGGCACTATTAGCCTGTGGATGCCTTTCTTGTTGATCTAACACTTGCTGACCCCCACCCACAGACACCCCCCTATAGCACTGGAATGCGTTTAATCTCCTAAAGAAACATAAACCTGACATTAAATGTCAGCTGACATTTTACTCATGCTTTCAAAATGCCAAACTGAGCTCCTTGTACCTCCTAAGTTTCAGAGAAATCATTCACATAATCAATCTAGTTCAGTCTTTGTTCAAAATTGATTTTTCTAAATCTGGAAGAAATATCTGAATGTATTAAAAAGTCTGTGTAAGAACATGCACTGCTTAATTTGCAAAACTCTCTACTTGTGGTGAATCAAAGGAAAACACAAAGCGGCAGGCATAGTTACTTTTTCTTGGTGCCCTCAGTGCGGTTGCCCTGGACAACAGCTTGCAGTTTTGACCATTCAACAGAGGTGGAGACCTCATTTAAGTTAGATACCTTGATGCCATCAACACCCAAATTCAGCCAGTACTCTGCTGCAGCCTAGAGGAGAACATGAGCACTTTAGCTACAACAGAAGCAAGAGCAGTTCAATGACATGGGTTCAGTGGATGGTGGATCACAGACCACAGCACGTGTTTCCTACCTTGACTTTGTCCACCACATCAGCATTAGCAGCACTGAACCAGGGAGCACCTCCTGGGTAGTTTGGAGTCAGGTCAAGCACCACAGAAATGCCTAAGAAAAACAGGAAGCGAAAATTTGCTTACAACATCTGGGAACAAGCGGTCCAAAACCCCACAAAACTAGCAAACACAAGGTACTACTCTGTTACTGTTGACTGTGATTCAGAATTCAGTTGTATGATGACCTACCCTTCTTGTGGGCTTTTTCCAGCACAGCCACCAGGTGTTCCTTGCTACCGACGACTGGGTCGATGGTTTCAAGATCTAGAGTTTGTGAGTTGTTTGTCTGGACAGTATGAAGAGGTCCGAGAACCAGGCCTTTCACCTTCAACTGGCTTATGTCATCCAACTTCTTCTCAACACCTACAGACAAACAAAGGGATGGGGGGGGGGGGGTCAGTGTGAATTTCACATTGGACAACAGAGAGCTGATGTGTAAAAGGCAAAGGGGTCAGAGGGTTAGGAAGAGAGGGCAGAAGGCTGAATAAGGGTGAATACGGCTGCTCTTTCAGCTGGTATTGACTCAAGGCAAGAGCATGTGAATGGCTCCCTACACACCCTCTGCTGGCCATGTGAAGTCTGAGTACAAGGAGGTCCTTTATGTGAAAACAGAGTCACGTGTTGTTTTTGGAATTCTGCCGTTGGAAACCCGAGTACTCCCAAGATATTCACTTTAGTTCAATTTCTGTCCTTCCTGACTGCATCCTGAAAAAAACTTGTATGGTAAAAATCTAAATTGGAAAACAAGGCTTGTAACCTACTGGCTTTTAAATGTCATTTAATGAAAATAGAAAACCTGAAAGAGAATAGTTCAGTTTTCAATCAGTTTTGGGATCTGAGATGTCTAGTCTAAAAGATTTAAAAAAAAAAAAAAAAAAAAAAAAAAAACTATATCTGCACACTACAAAAAAATTGACTGGCTTGCTCAACCTTAACCTCAAATCTAAGTGGGAGAGATATGAAAGAAATGACTTGTGGGTTTTTTTTATGTACTTTAGACTTTGAGTCATTCGGCATCAGCCTAGTCAGCAGTTTGGTATCTGGCCAGCGGAAATAGGCCAAGCAGAACTAAGGAAACCCAAGACATTGTCAAAGGACTTATCCCATGTGAATTAGAGTGGGTTACCACATTAAGACCAAAGCCCTTTGTAAATAGTCTCTCAATCTTATTTTGGGAATAATGCTGACACCATGAGCAAAACAGAACATGCAAACAGCAGCAACAATGGGCACCAACCTCAACATAAAAAAGTCTGTGAGGCATAAAAAACCACTATATATATTTTATATGAAAAATGCATATTTATTTGAAATACTCTACCTTCCATTCCATCAGAGAAAGCTACAACGTCAGAGACCTGGTACAAGGGTCCTTCATTCCACCAGTTCATCTCAGGGATGGGTTTGCAGCGAGGGGCCTGGACTATGATTACAATGGCTCCAGCCAGCATGCCTACCCAGCCCAGCCAAAACAGGACAAGAAGCACCCAACGGGTTCGCACCCATCTACAGAAAAGGATGAGAGTTTGAGAGAAAAATGTAAAGACAGTCACTTATACTGTGCCACATCCCAGTACAAAACCATTATTTAGAAAGTATTTACAGCAACTGTTGTCCAGTGGCTCTTACCCTGGGGTACCAGCAACTTTCATCAGCTCCTCTTTGGAAAGGCCGGTGAATGTAACCTCGTCCTCTGGGACCTTGAGCTTCACGCTGCCATTTTTCTCTCCGCCTGGTGCCTGGCCATCGCCTGTCATGGGCTGCTTCTCGGGGTCCAGTTCATTAAGCTCCACTTCCTTCATGTCAATCTCTGTGTCTTTGTTCATGGTTAAATCTGATTTCTTTAGAGATAGAGGTACAGAGGGATGGAAAACAGGAGAGACAAGGAAAAAAAAAAACAGATTGTCAAGTTAATTAACCAGGTCCCTTCTCTAGGGCTGAAAGGGTGTAGGCCCTGAACACTGGTGCTCAGCAAAAACACTGGAAAATAGTACGTAACCAAACATATGACCGATAATGAGCGTGGAAAAGGGAACAAATACTCGACATGAGAGGGAGAGTCTTCCCATTTTCGGTCATTTGAATGGTTAGTCTCTTATATACAGTGCCACTTAGTTAAAACCTGAAAACAAAAGTCAGACTCTTGAACTTACCTAGCTAATCACTAAAGCAGAAATGAAATGATTGTTGCTAATTAAAACCTGCAGCAGTTCTGAACTTTAGCTAACGTTAGCTAACAGCCTCATCTGTTCTCAGCTCGAAAAGCTGAGCACAGAAAAAAACTGGAAAATAAACGTTAGCTACTTACAATACACTTCGTATTTATAGTATATGTTGCTGTTACAAACACTCAAATATATAGATAACTCGTGAAAACGGTTGTTACTACTGGTAACGTGTTCAACAGTTGTCTGATGTAATAGCAGGTGTCAGTTACAGGAGTAGCTGAATCGACGGAAACAATGTAAATTTCACAATAAAACTAGAATAGGTGAAATTACCATTGCTATACTTTTTGCTGCAAGTAAACCCCCCACACAAACACAATAGTTGGCATGTTAATTATTTCTGTATTTGTTTTGTACTTTTTTTCGTACGGGGTTGTGTATTTTTGTTTATTTATTGTAGTGGAGGATGGTTGTCCGCCAGCTGGTTTGTTCTGGTTCTTCAGAAGCGTTTAAAATAATAGCTTGAAAATAAAATCCTGTAAACTCCAATATCAAAATCACTCGTTTGTCGAATAAGTCCCAGTAAAAAAAGAAACTTTCGAATGATTTGAAATGTTTGTTATCTTGACCTTTTATTTTTTCAGAGATCATGAAATTGAGCCACGTTCACCATCTGCGGAGCCACGAGGTGCTGTAACAACCCCGTCCCTTCTTCTTCAACTCAGACTTCCAACAGTTTTGTGGAGGAAAACTCAATTAAGTAAATAAAACCTTACCTGTAAAAACAACGTATGGCTCGTCGACTTTTTAGTATTCTCTTGTAGTCGTCTATCCTTGAGTGTCTGCTAATCTTATTACAAAGGACGCTCGGTCCGTATTTGTAGCCCTAGTTTCTCCGCCTACCGATGAATGACATTAATCCTCTCTCTCTCTCTCTCTCTCTCTCTCTCTCTCTCTCTCTCTCTCTCCCAAACAGGCAAACATTAGACTACACCCCATACCCCAAACTAATGATGTTTTTAATACCACAAGTTCACTTTATTAAACTTGGATCACTTTGTTGTTAAAGTCTATTCAGTTCTATAACAGCACATGTTGATGTATCAGCAGGGCTGCTGTTTGTTTGTCCCTGTATTTTCACGTAAAGCTGAAGTAAAATTCCCATGACAGAGCAGAATAGGTTAGGCTGAAAATACTTCTGCTACAATTGATAGCAGCAATTAACAAATTCAGTTTGGTTCTGCAAACTTTTCTTGAAGATAATGTAATCAGTTACATAAGCCATGTGTTGCTCCCACTGATAGATGGATTGATTGCATGCTATCTAGGCTCCTGGTGAGGCCTTTGGTCTTTTGATTAGTGGAGACTGCCACTCTGTTCTTCACTAATATTATTCAACCCCCACTTCCTAATCTGGTCACTTTGATATGATTGATTGATGATGTCCACATTATAGTGCTAACCAATTCAAATTAAGGTAAAAATTTCCCCTTGGCTGAATTGGATTTGTATGGCTTTTCAGTTTTTTCTATAACTCAGCAAAATGGATGCATTGCATTTGCAAGTGATGGTAGTAATTGATGGAATTCAGACAGTGACCTGTCTCCTAAACCAGGCCCAGAGACAACTAAGTCCTTTTTAACTGCCATAATACACAAGCTTTTTTCCCCGTATTTTACAATGTCAGGTTGTTGTTGACCTTGCTGCTGTTTCATGCCTAAGTGCAAGATTCAAATAAATGTTGACCAAATTAATGTTGATGATCAATGATTAAGTAATATTGGATAATATTGTGTGGTCTATACTAAATCAGAGAGAACATTTGTGAACCAGTGTCCTCCTGCCCCAGCATGCTCTCTGAAGCCTTCCTCAGCTGTTGTTGACCTTCATTGAGTTACAGTAATTGCAGAGTTCTAGGAAAGGTACCCACGATAGCTAAATGTCACGTACATAAACTGCTGTGTATGTTTCGGGCCATATTTGTATAGTTACACCATGTACCGCAGTTGATATTAGTTGTAGTTATTACAGTGAAGAGTTGGAGACTGAGAATGTTGTTGTTTATCTCAGTCAGGGACAGTACACAATCTGAGAGCCAATTAAATGCTTGGATCTGTAAGTAGACCTGTGTGTTAATATGACCTCAAATAATCATATTCCAGAGTTCCATCTGTAGTAATGGTCTAGAGGGTTTCCAAAGGGCAAGTACCAGTACGCATTTACATAGCAATGACTGATTGGATTTTCTGGCTGACACAGTCACTAATGAATGAAAACAAAAGCTTTTCAGGATTGATTTAAAGCTGTATGATATGCACTACTAATTCATTTTTAATATTATCTACCGTCTTTTACCACTACGTTGTTACTTCCTATTCTGTTTGTCTCTGATATGTAAAGAAAAGTAAACATCATTACATAGCAACAGGTAACTTTAGGAACACGCTCTGCCTCTTTGCCCTGTTGAGACTCTACCTATATGCATATGTTTTTGTTCAGCCTCTGTCCTGTTGCCCTGGAGGTGTTTTGGCTTTTGTCTTGTATGACACACCGCAGAAAACCTCCAGGTAGTGCAGACAGGTCAATATAAATACACTCAAAGGGACATCTCTGTGTGTGTTTTCTATATTTGGGTCTTGGATTAGGCTGCTGCGTGTCTATTTGTGGACCCGTATTGTGCCAGGTTGTGGAAAGTAGCAACATGATTCTTCTGGCAGTGCTTCAGAAATTCAGAACTGGAAGCTTTGAAGACTTCGTCTGGTGACCATTTAAATATTGCCAATAACAAAATAAAGGTCTGTCTTGATGAGATGGTCCTGTCAATAAAACCATCTCAACAGGTACTTTCACACTCATGAACATGCTATCTATATTTCCCTAATAGACAAACTCAAACACACACCATCTGGTTCTGTTTTTATCTCAGCCTGTTGATCATGTGAGTATTTGGCAGCGTCAGGCTGTAACAGAGCTGCCGGCTGCCGTGAACACACTGTACTGTTGATCCAGAATGGCTGAGGGAAAATAGTGCAGTGATCCTCCCAACTTTGCTCTGCTTTCATAGATTCTCAGGAACATTGGAGAGACACTGATGTCAAGATTTTGAGAGAAAAAACAGGGGGAAAGGGCAGAGACAGAGGAGTGGTTAGAATCAGGAAACAAGAGTAAGGAGGAGTGGCCAAAAAAGGGGGAGGTCCAAAAATAAACAGGGGAGAGGGCAGACTAAAAGAGAGGAGGGGGCACTGATGTGTAAACATGTTTATGAGTTGAGGGTGAAGCAAAATTTGGAGCAAAACTTGTTATGGAACATGCCACAGGTATTAATGGAAACATAGCACTGAGCTAAAGAAAGACTGTTTGTGTCTTTTTCCCATATGTTGTCTGAGTCCTCTTGAGTCTTGACACTTGTAAAAACCTGAACTTGCAGGATAAACTGACAGCCAAGCAGCATTCCAAACTTTATGTGACAGATTCACGTGTTTTGATAAATCACTCCTCACACAAGACTTGTCCTATTGTGGAGCCTCTGTGCTTTGTTTATGCCCTCGGCAGAGGAGGAGGGGATAGTATCAGTAAATCCATCTGCAAGCCTGCAAACACACACACACACACACACAGAAAAAGGAGAGAGAAGAAAAGAGGGCAAAGTTGATGACTAGTTTTGTCTGTTTTCTCTGGGGCAGGATGGGAAACAGGCAGGGATTACTGTACATTACATTACACTGGTGGCTCAGGGTCACAGCGGGTTACAGGGGATGTCAGTTATTATTACAAATGTTACTGATTCATTCTGTCAGTTGAATTTGGCCAAGTTCCTAGTAAGTATGTTCAAGCGACTTAGAACATAACTTTAGGTTGAGCTTAGAAAACACATTTTTTCTGAAGTACAGCTGGACACACTCTCACACACATGAATACACACACAGAGCCTCACTATAAATCCTCGTCTGATCCCTCTGAGAGAGTTTATTTTGCAAGACAGTGTGAGCTTGAAAAAAAAAGAAAGCACAGCAGAGCAGACCTGGACCAGTTTAGACCAGTCTGGCTGAGGTCTTCTGCTTTCATCTCATTGTTTCACTGCAATGTGTGCTCACACAGTTGAGACTGAATCAGCGTAGTTCTGGGAAACACGGCTTTCATTTAATCTAAAAAAAGGCCTCACGTTCATGTGTGATTTATCAAGCGTTTGAACAAGCATGTACTTGTCTTCCTTTCAAATCTCTGGTCAACAGGAAATCTATGTGATACTGTATTTACCCATGTGTCCTGGGTACAGTGTGAAAATGTTTGCTCTGATGCACAGATATTCAGAAAACAATTTATATAGAAAGTTAAGAGTGAAACTTCTCATAAGTTTATGCAACAGTCACACGTTCAATAAAATACAGTGATCTTCATAGGGACTTTGTCATATTATGTCATGTTATTGCTTTATGTTCTGTTCTGCTGATATCATTGGTATACTGTGGGTGTACATTAACCCGCTGGGTTTTATGTAAGTATAGCAGAGATATCTGAATTCACACACCCCATGCTTTTTGTAAGTTTAAATAACCTTTCTCATTCGTGGCCCTGTCTGGAATATATATCCTCTGTTTCTTTTGTCTTTTTTTGTTCCCCTCTTTCTCTTTAGACGAGAATGTGTGGCCTCATTTTCTCCCACAGACAAAGGGGAGACTGTTCGACGTGGAAGGCCTTCCTCTCTAACTCTTTACTGGGATGAATGAAGAGCTGATAGGGACAAAGCAAACACAATTAGTTCATCGCATCAGTACACTCACCAAAGAAATACATCAAATATATATATATGAATATAACATATTGAATCCAGAACTAAATGTGGTACACACTTCAGACACAAAACATATAATCAGCAGCAACATAGCTACTGAAATTGTATCATAATACTTTCAGTCCACATCCATCTCTTTCTCATTCACGTACTTTCCCCTCTCCGTCCTTTAGACTGACCCGCTCTATTGTTACTTCATTTTTTGCCTCCTCTTTTCACTCTCTGAACCTTGTTCCCTCCTCTGAGCCCCTTTCTCTCCCTCTGTTGCCACCTCTTTCTGCCATCAAGAAACAATGGCTGCAGGTTATGTAAGAATGCCCCTTTCTGTGAGAAGAATTTCAAACAGTTGAGTTCTCAGATGCAGCGCTCTCTCTCCCTTGCACTTCAGAAAAGCAGAGTGGTGCAATGGAGGTGTGCTGGGCCCAGAGGTAGATGGATTGAAACCATCCTTTGCTGTGTTGTTCATAACATCCTCTCACTGTGTCAGCAGATACATATTCGCTATTCACTGATATATCCTCATTAAGCCATCTTATACCTCTGTGTATGAAAGTGTAGAGAGATGTCATGAATAGACTGAACACAACCTGTTTGACTGCCTTCTGGAACTGAGGTTGTCAGTTTTTTGTCAGTAAAGCCAAACCAAGCATACAACTTGTCTTAAATCAAATATTGACCTCATTTGCGTCTGCTAACATTTTCCCTTCAATTTAACAAGCATTTACCAGACAGGGGAGCAGCACCAGTGCAAATGAACACTGACCTTTGAGCTACAGCCTGTTGGATATAAACTCACACTCCACCTGCCTCCTGTTCAAGGCACTGAGAGGGGTTTCACTACATGGTATAAAACCTTGACACCAGTTCTTCTGAGTAATTTGGCTTTTCTAATGTCCCTATCAGTTTGTAAAAAGTAAGTAAAATAGAGTGAAGTAAAAATTAACATTGTAAAGTCTTTGACCTAAAAATAATCATTTTTCCGAGAGAAGCTGTGAAATGAATAAGAGGAAAGGATTGTTACACAATATGTATTTATGTATTTACAGTGTGAACTTCCTCAGCATTACAGTAATGTCTGTTGTTTTTCTCTTTGATGTATTGTCTCAAACAGGGAATGTCCGATACTTTTATGTGCTTTTCTTACTTTAACGTCTCTGACACAGAGACACAGATAGTTGTGTTAGATTACCTAGAAACAAACTCTATATAAATTTGCAGTTGCTATGTCAGAAAGCTATTATCAAACAAAATTCATAAAAATGCAGCTGACCAAGTCATTTATTAGTCCTTTAGCGCCCCCTGAAGCATTCCAATGTTCCCTACATCTATAAACCACTATGGCAAAGGCAAAACCGCTGATTATAGATGTCATGACACAGTTGTATGAGCCAAATTTCCTGATTTCCATTTTATTTGACCATATAGAATAAAGGAGGTTATAGAATCAGAATTGTTTGTCAAGTATATTCTGGAGGTAATGGAGGATTATATGTAATTTCTGAACTGAAAATTGTAATTGAAATTGTGAAATATATATAAATATTATGAAACTTGTGTCATGATGTGACTTCATATTGCTATAAATGTCGGTTTCAACAGTTTGCAAAGAGACTGTCCTAAATGTAACAGTATCTGAAGTGTTACAACACACCAACAGAATGACTGACCACATCCACCAGAGTGTTTATGTTGTTTCCATCAGTGTGTTTGATATTGCTGATTACAATATACAACGCACTCTTAAAGAGATTGGTCTTGGTGATATATCTCAGTCGAGAAAATAAAATAAACGGAAATGGGTCAGAGAATCTGAGAGTGAGGCGTCAGGTTGTGGTTAAAAATGGGTATGGCTTTGCATGTGCTCAATAATTAATTGCATTGTCAGCTAAAGTTTTGTATGTGAAGTACACCAGGAATTATTAAATCAAACTTCCCATACTGAGCTTGATTTTGCATACTTTACTGCAAATTTAATTTGATTAAAAAGTTTTAGAAAAAGAAAAGTAAAAAGTGATTACACTGAATATTATCACATCAGACTTCATACACGTAGAGTATACACACTATAAAATATTACTACAAATAATAACAATAAGGAGACAAATTCTTTCAAAATGGGAGAAAAATTAAACAATTATGTTGAACTTGACGCTACTAAACGTAATCACGCATTCGCATACGTCACCAACCAGGAAGTGAGCAGAGAGGAGGGACAGAGGAATCACAACAGAGCTACTACAGCTTCTGACAGCTCTGCTTTGTGCCGCTGAAACACGCTGTTTTTCTGTTGTTATCAACAACTGACATGTCACGAAAACCCAAAGAGGAATATTATCGTTTCTTTACCGTTACCGACCCACGCACTCACGAGAAGGGATACACGGAGTACAAAGTGACAGCAAGGGTTGGTTTATACTGCTTATCTCTCTTTAGCTACAACGTCAACAATAGAAAGTTATTTTGTTATTATGATGTTTTAGCCTCCATGCTAAGTGCGTCAAATATAAGTGTAGGTTGTACTATACTCTTTGGTCAGTCATACCAATCTAAAGTAAGTGACTTTATATTGTTATTCGTTTAAAATACAGTGAAGTCACATCAGTACCAGTCATAAAAACACAAAGGCCCAGCAGCTAGCTCAGATACATAAATACACAATGGGTCTTTTATGTGAGGCAGTGGTGCACAGTGAGCGCTCAAGTGAAACAGACAGAACTTGTGATTCGCTTCAGACGCTCCAACACCCCCATGACCACACTAATGCCCCGTGGTCTGGACAGGCATGCATACTAAATCAAACGCGATCAAATCTTTGTAACACAAACTCAAGCCTTCATCACCCTAACTCATATTCACACACAGACATACTCAGGACAACTGAACTACCCCAACACTTATATTTGAGCCACAACACATTGAGCTGCCATTCATACTTCTCTGTTCACTTCACCTATTTCAAAATATACATTCGCCCATAATTTCAACAGATTGTCCTTTGCTGTGCACCAGTGTGACATGAAGCTGGTCTAAGGCTTACTGCTCAATATGGAGTGAATGAAATCATCTCTCCCTTCTCTTCTGTGGTTTGCAGTTTGTGTCCAAGCGTCACCCAGAAGATGTGAAGGAGGTGGTTGTGTGGAGGAGGTTCTCAGAGCTGAAGAAGCTCCACGGGGAGCTGGCCTACACACACAGGAACCTGTTCAGAAGACAGGAGGAGTTTCCACCTTTTCCCCGTGCACAAGTATTTGGTAAGATGATGCAAAGATTGGGATGCACTGTAGATATACCTTATTCCAGCATGAACAGCAAGTACTAGGGTCACTGACTAACATTCGTTTGGTGCACTGCAGGGGCTAGATAAATAGCAGAAATAAATCATGATGAAATAGATAAGGTTTTACAGTGTCAGAGATGTTAATTCAAATCAGTTGTCATGTTTGAGGCCACTGTTAGAAGCCTTTTTATGCAGTTATTCTGTTTAATGTTTTCAGTCATTTCTGATTTGGATACACTTGTTCCAGTTTGCCTGTTTTTAGCATTTTGTCATGATTCTTGTGACATTTCCCGTTGGCCTATGGTGTAAATTTTCAGTGGTTAAAGATGTACTGCTGCAAAGACAGCAACACAAGTGAGTGATACTAATAGACAGTTAGTCACTATTTTCAGTTTTTAAGACAACATATCGTTGCTACTTTACTGGATGAGTTGAACAAAAATGACCAATAACCAATGAACAACATACTTGAAAGTAGCCACAAAATATATCTGTTATTATAGGGTGTATTTCTGTTTTTAGGAAGGTTCGATGAGGCTGTGATTGAGGAGAGGAGGAAGGCGGCAGAAGCCATGCTTTTGTTTTCCACCACCATACCTGCACTCTACAACAGTCCACAACTCAAGGACTTCTTCAGAGTAAGATGCACTCACACGCACATACAGGAAGTGAAACTGAAATGGAGTAGCCACGGATATCTGTACACAGGAAACACGCTAACCCAAAAGTTGTCATGTTAATGGATTCCTTGCTTTTTCTCTTTCTGTCTACGCTCCCATCCTCTCTTTCTGCCCCTTCTCAGGGTGGGGAAGTCACAAGACCTCTAGATCCAACTCCTCTGGCCTCTGCCGGAGCCCTGCCTCCCCCTCTCATTCCCCTTCAGAAACGGAGGGCCTCAGACTGTGAGCCCGCAGAAGAGGAGGAGGGGAGGGAGGCTCCCACCTTACCCCAGGACCTGGGCACCAACCTGGGCTTAGAAGTGGGTGAACCTGAGGTGGCAGCTGAGGCTTACAGTGAGATGGGAGGCTCTCCGAGAGAAGAAGAAAGAGAGGAGCTTAGCGATACAGAGCTGGATGACAGAGGTACACAGTGGGGAAAAAAATCTGTCACAGGTAACCAAGGTCTGTTCCTTCCTTTTCTTTTGCTCTGTTTCGTTCTTATCCTTGCTCTTACCTTTTGGTCCATGTTTCCACCTCTAGTGCCGTCTCCTGATCCATCCCCAGCCAGAAACCACCAATCGTGAGAGTCCCAGGAAGAGTTTGATTCACTCTTTGACTCTGTGGTAGAAGAACAAGTCCCATCCCTGAAGGAAGAAGGTCCACCTCCACTGTCTGATAATGACTTGGCTGTCTTTGATCCCTGCTATAAACAAGGTGAAAATAAATGTGAATGAATACATATAGAACAATACCACTGCTTTCCATTCTCTCAAATCTCTCTCTTAATCAAATTACAGCCTGCTTTTTTCAGTCTAAAAGTAAAAGTTTATGACTTATGTTATTTTTTATTCAACTGTTCAAACAAGAGAATTTAGAGTTTGGACCAAGTGAAATGTTGAAGTTGATCACTGAAGCTTCTACGCCATTAAACAACCACTGTATTTACACTTTAAAAGTTAAGCACTAGGGGTGTAACGATTCTGAAACTGAGACTGAAACCATGACACAAACGTTCACAATATTGTATTGTTTTGAACCACAGATTTGGAGAATGGTTACGCCTCTATTAAGCACTAATCAGACCTATCAGACTCGCAGGCCTGTCTCCCCTGCTGCTTTTCATTTGACATGTTTCAGAAGTGGTGTTGGCAGAGTAAAGTTGACCCAGCCTACCCCAAGTGATGTCTGATGAGACTATGCTTTTAATGTGGTAGCGTAGCCGAGCGGTCTGGCTGCTGGATTAAGGTCTGCCCTTATGGGCGGGTTCGAATCCCACCGCTGCCAGGATGTTCCTCTGCTTTACTATAATCTATTGTAAACTGTAGAAAAGGATGTTGAACTGCACGTTGTTTGAGTTCATGTCATTTCCAAGTTTTTCTTTGGTGCACGCCTCTCTAACATAAAATTTCAGTGAAGAAATGAAATGTTTCTCAAAGAACAACAGAAGACAATGCATGTGTTTTGCAAGGTGAAGCGTGGTCGAAGGGTCTAAGGCGCTGGATTAAGGCTCCAGTCTTTCTCGGGCGTGGTCTTCAACTTCACCGCTGCCATTACCCTTTTCTAGCATCATAAAGGGATTCAGCTGAGATGATACAGTTTAGGTAACTACAGTCTGCGTAACCAGACTCCTCTCTCCAAATGTGGCCAGTAGTACACAATTAAGCTCCTCAATATTTAACTATGGTAAACTATATATCCAAAATCAAACAACCCCAGAAGATGATCTTACTGAAGACAGTCTTTGAGGAATTCATTGTCTTTTATTTATTTACTTTAAATAAGTCTCTTTGTTCCTCTCTTTCAGATAGATCCGTTCCAGTGACCACTCAGACTTGTTCTCACTGCCCAACCAGTGAAGATGGCGGGACATGGTTATCTGAACTAAGCAGCAACTGAGCTAATAAGCGCCATGGAGAGGGAGAAAGAAGGAGAATTTAGGCTCGCTATCTGTGGACAAGCAGGACGGCGGTGGATATTGATCACTGGAGTACAGGGTGAGAAAGAGCCACTGAGAAACATACAGAAAAGGGAGAAAGAGAGGTTTAATTAATACAGTAATGTATGATTACAAACACTAATCAAAGAAACACATAACAACAAGGAAAAAGGTAACAATAAAAAATATGCTGTTTTGCACACCTAGAAAATTTTAAACAACACTGCAACACTTTCTGTGTTGTCTCTTTTTGCATGAGTCCAGCATACCCAACCAGTTTAATATGGCATTTTACCTGGGTTCTTCTGTCATGTCTTTTTCTGCTCACCGATGAGCCAGCTTTGTTGCTATAGTGACAGACCAGCACCTGCCTATTCAACTACAAAACTGCACCCTATTGTGACCATGTGGTCATGTGCAAATGAAATGCATCAGTGCAAATTAGACAGTATTTAAGTTGTAATACTCCGCTGACCATACGGATTTGTACTGTGCTGTGACACGCTTACCACACTGATTGTACACAATACACACAAATGGCAAATGGACAGAGCATATGTGGCATGTCAGTATGTGACCCCACATACTCAAAATAAACATTGCTATTATGTTCTAGTATTTACTGTCCTGTTCTACAAGGGTAAACTGTGTGTTCCTCAACGAATTCACAGTCACTAATGATGACTGATAGGTTGGTCTGTCTTCTCAATACGCTCTGTACTGACCCACTCGCTTTCTTTAGATTTTTTGACAAAATGCTTAGTCAGTGATGAATTGAATAATATCATGCAATGGTACAAAAAAAGTGTGGAAACAAGACATTTCTGGAACATACCACGGGCAGATCATTATGTGGGAAGCGTACGAGCGGTCTAAGGCGCCGGACATGCTCCAGTTCTTCGGGCGTGGGTTCAATCAATTTGGGCCACAAAGGTTTTTTTCTCCCTTGCAGTTGTTGTTCAAATAATTACTTGCCTCTGGAAAATATCTCACTTGAAATTTGATGCTGTGGACTTGAACATATCAGCCAAAATGGAAACTGATTAATGAGTTTTGTTGCTGTTGATTCGAAGAGTGCCGTAACAGAAAACTTAATAATAGACACAGAACAGTACTGTATGTGCAGATATCAAGACATACGGTCTTGTGTCATAGTAATATAAATATGTTTATCAGTAGTGCATTATCGTCATTTTTTTCCCTTTCAGTTTACAGTATACTACCATCTGGTCTCCTTCCTAGCTGTTAGACCAGACTCATTCTGTCACCTGTAGTGTGGCCGAAAGTGGTCTAAGGCGCTGATTTAGGCTCCAGTCTCCGAGGCGTGGGTCTCGAATCCCACCACTGCTAATGAGGTTTTTTCGAAACCAGACAAAGTAAAGAAATGATAAGAAGCTGAAGGATCTAGTGTTATCTGATCTTGGACAAATGAAACACCTAACCTCTTCTGTTCCTTCCCGTCATAATGCTTCTAAAAAAGTGTAAAACCATTACATTCCTTTAATTTCATCATTAAATTCAAATTTAATCTGTACAGGAAGGAAAGGTTGTTTAATGACATCATTTATATTCTAGCTTCAATAGAATACGAAAAAGGAAGAATAACAAAATAAAGTTGAGTGTTTCAGTTGGAAGTATTTTTCATTTCATCAGAATGAATGGTCTAGTCTCATAGAGTCTTAACATTAAGAGAGATGAGTTGTATCTCATAAGTAACTATTACTTCTCTGTGAACTGCTATTACTATTAGAAGGGACACGAAAGATATATTTGTCCAAGAAATAGTACAAGAAGTCGAGAAAGTAAACCAGTGTCTGCACCTTCCAGTTTAATGGCTAAAAGAAAGTTGCAACACGAATCTGAATGTGAACTAATCCTCACAGACCATTATCATCTGCTACCTGCTAATATGTACAGTTCTTAAATGGCTACTTTGTGCCTCAGTTTTTTCCCCTAAGGGTTAAAGTGTTGACCCACCCTCCCCATGAGCTGTCTGACAGGATTTGTCGGTGTCAAGTGGTAGCGTGGGCTGAGCGGGTCTAAGGCGCCAGATTAAGGCTCCAGTCTTCGGGGCGGGTCTCTAATCCTACCCACAGTGAATTTTTTTTTTTTTTTCAGTTTGACATTTGTTTTCTGTCAAGTTAAAACTTGAAATAATAGAAGAATAGTGGTCTGGAAGGCATGTTGTTTGGTGTCAAGACAGAGATTTAAGCTAGTAGGTTTACTGCTCCCATGTCCTCTCTACCCTTCCACTAGTAACTAGCAACTAGCTATTACTAGACAACAATAATGAACAATCATTGTTGTCTTCCGTCTGTCTGTCTGTCTGTCCAGGAGATCAGATCCAGTACGTAGGAGTCTGTTATGAGAAGGACCACCAGTATCTGAAACACGCTTGGAGATGTTGGCCGACAGGCACGCCTCACCCACACACACCCAAATATCCACACACACATGCACACAGGACCTATAGATGCAACATGATGTATTTATATTACGGGCTCGTTCCTAAATGACAGATCAAAGATGAAGCTCAGGGTTGTAATTGATATCATTCATGTACACTACATGCACACACATTCAGACACACACACACAGATACACAAATGTAAACAGATACAGCATGTAGACTCACTACATATGGTGAGAAAATGTTCATTTGGACCACAACATTCACAAATACCAGCTAAGTCAGGTGCAAAACTACAGCACACACACACACAGACACACCCTGAGGTACACACTATACCGACTGCAGACTGTTTCTTTAGCTGCCTTTGTTTAGTGACAAATTTGTGATTTACAAAAATTCAAATATCTGGAAACCGAAAGTAGCTGTAAACTTAATGATAAATAATTATTTATCTCCCTCTATCTCTTTCTCTCTCTTGTTTAATTCTTGTCTTTCTTTTACAATGTTCTCTTTGTTGAATACTGTAATGTATCTGAATATTAAGTAATTTGCATTTTAACAAAATGTTTTGTTAATAAATATGATTTTAATTTTAAGCCAATAACATATTTCTTTCTTGGCTGAAGAGCAATGCAGGAACATTTCTTTTAATACAAAGAACCGCTAATCAGGTGTTAGCAGTGCTGCTCAGCTGGCAAAATGATTGATTTAAACCTCGTCACAATGCCATACATTTATTGTTTCACTGTAGCCGTAGTAATTTCATCATCTCAGTAGCAGTAGTAGGCAAGGTGCAATGAGAGGCACTGTTGATTACTAGATATATGTCAACGACACCTCCTCTAGTGCAGAAACCTCGTCCCTCTGTGTTAACACTTCCACAAAATCTCCACTGAGCAATGCTGACTACAAAGCAGCAGTTGCTTTAGTCGCTACTAAAACAAGCTTTAGACCGTTGAGAAACCTGCACTGTGCATGAACTCTTCTGTCTCTTTAGCCACTGTAATCAAAAATGAAAATGACTGCAATTAATTCTGTATTTTGTGTTAGATGTATCATGTACAAAAAGAACCTCCACTGCTGAGGGCGGCCAATGAAAGAGCTGATGTGCTGATTACCTGCATCACTTTGAGCCAAAATAACATCACAACATCTCTATCATGCCGTTGCCAACTTGTCATCACTGACAGTAGCTGTATGTTATTTATGTCCATCATCCATCTGCATGTATATGAGTGATAGGCTTTCTTAAGCATTTGTTCTGTCAAAAGGTTTTGTTTCCTCTTCCACAACTGACACTACCTAGAGCAAGAATAGTTACAGATGCATTGGAGCTGTACAGATATGTCTGCTGATTCATACATATCTGATGTTTATATGAAATCAGTATTCAAGGTTGTTATAGACCATGTTGCTAATGAATACATATTTTGGTCAAGTATTAACTGCTAAGAATTATCAAACCGATTTAATATTTTAAGGTTAAAGTTTTAATGTTGAATATCTAATGAAAAAGGAGAGGGGTTGATCAAGAGAAAAATGAGTGGGAAATTGGATGGAAAAGAGAGGGAAAGAGGAAAGTGGGACTAGAGCTTATACAGCAGAATCCCTTCTGGAGAGGAGAGGGATGAGGCAGGACTGAAGAAATAGATGGAGGCAAGCAAAAAGGAGGCATTAGAGGAGGGGCATACCTTTCTCTCACCAGATGAGAAAAGAGGTTGCGGGGATGAGATAACAGAGGGATGGAGAGGAAAAAGGAGGGATGTGATTAGAGGATAAGCAGAGATCATCCCTTCCATTGTTGAAGGATGGAAAAACTGACCCTCCTCTCTCTATATTTTCATCCCCTCGTACGTCTTTTTTAACATGCTTTGTTTTGAGCATTGTGGGGAGCTTGAAGAGGATGGAGGGATGGCAGAGAAAGTGAGAGATAACATTGCTCCATCCTGTTATATATCCCTCTTTTCCTCTCCTCTCTCCACCTCTCTACCTTTCTGTCCATCTCTCTTTCTAGTGCCGCACCTGTGAAATGCAGAGGATGTGAGAGAGGAAGATGGAGAGACAAAGAGATGGAGGGAGAGAGGATGAAACCAGAGGGGGGATAGAGCCTCACAACATTAGCATGCTGAGAGTGTCAACACTCTCCTTTTTCTCTCCCTCCATCCCCATCCCTCTTTCCATCCCTCCCTCTGTCTCTTTCTCCTCACTGGTCACTGCAATTATACCATCAAAACACTCCAGCCTGAGAGCATAATAGCTTCCCCCTGTATGTGTGCGTGTGTGTGTGTTATCATGAGAGATCAAAAGAAAGAGATGTGTGTGTGTATTTGTGCATAATCTAGTGCCATACATGGTGCATTACGTATGCATGTATGACATGAAGGGCAGCTGTGTGAGTGTAGACACCAAAACTAGATTCACCGCATGTGTGGGTGCACATGAATGTGTGTGTGTGTGTGTGTGTGTAAGTATCTTTTGAGTCCTACTGGCTAGAAAAACTGCTTCTCCAACCTCTGACCAAACACACTCAACCACACACTTTACATGTGTGTGTGTGTGTGTCTACTGCGAGTTTCTATTTACACACATACACCCTCACACTCACTCACACACACACACACACACACACACACACACACTAATGGATGCACGCATGCATACAGTCATGGCTTTGAGACACAAACCGTTATGACCTACATGCCCAGTAACACACAAATAGCACACTCTGACACCTTTGGCTATCCATGCACACACACGCACACAAACACTCTCGCGCTGTTTTTGTTTTTGTTCCTGCAACTTCCTCTGTCCCTCTCCCCTTCCACCCTATGTCTCTTCCCTTTTTCTCTCATTGTCAAACACACACATACCACTCACACACACACACACAATCCCCCCTCTATGAGCTTGTTATCCCTCTCTGTCCGTTGGTTTCTCTCTGTCACCTTGCCCTCAGCTATTTGAGTATACTTCTCTCACTCTCTCTCCCATCTCTCTCACTCATAAACACACCATTCTCTCTCTCTCTGTCTGTCTCACCCTCATGCTCTAGTCCAACCCGTTTCTCTCTCTCTGTCTGTTTCTGCCTGCCTTGACATATGTCGTCTGTCCCTCAGTGTCCATTTCACTTTAACTCAGAGGGAGGACGTATTGTCAATGGCATTTTAAACACATCTCAATACAACTAATAAAATCAGCACTTAGCATAATGTGGAAAATAGTACAGTTTAGTTGAATGTGTGTCAGCGTGCTAAGGAATCAAATGAAGAAAACTTGGCTCTTAACAAAAACTGGGAATTAAAGGGTAATTCCACCATTTTTACACATTAAGTTTACACACCACTAAGAGTACTACATAGCCTGTGGAAACAGTTGTATAATGTCTTTTTCGGCTCTGGTGTGGGCTTTCCAAAGATGAGAAAAATAATGAAGGTTATCTCAGCTTAGGTGTGAGACTCCTTTAAAATGTTTTTTTTTTGATAGCCTGTGGATGCAAACTGGTAGTGGGGTTTGAAAGGCATTTAGACAGGAGGACGGCATTAGACAGTGCTTTTGGAAACCTTTGAAACCAGCAACCTAACTTTCTTTGAGCTTAATAATATAATTCAAGAAAAAATTAAATGAAGATGAAACAAATGAGAAGATTATTGCGTTCATATTGTTCGAAATGTAATTCAGATACTACACTTGTAACCCAGTAGTTGCTCAATGTTCCACTATGCTCAAGAGCTAGTTGCTAACTTTGTTGTCAGTTGTTGTTGCTGGGCATAGTGAGTTATTAAAATGCAGCTTTGGAAATAAGAGTGCAGTTTTCAGACTGAACCAAAACAATGAGCTAAAGAGGATAAATTCTAGAGCTGAGGGACCCACAGAGTTGGTAATAATTCTGTGGGTTCATCATTAGCACCCCTTTACATTATGCATAGTCATCTGAAACACTGATAATATGAAATATTGATTAATGCAGCTTAACTAGGTCTTCATACCGCATCCTCTCTCACTTAATAGTGTTGTTCTGACTTTGTTGTTTCTCTTCTCCAGATTGTGCCTTCATCTTCTTTACTCAACTTCCCACCATGTCATTGCCTTTTCTGCCCTTTCTACATTCCCTGCTTTTTCTATCCCTCCCTTTCCCTCCTGCTCTGTCCCTCTTCTCCCATCACCTTCCATGTAAGTAAATCAATGAATACACTTTATGCCATTTATTGATCCTTTCTATATCTATCTGTCCTCACCTCCTGTTCTTGCTCTCTCAGTTTTTCACCTTCTTCCTTTTCTCACCCCTCTCTGGCTCCCCTTGAATTTATAACTTTTCCTCTTCTCTCTCTGTCAGTCCTCTTCGATCTCTGCTCTTGGGATGTCCTATTTATATGGTTGGTAACTCTGCTTCTAATAAGTGTGTCTATGTGTGTGTAATGAGTGAGAGAGAGAGTGTTTGATGTTGGTCTATACACATAATATGAGCCCTTAGGAGAGATGACGTCTCTGCATTCTCACACACACAGGACACACACACTTGCACACACCTTAGGCTTTTGGTGGGCTTTTCAGAACAATTGTGCTTTTTTATTCTCAGCTTGTGCAGCAGATCCATGTATTATCTATCAATTGCATTCTCCCACCTGCCACTTTGTCCAAACACATTAATTTCCTCACACACACACAAACACCTTTGTGGCTTGACTGTCTTCCTAGAATGACAAAAACCTGGTATTATCTTTTGTTATTTATTATTGCAGATGGAGCCATCATTTCATGACCTCACCATCTCTTGCCCTCCTCCCACTGCATATGTTTTTATTTATTCAGACCTCTCTCACTTTCTCTCTTTCCTGCCCTCTCCTCCTCTCTGCATGTTTATGTTTATTCAGACACCTCTCCCTCTTTTTCCCTCCAAACCCCCCCCCTGCCCGTGTGTCCAGCTTTTGTTACCAGCCTCGTTTCCATAACAACTGCGACCTTTCAGTCAGTTGCCTAACCATTTTTAATCAGAAGTAGAGAAAGAAAGAGATGTGATGAGACAGAAAGAGAGAGGCAGTGAAATGAGAACGAGGAGGTTACTCAGGTGATGCTTTGAATGGTTAAAAAAACAAATGATCCTCAAAAAGAGATAAGAGGAGAGAGCAATAGAATAAACTGACTTTGCTAACATGGGTGCATTCCCAGCAACAGGGAAAAGACAAAGCGCTGCTCAAGGTCACATTTACTTAAATGTTTTCCTGAAAAAGGATGTTTGCTGCAAAAACATTAGGTACAGTTTAAATGACTCGCTTGAAAACATTGTGGAAAATTGAAAGGCCATCACAAACAGGTTTTTCCCCTTGCTTTTATTCAAAATATGGTCCATTTTCTTAAATGTAATTTTCGTTAGATTGATTGCTGTTTATCTTCATACTGGCAGTCATCACGGTTGTCACTCCACCACTGAGGTTATATTTCAGTACTATGAAAAACCTTTAAATATTACTGACTAAAGGTTTTAGTTGTGTTTTAGTTGAGTCATCAAAAGTTATGATATATGACAGATAATTTAAGCATCTTTTGCACTGATAATTTCTACAAAATGTTTTTGGCATCACCTGTTTTAGATATAAAATCTAAGAGTATTATTTGTTTTTGTTAACACATAGGCTACCTATTCAATATATACTAATATGTATATTAAAATTACAGTTTTAACAGACATACTACTAAAAATGCATGAAGATACCTTAATTGGTTCGTTTCTATCTGTTTCTGTGCTAGTCTCAGAGAAAATTCCTGTGGTGAGATTAAACTGTTATCGAATAAACTACCTGCCTGTCCGTGGTAAATATAGGCCAGGGGTGAGAATATCGCTACAAACCTGTGTGACTCCACTACTGTAATGTGGTTTCACCTCAATTGTGTCCCTGTTACCTGAGAAATGCCTCAGTCCTGGTCAAGGTAGACTATCTTATGTATTGTATCTACCGACAAAACGTGGGTATGTGAGACAACAAGTAGCCATCTGTGTTAAACTGTTACATGAATTATCAAAAGAGGTAACTGCTTAATTTCAAATCGCTAGCATTACCTGGAATTATTTAAACCTGCACTTTTGTGTGTGTGTGTGTGTGTTTGTGCAATATACTGGGGGCTGCGCCAACATGGGGAGGGACCTGGACCGTCAAGGGATAGCTTCCGGAGCCTGCCCAGCCCACCGCGCACCACTCCACACCGGAGCAGCGCGTGAGGATGATGCCAGCCAGAGATAGATGGATTATGAGGGGAGGAAAACCCTGCACAGTGACACAACTAAGAGGAAGGTTGAAGGTGAGAGTAAAACTGAGAGTTACCGAACAAAGAACAAATAAAGAGGAGAGGGGAACGGAAATAGCCGGAAACCCTCTGCTAGCTGGGTTCTCTTTCTGCTCCACTGGATAAACTGAGGCCCGTCCAGCCAGCTGGAAGATAGTCGACTGAGGCAGAGCGCACAGGAGCGGGCACTGAGTGGACGGCTTGGGGAACGGACACTGCTGGAGCTCTTGCTCGTAACTGAGGAGTGAGTTCTTTAAACTTCAGACACAACAATGTTTGACATTTACGCTCAATAAGCTACGAGGGTCAGTGTTCGTCGCGGTCTCTCCGTGTTTATTTTTCTTTCATACTGCACATTAACACCGCCGCCAATTAGTCACAGGACGCAACACGGCGCGCACACACAAACCGGACAGCTCGTGCGAGAACAGCTAAAGGATTCTCTGCGGCAGAACCGCAGATGCTGCTACCGCGGAGGCTCTAAACATAAGCTTCAAACATTATATAAATTATTCAAAGTAACGTCATTTACTCCAGTATAGATAGATGGATAGATAGATAGAAACATATGATAGATAAAATCTAAATAATTTAAACAACGTTGATAGCCTGTGTATTATATGCCCAGAAAGGAAAGTTAAGGGACCCAAATGTTGCGTCCTAATTACATTTATTTGAAATGTATATTTTAGAAACCCACATGAGCCACTGCTATTCATGGCAGGTGATTTTTTTAAATCTATCATCAGTGATATTAATATATTTTAAAATATTTTGAATAAAATGTATACAAATAAAAGAAACAGACCAGTATTTGAGATTAGAGGGTAACCTGTTGGCCCATGTGTGGATTTTTCTCCCAGACTCATGTGTTGATAGCATGTCCTATCAACATATAAAACCCAGATAAGAATTTAATATAATTTACTGACATACATTATTTAATACCAGCAAGTTGTGTGTCTTTTATTCAGTGTGCATTCTTCCCAGTTAGTCTTCAGTGACAGCCAAGCAGTCCGTTGACACCATTCTTAAGTCTAATCTACTGGTTAATAGCCGCTCTCATTGCTCAGTGTTTGTATTTTGTGCAGCTTTCCACCAGCTTTGAAATAATCTGTCCCTGATATAAGCGCAGACATGGCTTTGCCATCTGGCTGTATTATAGCAGTAGAGGAGGGCAATGGAATAATTGATATTTAGCTATTTATAGGAGGATTATTCTTCTATGTTGCGTTCAGGGACCCATGCACTGGTCTATTCATTCATCTATCTATCTATCTTATCATTTTAATGGTCACCAGTGACAGTGTTCAGTTATTATCCTGCTGACCTGAAATCTCTAAATAGTCTTTTGTGTGTGTGTGTGTTCACATTTTCTGTATTTTTGTCTGCCCACCGTACCTCTCTCAGTCTGTCCTTACATCTGTCCATTTATCATCCGTTCATCTTTCATACAGAGTGGTGGTATCTATTCAGCGGATTAGGGTGTTATCAGCTAAGTAGATTATCACACACACACTCTCGCATATGCACAAACACACAGACACATACATACATGCTGCTCTCACTCCATTTCACTCTCCAAGGGCCATTGACCATTGTTAGCCCTCTCTCAAGCCTCTTTTCGCTTTTGTGTGAACGTGTGTGTGCGTGTGTCTGTTCGTGAGTGTGTGTTTGATGGTAAACACTCTGATCAAACAGTGCTTAACAAGCTGCCTGAACTGATAACAGAGAGAGGGAGAAGAGAGAGAGGAAGAGAGAGGAAGGAAAAGGGGAAAGGGCGCCCAGAGGGAAAGGAGGTTACACTGAAAAAAGGAACGGGATGTGTGTTTTTGATCCCGATTAAATAGTGAGATGAACTGTTATTCATGCTCCAGTGCTCACTATCTCCATTTCATGCTTTCTTTCCAGGTATTAGGGAGGCCATGCAGAATTCACAATGTCAGTGTTTTAAATAATTCTGGATTTTCCAGTGTAAAATTTGAAGAAAGTTCTGAAGGGAGAATGGTCAAAAATTTTTTACCACTCTTTGTTGTTGTGCTGAAGATCATCCAAACGCAGTTATTCCTCCATTTTGTTACATGTATTTTTATGATGCCGGTGCTTTCAGACAGTACACTGTTGAGAGAAAAACAGGAAAGGTGGTGTAAAGAGATGTGGACAAAGATCAGGAGTCAGATGTTAACCTACTGCACCACCAGCCTGGTCCCACGCCTGTTGACCCGCACCGACACCCTTTGTCTCTCTCTCTCTCCATTGGGTTTTGGTCAGGACATGTGGCCAATGGCGAGACATTTAACCTATTCATCAACTGTTAGGATCATAGAGTCCATGTTTTTATTTCCACTTCTACCTCTTCACAATGTATGCTTATATTTTTAGCCTATGCAAGACATTGGAGGACCTATTCTTATTACTAACAAAGTGGAAGTGGCTACATTCTTTTAAAAAGAACGTGACCTGTTTTGTTGTCCAGGTAAGCGGCAGAAGCCACCTTATCAGCTATGATGTGCATTCACTCATTTGTCAACGTGGGTTTGTACAGAATCATTATACACAATATTATTTATATTTCACAGCACCAAAATGAGACTGTTCACAGCAAGATGTTTAGAGTAGGGCAATGTTCGGAAAGCACAATGCTACTTGCTTTTTAATAATAATGAGCTTTGGGCAACACAGACAAATTCCATCCAATTTCGCTGGTGATGCACGGGCCAGCAATAAATAAACCAAAACAACAGTTGTTTATTCTGTCTCGTCTCTCTCCCAGTGATGGATTCACCCACAGATCTTTTTGGTGACTCTGCCCCTGAGATACATGCATTTGCTCCCGCTCTCAGCTCCACAGATCTCCCTGGAGTTCATCCCCAGCCCAGCGCAGGTCGCCCTCCTCCTGCCTTTAGACCTCCTGGCTTCCCCCTCATCCATCACCTCCTCCAGCCAGGTGGAGCATCCAGGAGGATCGGAGGGCAACTCAACACAAACCTGAGCACACACAGACACCTGGAAGACAGGAATTTGGAGGACGATGGAGGAGAGAGGGATGGACAGGTGGAACAAGTGATGGAAGGAGGAGAGGAGGGAGTCCTGGAGGAAGAGGACAGTTTGTTGGAGGTTAAGAAGAGGCACAGCGACGCCGCCCTCGCAGCAGAGTGGAGTCAAGATGTCTTGAAAGTGAAGAGGATGAAGCTGGAGAGCCGTCACAGAGAGATGGAGAGGCCGATGGAGAGGCCAGAGAGGGAGGCGGCGAGGCGCGAGGGAGGGAGGGAGGGGAAGAGACGAGAGAGGGAGGAGCTGAAAGAACAGCTGGAGGAGGCAAGAGAGAGACTGCAGGCCTTGCAGGAGAAAGTATGGAGGGCTTTTGGGGAAAAGCATATGGCAGAGGAGGAGAAGAAAAGGATGCTCAGGAATGGAAACAGAGGAGCAACAGATAGGGGAGGTAGAGATGTGGGGATGATGGAAGAGGAGGACATGACAGAAGGGATGTATGATGAAGAGGACATTGATAGTGGAGAGATGGAAAAGGAATCATTTTCCCTCCTTTCTGCTTCCCCCTTTGATAACTTCCACACCCACAAGCGGAGAGAAGAGAGGCAAAAAGAGAGAGAGGGGAGGATGGAGAGAGGAAGAGGAGGGAGGAGTGCACTTGGAGGGCATGATGGAGGGAGCTGGGTTGTGGTTGGATTGTGGAGGACTGGTAAGGGGAGACTGGGATGGAGGGATAGAAGATGAGGGTGAGGAGGGAGGGCAGAAGTTTGCCCAGGCACTGAAGCTGGAGCTGGGCAGCGCTATGGCCCGAGTCATCGACCGAGTTCTCCGCCTTTACACCGAAACAACAGATTTCACTCCTTCCTCTCCTCCTGCCACCATCTCTTTTCTCCCATCTGATGTTGGGAATGATGCAGGGAGGGAGAGGGGAGGGTGGATGGGACTATTAACAAGAGGAAGAGGAGAGGAAAAGACGAGAGGTAAGGAGGAAAAGATGGGAGGGCAGGATGGAGAAAAGAGAGAAGCAGCTCCAGAAGATGAGCAATGGGAGCATCGTATCTCCAGGACAGTCACATCGCACTGAACCGTCAGATCTGACGATGCCATTGGCTGTTCAAAGGTCACCTGACATTCGAAAGGCCCACCCACTCCTCGGCCCACCTCTCTCTGCTCACCTAAATCCCTCTCACCCAAACCTCTCCCTGCATCACCCCTCTCTACCTCGCCCTCCTCCTCTTCTCACCCTCCCCTCTTACCCAGCCTCACAACTCAAGGACCCGTCCTCCTCCTTCCATCCGTCCTCCTCCTCCTCCTCCTCTTCCTCTTCTTCCTTCCCCGCACCTCCCCCCCTCCTCCTCCGCCTCCCCTCTCCCCTCCCGCTGCTGCACTACTCCATGCAGCAGCTCTTCTCTCGCTCTCTCCACCACACCCAGCTTGCCCACCTGCCCCCGTCCCGCAAGGACTACTTGAGCTCCGACCCTTTCTTGGAGTTCTCCTCTCACCCCTCATCTCACCCCTCCTTCCCCCCGCTCCCCTTGCTGGGTCACCTGGACCCCTCCCTTGCTCGTCACGCTCACGGAGGCCGGGAGAGGGAGAGAGGGATGAGAGGAGATGGGAGGAGGGGGAGGGATGGATGGAGGAGAGCTCTACCTGACAGCCGGGGGAATATCCTTTTGTCTTTAAGGTGGAAGGAGTGAGGGAGATAGGTGTTTGTGTGTGTGTTTATTGTGTTTAATAGGACATGTATCTCCTTGACTGGCCTCATGTATACACCCAGGAGGGCTGCACCTGTCATTCAAGAAGAAGCAAGCTTCTCTATGTTCTTCTGTTATCGCTTATCCCAGTTCCAACACACCAAGACGCATTCCCTGATGTCAAGGTGTGTACCCTATCACCATGATGGATCAAGACTTTGTTTACTATAAAGCAACATTAAACTCAATGCCACGCTTTTCCTTTTACTATTACAAAACGTTAGTCATGCATTAGCGTGGAGTGTTTTCCTCGGCTTACTATGCCAGGGGTTAAGGCTTAGATTCATGGCTTGGCCATTTGAAATAAATTTATGAAGTAATTATATTTAACATACTGTATATGATACTATCACAAGTCAAGTCAATCATTCAGGAAATTTCAATGCACAGATAAACTCTGAGAACATGGAGAACAAAACAAATGAGATAGAATACAGGTCACAGTATGTATTAGTTTGTCTTTTTTTTTTAAGGAAACGACATTGGTTTAAAAAAGTGAACCTTCTTGCAAAGATATATTGGGAGAAATATTGGATTACATTAGTGTCCATAAATCAAAGGATTAAAGTACATTTTATGATACTACAATACCCTCTTCTTTTTATAAGCTAAATGTGTTAATGTAACATGGCCATTTAGCCATACCCCTGATGGTGTTATATTTAGATGGAGAAACCTCCATGACCATTAATGACAATCATTAATCAGCAGTAGACTGGTAGGTGAATGCTGTATATATATATATATATATATATATATATATATACACACAGTATGTTGTTATTAGTGTAATTCCAATTAATCAATATCAGCCGATGTTATCAGCCAGTTGACAAGAAGCTTTAATTGTGAAGACATAATGTGGTATTATGATAACTTTTCATTATGACTCATTCTAACAGTTTCTCTCACTAGCAGAAGCAACGGTATGTCATAGTAAAGCTTAAGCTGTTCATCCAATAAGCACCACCCCTCTGTTTTAGCTCTGACTCTGCTCACTCTTCCTGCTGTTTCTATTCACTGTCTAAAGAAGTTTAACCACAGACCTCCCAGATGATTAAAATGGTTCTCAGTAACTTCAGAGAGTTCTTCACATCCAGATGGAGCGCTTTGCACGATAGGCTGTCCGCTTATATTCACCGGTTGGTTTGGTTTGGCACTGGTTCGCTGTTAAACGATTTGCTGCAAAATGTCTATTGTTTGACTGGGTTTTATAGAGGCTAGTGTGTTGGTTGAATTTTTACACTGACAACCCTCTGATTTATGCTAACAGATGTTGTGCATACAGTGCCCGTACATTGATTATTTGCAGAAAGAAAGAATTACAAATTGCAGAATCATTTTTAAAAATGTCCTATCATGCCTCAGGCTTTCATGTTTTATGCAACAGTGAAGCATCATGGTATGATCCCTGTCAGTCATTCAGTTCTGGTAAAATTAAATACAGCTTGCAACCAGAAAAGAGTTAATAGTCTACACTTTATCTGATGTAGTTTTCATGTTGCTCGAAATTTTGCTGAGGTAGTCAATAGTTGAGGTAGTGACAGTTGTGATCATTTTTATTCAATATTTAATGTACACTACAGAAATTATTTTTTAGTTATTAATACCTCTACTACTGTTTAAGACTTAGCAGGCACTGACTAACTATATTATTATTATTTCAAATCTAAAGGGTCAAAGATTGTCACAGTGACTGCATTGCATTTGTAGTATTTATTATAATGATACTAATAAATACTGTTGACAGAAGCGTATTTTCTAATAGCTGAACTGAAATTACTTTGTCTGTCTGTCTGTATCCCAGGGATGGTGCACCGTCTGGGCAGAGAGTCAGCTGCAGTGGGCCGTGATACAGAACTTACCGCATTCTGAATATGCACTACAAAAGTAACGCCTACCAGGTAAGGAGCGTGTGTCAATGTGCATGGTATTTTCCACTCTAGTTATAGCTTTCAGCTTGTTACCACTGTATAACTGTATTAACCCCTTGGATAGGTGCTTTAATAACTACAGAGCTATCATTGTAAGTACTGAGAGCTGGATAGTTTCATTTTTTATAAATTGAGAACCCTGAGTCTGATTAGTCTGTGATTTATTTAATGCCATAATGTCTGAGCAGTGTTTTGTGAACACAGGAGCACCTCCAGGTTACATGTATGTTATGTCATTGATGTTGTATAACGTATATAATATACAATTGGGATTCATATCTCAAATGCTAACTGCTGTTTATTCTGACATGTCTTTAGTTGGTCCAGTCCAGGATGATGTGCACTGAACATGCTGCTGGAAATGAAGTTGTATTAACATCAGGATGCACCAAGTTCAGACAGAGTGACAGGAATGATATTTTTGTTCTTGCGTAATGTAGAGAACAGTGTTTTCAGATACCTCACACAGCATGTGTACACATTTCCACAGGCAATATCTCACATAGTGAGTACAGAAGTCATTAACTGGGAAATGTCAAGTCTTTTGTAATTAGTCCCTTTCAAAATGGTGTTTGGCCCGTACGGGGATCGAACCCGCGACCTTGTCGTTATTAGCACCACGCTCTAACCAACTGAGCTAACCGGCCATGAAATTCATTCACTCAAATCATTTTACACATGTAAGCAAACGCTGTTTAGCCCCTCCATAGCAACACTCTCAATAAGCCATAAATTGGAGGTGGAGGAAAAATGAAAACTGGAGAAGTGTTCCATTAACTATATTCATAATCTCCCACTATTATCAAAAATGTTTATTCTGTCCATATTTTCTCTAAACCTCAGTTTCTTTCAAACGTTGGATGAATATGTTTGTGTATGGTAAACTCATCTGTTGTCAAGTCTCTTTAATTATTGTCATTTGACAACATTCATACATTCACAAATCCAGGCTTCACAAGCTGAAGCTCATTGTGTGCATGCATTCAAGTTCCTTCAGAGCAGTAGTGGGGACACGGCATATTTCCGGTTTGTTTTCATTCTGTAAATCATACCTCCATATTTTAATTAGCGCCAAGAACCCTGTCAAAACACCCTTAACCCTCTCTCTCAAAAGGTAGATTTAGTCTGCATTGATCGAACCCACACCTTGGCGTTATTAGCACCACGCTCTAACCAACTGAGCTAACCGGCCACGTTAGTGTTATCTTATAGTCTTGTATCAAACGTGAATTCCCGATTGCGCTTGAAACGACGTCGTTTCATATTTCATAGATTTGACCGACGTTTTCTACAGTGAATCATGTATGAACTTTGATATGTCATTTACACACGTGTTGGGGTAGTCCTCTTATCAGCACCTTCTGCCTGACCATTGTTCTATCTCGAAGTTTGTTGCCACGTTACAACCACGCCTACTACTACCACTACTACTACTAATAAACATACAGCAATAATAATGTTGTATGAACTTCAACATAACAGATAAATAAAACCTGTATCGTCTTTAGTATCCATACAGTATTTTTTAAATGTGTGAGGTTGTACAGGAATTAAGAAATCTGAAGTGGTGTTATATTTCATTGACCAGCTAGAGGCCAATCCATCCAAAAGGCTGGATGGAAACAAGTTCCAGTACAACAGCAGAACATTAGTTTGTACATTCTGTACGTTAATATATTTCATGAATGTTTATATACTTTGCTACAGTTTTGTTGTACTGGTATTTGCTGCATCTTTTTCTCACTATAGCAGGTGAATGCATGAAACATTCTTACTATAATAACAAAGATTTCTGCTTATAACACAGCTATGATTATGACTGGTGGTTGGACATATGACTGAATCCTTTATTTTGCTTGCAGGTCTTGTTGGTCTGGATTATACTAGAGCTGTCCAGAGACACAATTCCCAAAATATAACCCCTTGATTTCTGCTTTTTGTGAAGTGAACATGTGAAGTTCCATCATCCTTTGACATTCAGATTTCTTCCTGCAGGTCCCAGAGAGATTTATTGAAGTGTCAGAGGTGGCCCTGAGGGAATTTTATTCAGCCATTTGGACTGGGAGAGACAGTGACCCCTGCTGGAAGAAAGGGATTTATAAAATTGTCTGTAAGCTTGATAGCCCTGTACCAGATGCCTTCAGACTGCCTGGTTGTCCCGTCGGCTGACAAGTGGACTGCTTTGGTCTGGTACACGTATACAAATGCACAAATGCATGCGCATACACAAACTAAGAAGGGAATGATATAGAAGCATCTTGGAACTGTACCATTTCAGACTCTGAGAGCTTATGTGAGGAAATCCATTCAGTTCGACAATTTGATCATTCATAATTCATTTATTTTGAAAAAAGAGATCATTTTAGATAGTGAAATGTTTTTGCTTGACACAGTGTACAGGGAAAGACACATACATGCATAAATAGACCGACACAGGGGGTCAACAGTAGACTGACACACTCAGTGCTGTGAGAAGAGTCTTGTGACTGCACTTATCAAAGAACGTGACCATACCATTGAATTAGAATGGACAGGACAGGAATTCCCTCTCCACACATTCTTCACCAGTCGGCTGAATTGTGAAATCACGGTGCCGCTACACAGGTCTGATAAAACTGTCGTGAAAATAAGAATTTCTGCAGCCACAGAGCTGGAATGGACAGACAGGTTCTCATAACAGTGTCATGGAAATATGCATTATCACAGTAAATAGTGTGTCATTGTGACATGGCTGCTTTTTTCACGTGTTGTCCAAATTTGTGAGTCATGCACTGGCTTCACATTATTAATTCACATGAAAATACATTCCCTGACAGTCTCTTGTAAATTACTATAATTAGTAATCATATACACTGCTGGCAACTGTTTACCAAACAGGGGTGCTGCACAAATACATGCTTCAAATACTCTCCACAAAGACTCCTTACTACATGGCAAGTTTCTCACATTTTTTGATTGATCCCAGTTTCCTAATCATCACTTTCACTTGGAGCAGAGTGCAATGTTCATACTCTGACAATCCTAATATTTACTCAAGACGAAGCTGTAATATTGGGTGCATAATCGTTAACAGTCTTGCACAATCAGCACCCAGCAGTCACATCTAAAATTTCAGTGCTCTACTCTCCCTCGGGAGCGTTCACAGTTTTACATGACAGGTTTGTCAAAACATCAGATATTATTGTTGTTTGCTAGAAATGAGCTCCTGTTGTCGCCTTGTGTGTGGGCTTCTCTGGAGTGTGTGAACTACCATTCTCATTCTGTGTGCCCCGCAGCTTTTAACATTTTAGATTGCATTCATCTAAAGTTGGTTATGTATCCATTTGAGAAATCAGGCTTAAAAATCTGAGAAAAAAGAGGACCCATCACAATTAATGTTACATAATGTATTGGTTAATTTGGTTAATTGTAAGATTATAAGAAATTTAATTACCCTTGTTTCATAGAACTATCAAGTCAGTTGTTTCAGTCAGTGGATTTCTTTTTCTTGTGTATCTCTGTTTAATATTACATTATTCTATAGCTTTTGTACATGATGACACAATGTAATCAAATTGTAATTAAAATTCTGTCGAGAGGGACAATATATTGAATTTAAAATGGTAAAATTAATGTTTTGTTGTTTCCTTGATGTACTCTTATTGTTAAAATACTTACTTATGTTTTTGTATTCCTTTAATGTGATGCTAAACTAAATAGGCCGGTTGCACAATTTGTATTATATCGACGCTTGTTTCCGACAGGTATTGAGGAAACTTTCACTTTGTCTACCATATAGCATGACTCTTTTATCTACAACACACAGGAGTTTCTGTTCATCAAAATGTTGGTTGGCTGCTTCAGATAAAGGCCTCCTGAGGCTTAATCACAGCTCTGAAACCAAGCCCATATGTAAGCGATTTGTGATGTGTTTTCAAGTGCACGTTTCTTTTACATTGTACATACTGTATTCTTTAATGTATATCTGTGCCTCATTCAGACTTTGGTGAATTTTGATGTTTAAACTTATCAGTGAATTAAAGTGATTCAAGGCTTATGTTGTGGTGTCTGGATCCACACACACACCTAAAACACACAAGCTCTCTGGTGTCCAGCTCCTGGTGGCCAACACTAATGCCATCATATGTTAAGCCTTTAATCTAACAACACTACTGCAGTGACACACACGCACTTACACACATTCTCACTGATACTAATACTTGGATGATGGCTTTGTAAGAGGCTCAGCCTGTGACAAAGTCTAACCACCTGAGACAATGCACACACACACACACACACTTAGATAGTTTCTCTGGTATTTTAGCAATGTATCCAAACCACAGGAGTCTTGCAGAAAAACCTCAAGGTAGAGAGGTAGAGAATGACTCTTGTCACACTGGACCTGGTTAAACCTAGATGTTTGCTCCACATATTAGTCTTAGCCTGGTATTTTGGTATTTAGCTTGAAAATGTTCCACATGGGCACAGCAGACACAGAACACACATATAAGCTCCAGTTCCTTTTGTTCCTATTTAGTTTGCTCTTTCTGTCCATTACTCCCGACTATCGAAACTCCAAAAACTAAGACAAATACTTTTTTCATTATATGACAAGTCTCATTATACCATTGTTTCACTTAGTGCATATTTTTAAGACAGTGTTAAATGATGTAACACATTCTCAGTGGGTTTGATTTATCTGTTGCAGAAGTGAAATTAACAGACTTGAGAATTTGGTCACATATATCAAAACGGCATGGTCCTATGACATAAGTCACAAGGTTTGATTAAGCATGCTGGGCATGGAGTACACTCACAACCATCAAACACACACACACACACACACACACACACACACACAGAGGCCGCCGCTAATTCCAGGATGACATGCCTCTAAACCCACAAGTAGCTCAACCTTTGACTAAGTCTAGCCACCTGATAGTGTACTGCATATTATTACTGCATTATATAGCCTACTTTTAATACTATAGTATCAATAGCTGGCACTATATAGGAAATCTACAGAATGCGATGTAAGTGGTAAACAAGGGGTTTCGTGTTAAGTTTGCAGATTTACATAAGGTTTACTATGAAGTAGATTCATCATCTCTTACACCCGCTCACCCTCCCTTCCTGCTGCTTCCCACAGCTTTTTATCTCTGGGTTATCGGATGAAACAAGCTCCTGAACCGAAGAAAATCGGCCTGTATGACAACCAGTGTCTGAGTTTACCAGCCAGTCAGTGTGACAAAATAAACGATTTTACACATTTATAAACAGATGTGCACATCTGGTGGAGCTCAAGAGAAGCAGTAGCTTATTAAAACCAAAAACTGGAGGTAGTGCTACCTACGGTTCTTGCTGTGGGCAACTGGGGAACTGTGTGAAGCTCACAGAAACAGAGCCAAACTATCGCCGGAAATAATATATTTTACCTTCAAAATTTAAACGTGGCATTCGCTACATCGCATAAAGAGGCAGGTGAGTTGACTGTTGTGGGATTAGGATGGTTGCATCTGGCTTTGATGGCAGAATTTGAAATCATGTTTTTGCAACAAGTGACAAGGGATGAGTCAGGGGTATTTTTTCTTGATTAATAATGTCTAGAAATGACAATGTACTGGCTGTTTGCTTTCTCTCCGAACAGCCACCCAAGAATAATCAGTTAAACAGCGGGAAACGAACGACTGGCTAAAAATACAACCACACCTGCAGTCAGTGATCCTTTAAAACACGTAGAACACCAATAAAGACTATTTTAAATCTTATCGTAATTAGGATTTTATTTTGAAACACTTTACCGGAAGCTTTTTTTTTTATCTTACTGTGGCTGTCTGTACGCTGCCTTCTCTGTAGACGGGCACCGGGCCGCTGGATGATGGCGTTAACGGGGCTGCTGCTGTTGGAGTTGGGTCTGTACGCCAGCTGTTTCGTCTGTGGGATTGTCGCCGCCGCATCCATCACCATCGTCCAGGTGACTTTATTCACTAAAATAACTAACTCACCAAGTCTGTATGCCTCTGTTATCTCCATACTCTTCCGGATAGATTTACTTTTTCAGTGCGTGTGTCTGTGCTACAAAGTTTCAAGTTCACCAGAGACAAACAAGCTAACTGTAGACGTTTTATATGTGCCACTTCTCAGCACTTCATTCTATTTTCATCTCCATTAAGAGTCAGTTTACGTTGTGTTTCTTAAAACGAGCGTTACAGGAGGCTACTTTTTTGTGTTACCCAGTTTTTTACGCTGTGGACATCAACAACAGTTGATTTCATACAGCAGCATTTTCACATATTTTCAGGAACTGTCAAAAGCAGAGCGCGAGGACCTGAAAAAGACACGCGCTTTCACTTTCTTCTGTTAGTTGTATGCTCTAGTTGGGGAACCAGGTTTTCCCCTGTTACTAATCATCACCATCAGGAGCAGTATAGTATTAGTCATTCCATTCCACTTGATTTAATCAGCTGCGCTTACTTTTACGCTATTATCTAAAGACTCAGTAGATAATCAACATTTATTTTGAGCCTTAATTTCTGTGACATAGCTTTCTCTCATCAACAAATCAGGAAATGCGTGAGCCTGTGAGAATGCACGCGAGCGTGAATGTGGACGTGCGCGCGCGCTAACAACAGTCATGAGTCCATATACAGACACTGTTGTCATCATGTGACCAGATGCTCTTCGTGCCCAATTATTCTTCCTGTCTCTTTATAGAAGTCAGATGCTGTGTGTGTTGTTGTTGTTGTTGAAATTCTAACAAAACGAACGCACAAAGGTAACACAATGAAAGTTATTGAGACATTATGACAAAACTTAGACAAAACAACAGAAAAGAAACAACTGTACTGACAAAATAAAATTCCATATATCTCTATCCCACTTTCCAGGGTAATTTTGGAGGTCTGTGTGTGCTGTATGGACTTGTCAACTACAATACAACTGCAAGCCTTATTGGAGTCCAGTCATCCAGCGCTCCGTCTCTGTGTTACTTTGTGTCAGCCATATCAGTGCTGGTGGCAGTGGTGTGCTTCTCACTGTCTATGTACTGGGTGTACACTTTCTGCATCGATGGGGACATCAGAAGGTGACTGACTGTTGTATTTGTCATGAAAAACCATTGGTTTTCACTGTCCTGTGGAATAGCATTAGTAGTGTTCTTCAGTCTTTTTGTCTAATTTTCCTGCTTTTCTCTGATTGCGTCCTTGAGTACTCCAGAAAGCATCTTCCTCATTCATTTTTGCTAATGCATGTGTGAAAAGGTTTTAGTGTAAATGCATGTGCAATACATGTCAAACTTCTGAGATATGCCAGTGCTTACATCATAATACTTTTATTTATTGCTGTATGAGAAGTTGTATTATTATAAATGATGTAATCCCAGAAAAAAAAATCCAAAATACCAATACCACAATCAGACAAACATCAGTAAGTGACTGTAAGATTGTTGGATTGTTACTGATATTGCTTGTTAAAACTAATATGAAGTGGTATGTTGTACAGCTTTACCCCAGAACTGGAATCTTGTTGTTATGACACAGTGATGCATTATTGAGGGAAACTAAAACCGAGACTAATAAGGTTTATAGACTGAATGACATCTCTGAAACTGGTTTAACAGCGTGGGCTGCAGAGCTGGTGAGGACATACTGTAGGTCATGCCAGGGTAACATAGTTGTATGTGACAAAGAGTAGTTTGACATCATTTCCATATCTGGCCAGAGACTGAAATAACACGTTATTCCTCTATATCTCTTTTCCCACTCTTCAGTAAAGCCCACAGTCGTTCTCACGCCCCTTGTGTTTGTTCTGTTCTCCACAGGGAACGAGTGTGGATGAACCTGATTGTGGTTGTGTGCGGCGTCTTCCTGTTCTTCCTGCTCATCACGGGGTGCATGTTGAAGATCGGACGCGACTCGCTCTGCAACTCGGTCATACACACCGTTCCCAACATTACCAGGTGGCACAGACACACACACATACGCATATACAATGTGCTTACAGGCACATACATGCACAGACATGTTCACAAAACCAAAGCCTCTCACAAACAAATCACAAATGAAACCAAAAACAACATTTGAAACCCAGTGACATTTACTTCATGTTTGCTTGCTTTCTGATTTCTTCAAACACCCTCATTTATCTCTGTTACAGACTCTTATCCCTTGTCATTCTGTTAATAAAAACTCCACTTTCTTTTCTCTAGACATATGAAAACAGATGAATGTTATTTAATTTTGTGCCTGTAATCAAGTTACACTGGTCCTATGACCGTCTTATGTTGGTCTTATGATATGTAGAGTATTTCATTATGATGAACACCTATTTGACAAGAAAGGACAAGACAGATGGGTTGAAACATAATTATCTTTTTTCCATCATCTTTCTAAAATGCAATCCATTTTTGTCTCTCAAGATGTGAGGAGGCCCAGACTAAAAACTGGGTCAGTCCGCTTAAAGGAGGAAGGTTCTACAACAGTCTTCACAAAGCTGAGGTCAGTATTTCATTCCATATTTTTTATCATGTCTAGAATCATGTCCTTGCAGCCAGTTCTCATAAATCTTTGCTTTATGTTGACAGAGGAACCAACTAAATTCAACTAAACTAAATTCATATGACCAGTCTATGCGTTGATTGTCCCACATTATGATTCAAGGATCAAGCTCAAGCAGAAAACCCACAAATATTATTTTTATTTACTTCCTCTCAGATGGCAGTGTGGGTCAACTTCTTCTTCTGGCTCATCATCGGGGTTCTGGTGATCGTTCAGAGGCGTCAGAGTTCAGGGTCAAAAGTGATTGTGGGAGGGTATGGCGGGCCGGCCGGTGGGCTTTTCGGTGACCCGGGGGTGACGGCTGCAGAGACGGAGCCATTTTTCAACCGTCCTCCAAGGCCACAGTGAGGACGGGTGTCACAGAGGTGTTACAAAAACACACACATTAGCACGAAACGATAATGTGAGAGTAGATGTGGAAAAAGGGTAAACACATTTAGTGCACACCTGCTTGTGTTTCATATGTTAGAGGACTTTTTCAGCGATAACTTTATTTATGGTCTTACAGCACATAGATGCAATAGAAGCATTACCCCACGACGAGGATGGGATTCGAACCCACGCGTGCAGAGCACAATGGATTAGCAGTCCATCGCCTTAACCACTCGGCCACCTCGTCAGGCACTACAACTGTCACAAAACCAACAACACTGCATGTGTGTCAGGGAATGTGTGAAGCAGGTTGATCACATAATCCAAAGATTGAACTGTTAATATGTCCATTTACCCGTTTCCCACATTTACCTTATCTCACTTACCAAAGCCATTTCTAATGTCTGACTGCTGGATCACACAGAAATGTGGATTTGTGTTTACATGACCAAGAAATAGTGGAATGCTCATTGCAGGCATTCATTTTATATTTCACCAGTGTGTTCAGATTTTATACTTTTGATGTTACTTGCGGATGTTTCCTGTGCAAAACACTGTCACTCCACAATAGCTTCGAGTCACCTATTTAATCACCTTTTGGCTGTTTGTAGTGATGACACATGTTGTGCTACTTTTTAAAACAATAAACCGAAGAGTTTAAATGCAGTGACCTTAACTATTATATTATCATTATTTCTCCCGTCTTACCTAAAAGTCTTTTTCAACCAGGAGAAAGAAACAATGGAGGCATGGAAATGGATATGATGAGCTGTGTCTCCCTCTGGTGGATGATAGGGAAAGACTCCCACCTCTACCAGAACTGTGTTAGTTCACAGTCATTTAAGTGAAGATTACAAAGGTTAAGATAAAAAATGTATAAAAAGAATTAGGTAAAATCTGTATGCCATGAAGTGCTCCATAATCTTATTACTGTGGCAAGGAGATAATGTAAGTGATTGAGTCAGTAACCTTTACAGATCTGAAGTCTATAAACTCACTAAAACTGGTCTCTCTGGTTATTTTTTGAAGCCTAATGTTTTAACTACAACTAAAGATCCCAGCACTCTTTATTCTACATTTCAGAAACTGAGTGCCAAGTAACAGAGAGCAGTGATTTGAGCCAGCACTTATGTTGTGTACTCAAGCTGTTTTCCCTTCATCTAGAGCTTTCTGGTTCAGTCTCACTAACAGCAGAATTTACCCTGTTTCTAACAGTTAAGCAAAATGTACTTATTTGGTCCTAGACTGCAAAACAGACCACCGACAGGCTGTGGTTTTTACTATTGATTAGGATTCAATCAGTTTCACAACACCTGATCAGATTGATCTATTTTAGTAACTTTACATGAGCCCAAAAACTCAGATGTCTTGAATACTATGTTTGCTATATTTGGAATAAACATTATGAAATATAAATGACTTAAGACATGGCAGCATGATATAACATGTAGTTGTGTAACTTGGCCACCACACACAATAGATTTTTTTTTTTTAATCAACATTTGTTGATATTATTTTGAAGGACAACCAGTGATAACTTCAGTAATTTCTGTCTACACTTATGTCTGTGGAGAAAACTCAGCATTTTAATATCAAATACATGCACTTTCCAACTTGTGTGAATGCCACAGATAGGGCTGATTCGTCTGCACTGGAAAAATGCCACTGAATGAATTACCATCAGTTGCCTAACAGATCAAAATAGACAGAATGAGCTTACTCCTGCTATTCCAACAGGAGTCTTTCTATCTTTCCCTAACTGTCTAATCTCTGTGGATTACCTGACCTCCTCTGAGCCCTGAGGTAGAAGATAATGTTCACTGAGGAGAGAAAGAAAGGAGAGACGGGACAGGAAAGGAGGGAGAAGAATATAGAGGAGACATAAAAGGCAACTTGAAAGCACCTGTTGGATCATCTGAACAGAAAATAAAAGTCATACCTGGAGTCCCTATATAAACAGAAAGCCTGTATAGGAAAGGAAAGAAGACAGAGCACTCTGGAGGACACTGAGGACTGTCTACACCTCGAGTCTCAGAAGAAAACCACCACAAGACTTGAGATAAATTTGACCCTAGAGTCTATGGTAAGACATTTTTATTTCCTGCTTGGCTGTTATTATTTGGCCTCTGATTAGTAAAATAAGCTCTGTGGATGTAAAGGTTTATGAATAAGAAAAAGTAGTGTAGAAAAATGCATCAGAGATAGAGACTGCCGGCAGGAGCGGAATAAAAGAGAAACATAGAGAAGAGCAGTGGACAGTGTAGCTAAGCCATGATAAGCCTCTTTAAGCTACTTCACTCTCCACAGATCAAATGTTCTGTTTTAAACCTGTTGATCTGGCTGGACTTGTGACTGCAAGCTATTGATTCACTCTATCTGCTTTTTTGGCAGGAGAGCTCTAGTTTTCTGCCAAATCAGACAGTCTAAAAACTATGGAGAACAGAGCAGAGTCCTAAAATCTCAAATTTAAATCACATAGAGGCCTTCAATTGGTCAACCATACTTTAAGTCTCTGTAGTCTCTGCAGACTTCAAGCATCTGTCTGATTAAGTGTCCTTTAGCCAACTGATGAATCCTGTCCAGATCCAAAGCTTTAGTCTTCATATCTTCACATCTGCCCCTCCACCTATCCCCCTTCCCTCTGTCCAGAACATGTCTCGCGATCAGTATGAGTCGGTGGCCGTGAGCGTGGAGTCCCTCCTGAACGACGCCAAGAGGATGCAGATGCAGTGCCGCGAGCGCAGCGACCAGCTCTCCATGGCCGCCACGCAGCTGAGGGTGGAGTCGGCCGCCCTGAGGGAGCAGTGCGAGGCCACCCAGCTCGACATGGCCCGAATCCGCCGGCAGCTGGATGAGCTGATGGAGACCAAAGCCGCCTTCGAAGCCAGGGAGAGGCAGGCGCGTAAACTCAGCAAGCACCTGTGAGGAAATGAGGAAGAGAGGAGATAAGTCATGTGAAAGATGGGAGCAGCATCCTACGTGTTTCGAACTGTGATGCGGGCTCCCTTTGTTTGGCACCCAGGTAGAAAGAAGGAAAAATGGGGTGAGGGGTTAAGGAAGAGATGGGAAGGAGGCAGATGATTTCTAGAAACTCAGTGAGGAGAAAGAGAAAAACAGGGAGAGTTGAGGGAGGAAAAGGAGTACAGACCGAATAAAAACAGAAAGGAGCGAAGGAAAAGGTGAAGTGATGGGAAAGGGAGTCAAGAAAAAGAGGAAAGGAATGAGATGCAATTTAAACCCAGTACCAATTTAAAATGGTCACTTGAAAAGTTGGTCTGATCTTCAACTGACCCCCTGAATGTAGTTTAGTACACAAAATTGTTTGGAATAGAAAATATACCTTGATGTTTCTCAGAACAAATGCCATGTGTGGTTTCTCAGGGTGTTGAAAGAAGAGAAAAATCAAGCTAGGAATGGAAAAACAAGAGACAACTAGGGGGGAAAGCACTTTCTCAATATTCAGAGTTGTTTCTTATTCATCATTTTTGCTGCTATGTGAAACATAGACATGAATACGCACATGAATCTCCTCTTTCTCCTTTTTCATGTCTAATAAACACTTTCTCTTTATGTCTCTTCTGTCTCTTGCTTTTCTCAAACACATCTTCATCATCTTGTCATTAAGTTTGTAAATTGTTCATGTGAGTTCAGTGTGTTGATCTTCAGAAGCCTTTAGCTTAGTCTTGACAGGCCCAAAAAACTATGCATTTTCCTACATTTACTCTGATATCCCTGAACACCTCACAAGGCTCTAACCCTGTTTCCATGGAAACACTACTAAGAAACTTTTGAACATGTTTCTAACTTCTAACTAAAGGAATTTTGTATATTTTAATGAAATTTAATTGAATGACATTTTTAAAATTTAATTTTCTCAAAGTCACGGAAAAAAAAGTATCTGTCAAAAGAGGTTCTTTCCTGGATATAGCAGGGGAAAAAAAACATATTAATTTGTGATTTTAATAAAAATCCAGCATTTGTCTTTAGACCTGTTGTACTCACAGTTGTAATGTGCTATGTTGAAAGATTTTTGTGAACAAGTATCAAGGTGAAGTGATTCCAGAGGGCAGACAATTAACATGATTAATGTTGGATACAAAATTTCAGTCAGCTTCACATCGAGCTTCAAGGTTCAAAACTTGAAATTTGTTGAAACACACAAGGTACATGTAGTTCAGTGCAGACAAAATTTACAATAACATTTACAGCCATACAGATGAAGCAGAATTAAGTGGTGAACACATCACTGACATTTAGCTGCTAAATACACTTTTAAGCTGAAAAAGTATTGTTTAGAGTGGTGAGAGCAAACCAAAAACAATTAAAGATCTTAAAGGTTTTTTAATTTTTTGACCATTAAAATTGTTATTGGGCGATCAATTCCAGCCAATCAGGGCGTTCGTGCTCGTGCGCAGGAGGTGGGAGGGTATGAACGGGTCACTGAATGTGAGAAAGGTGGACAGGCCGGTGTATGCTAATGCAACAGAACAGAAACGGGGTAATGGCAGACAAGCATCCCAGAGTATAAACTTCAGAAGAAAGGCTAGTAGTTCAGGGGGGAGACCTGCGTTGACACTGGTACGGCTTTCCAGCGGTGGAGCGACCTAAGGGAGCTGAAAAACCTGAAAATGTTCGTGGACGTTGCTGTCACATTAGTTTGCGGAGTTTCACAGAGCCAGTAGGTTAGTGTTGTTTTGTCCTGTTTGTTGTTGGAGTTATGTTACATTAAGAGGATATGCAGAGCAGACGCGACGGTTTCTGTGAGTATTGCTCTCTGCAGGTACAGATAGCAATACTCACAGAAACCAGTATTGCTGTCTAGCAATACTCACAGAAACCGTCGCGTCTGCTCTGCATATTAGCTTCGCAGCAGCTAATATAACACACAACCTAAACGCATTGTCATTGTTCACTCTGTATTGTGATAATTGTCCTCACGACGTTTGCGCAGCCTTTTATAGACACGAAAAACTGAAAACAAAAGTTTGCGAGCACAGTTTGAAATACTATGCTAGGTGAAGTTACCTTCCTTGCTAAGCTACAAATCTACAGGTTTGTCAGGTCACTGTAGTTCTGTATAAACAATCTAAACCATCACCTCTGACTACTTTTTACTCCATTATGTTGCAGATATTTGTGTGCATGGGGTTCCTTTGATGACGTTTTATATTACGTTTGTTTTGCTTCAGCCGTGAAAAAGACGACGCACTCGATTCCGCCATTTTTCTTCCCGGCCAGTTGAAGTGTGGGTTTCCATGGCGATGCGCGTCCACGAGTTTGGGAGGCGGAGCTTCTGAGAGAGCACGACTTTCTTCAGGATGCCTTATAAGTGGGTGAGTGAGAACCAGCTTTCTATTTTACACACCTATACACAGCTAAGCCTGTCTTTACCAAGGCGATAGATTTCTAGATTAAATGTCTTATTGCACAGTACAGTTAAGTTACTGGCTAAGACAGGCCAAAGGGCAGAGAATTAAATAATTATTCATAATGATGCTCTTGAATGGTTTATATTTAGTTTATTTATTACATGTATCTAACAAGAAGTCTGAAGTGTTTTTTTAGTTTTTTGGCATCTATTCAAACATTTCTTAGTGTCTTGAGAATTGTTGCACTGGATGAATTTGGAGTCATGTTGTCAGTATTTCCAAAATCCTGGCTATGGTCCAGTTTTTACAGTAGATTCCCAGTGTTCATTATTTCTTCTTCAGCAGCAGGTGGTTCAAAATAGATAAGAGGAAAATGTTGGGACACAAACTTCTGTTGCTTATATTCTGCCTCAAGGCAAAAAATGTGCATATTGCAGTCATACTATTATCACTGCAGTAAAAACCATGCTGTAGTATTGGGGCCACTATTCTACCTTTACCTTAAGATTAACTTTACATTCTTTACATTCAACCCTGGAGCAGGAATTTATTATATACATGCACATGCATGCGTGCGTATACACACACACAAATCACAAGAAAAGCAGGCACATACGAACCCTGTGTCACAAAACATTAAAATTTTAATCACCATTATAAATCATTCTATAAATACATGGTTGTCATATCATTAAGAACTTATTTTAAATAGCAATAGATAACAAACAAGCAGTAGGGGTTGCTGGTTGCTGGGGTCAAAGGAGCAGGAAAAAAAAAATCACACAACAGTCTGCTGGGCTTCAGTCGAAGACACAAAACTGTAACTGTTAGTGGAAGTAGCTGGGAATGTGTATGTGTTAAGTTTGGTGTCTTTGCTGCTGGGACCCTCCCATCATCACCGCTCTGAAAGACAAACTGATGATGGGTTAGAAACAAAACCCTCACAGCATAGTGTGTTTACAGTATACTGTATGTGTACGCTAGGGGTAGACTTACTTTCAGCTTTCTTTTTTAGTGGCGACAGTGCTTTTGCCTGAAGAGCACACAAAGAAAAAGTCACCAAAAAATCTGTAATCATGAAGATTTCTAAATGATTAAAAATGAAATTATTGTGATGATCCCTCAGCCTCTTGTAGAAGATAATAACTCTATGGGAGCCTGATAAGGTTCATTTAGTTCATGTAAACATTGAAGTGACATTTTTGTGTGAACAGCTGGGAAATCTGGGAACTAAAATGGAAACACAGCTATTGATTTGTTACCTTCTTTATGGCAGTCCAGTCTTCAAGGATGTCAATGTCTTTCAACATGTAGACAATGAAAGGTCCTGTGAGACAGAAAGGGAGTTTTACAGTCAACTTGTAAACAACCTTGGAGATAAGTGGCAGCATATAACGCATAATACGCAGCACATTTCAAACAAGCCAGTGGGACTAATATGGACATCTATCAGTTAAAATGTGCAGAAAGGTAAATGAAGGATGATGAGGTGAGCAGATGATAGGAATGAATAAGAAAGGGTTCATTTTTACCTGAAACCAGAGCTACTTTCTTTTTTCTCTCCGACCGACCCAGCAGGTTCTTTCTTTTACACTTCTTGCCCCTCATCTCATCACTCCACTCTGAGATAAGAAAATATCACAGTCATTATACGACATCTCTCACTATTTCTATGTAGGTTTATCTCTTCTGAACACAGCTATGAGGACAAAGGGAGGAAATGTTACTACATGTTTTCCTGAAACAATTTGCTGAATGATATCCTGCAGTGTGTGTGTCTTGTGTGTACCTGAGGTGAGATCTATATTCTGTCTGTCCTCCTCCAATCGTCTTATCTTTTCCAGCAGCTCTGTCTTCATGGCATCTTTCAACAATGTTCGCTCACTCTGTAACACAAATGTACACATACAAACATACACAGTTTTAGTTCTGTAATTATTTTGTTCGAGTGTCCCTATCCAGTATAGAGTATGTATGCGTTGTATGTGTGTGCATTACCTCCAGATGCTGCCTTGCTCCTTGTACTTCACACTCATGCTTGTGTTTGATCACCTGCAGACACAGCTCTCTGTATACTCCTGTAGATAAAGACAGAGAGAGGATGTTAAAGACAGAAAGATGCCACTGTGGGTATTTTTAGATTTTGCTGTCCTTAGTTACTTTCAGAAGCAGACAGAAACAAATAGTGACACTATACAAGCTAATCATTTAGTACAACTACTGGTGATTTCATTTTGTTCCATTATAACCATGCTGGGCAAATATTGACAGGCCCCAGCCTTTTTATAGACCATTTAAATGCTAGGTGTGCACTGACTGAATTAAACTCACCTGAATTCAGTTCTCCCTATTTAGTGTAATAATTTCTATTTAAACCACTGTTTATTCAGAGACTACATCTGCAGCCTCTAGGCTGAACAAAGGCTTAGATAACGATGAGTGGTCATTTGTAGTGCACCTTTGAACTCATGTAAGTGGTTAGAAAGCAAATTAATTATTTATATCAAGACAGAACAGAGCTTCGCCAGATATAACTTAAGGAGTATCATTTCATGATTTCACAACACCTTCCTTGTTTATAGCCACTGACAATGTTAGGAGGGTCATGAGACACACACAGGAGGTAGGAGTGGTGTGTTACTATAATTTAAAGTAGAGCTGACCTATTGCTGTTACATAGCAAAACAGTTAATCACACATCTGATCTGGATTATTTATCTTGTTGGAGGCACAATCAGTCCAGGCATTTTGTTTATCTTGTAAATTGTAAAGTTTTTGCCAAAAGACATTAGATATGATCAAGTCATTTTGGACATCTCTTCTGCATTATTTAGGACATTTTATATTTAGATAATTATATAAAGTCTTTTTCAGATATTTTAAGTGCAGTGCCTGTTATACATAGAGTGAGTGGCTACTATCCTACAGTTTCATAATTTTTAACTTAAAATCTTCCACTTTGGCCTTTGTATGTATTTAAATGACATAAAATGTTAATTAAGGAGCTACAGATGTGCTGGCAGGTGGACTTCATTATCTTTAAGAAAATGTGTTTTAGATACCGGCCACTTGTGTTCGTATCTGCATGCTGTTCTGTAGTGCAGCCAGTGGTTCTCTGTATTCTCCAGCCTTCCCTGTCAACACCTCATCCAACTTCACTTTCACCTGGTTCAGTCGCTCTCGAAACAACCTGTTAATCGCATAGTGAAAGTCATATTCCTTTTTTCTTCCATCCTTTATACGACCAAGATTATTTCAAATCACACCAGCTCAACTTACTTCTCTTTCAGCTCCTGAAATTGTTTTTCCAGATCCAACATCTCATCTAGACATTCTCCTCTCCTCCGCTCACAGTCTTCATCATCCATCTCTTTACAGCAAAGAGAGACAGAAACAATGAAAAACTCTGACACAGACAGTTTCTACAGCTCTTCTTGCATACTTTCACAATATAAGGTGACAAATCACCAGAGCACTTGGATTTTTACCTGAACTCTCCTCTTCTTCCTCCTCCTCTTCTTCCTCTTCACTCTCTTCTAGGTCACTCTCCCTCTCTTCCATGCTCTCCTCCATGGTCTCCTCTCCACCACCACCTCGTCTTCCTTCATTTTCTTGCGGTTCCTCCACCTCTCCATTGGCCTCAGGGAGTTGTGACTCTCCTGCCTCCATCTCCTCCTCTGGCTCCCTCACAGGAGGTTGCGCAGGCATGGCTGGAAACACACAGACATAAAAAGCTTTAGTTGAAAAGTCATTAAGAAAATGAGTTTTGCCATATTTTGCATCAATGTGTGCATCATTCCTGTCTATTTATTTAACCTATAAACCATTAATCAATTGATTTTACAGAAAATATATTACCCAATATATTGATGGTAATACAAACACATTTACTGCACAAGAGGATCCATATTGTCCAATCCAATACACGACTGCACAGGTGTCTCAGATAACATCCTGTGTTTGCATTATAGTTTTGTTTCTCAGTATCTTTTAATGCACAGTGCAAACATAATATGTATCCACTACTAAACAAATACACTAAATCAGATGCACAAAAACCCCACACAAAACAACTCGATTTTGAGGTAATTGTATGGTGTATTGGGGGCACTGTGCCCTGCTTCTACTCCAGTGAGCTCTGTCTCAACAAAAAGAGATTTACACCAATGGCAGTTCTGCATACTGACCCTGATGTGTTATTTTACTGGTGCTAACTTTTCTCAGTTTTGTCCCTGGGTGATGTTGATGAATAACAACATCCTTACTGTCTCTGCTGTAATATTGTAATAATGGTAAGCCTTAAAAACGGAGCTCAGAAAGCAGACACAGGATAAAACGCATTGATAAAGCAGAGAGCTGTCCGCGGTTTAACAGGAAATTTTTGCTTACTCTGCAGAAAGAGCAGATTAGACTAACAGTGGGAGGACTGCGGGGCACCGAGCCACCGTATGGCTTCCGTATCTCTGTCAAAGTTAGCTAGAAAGACAGGGCACAAGACCGGAAACTCCTTAATAACGACTGACGAAAGGCAAAAATATCCTACGCCTCGCTAGTAGCAGGAAAATTATTACAAATTAGATGTAAACTGTTCATTTCCTTTACATCCATCATTGGGGCTTTTATTTTCTTTCCTTACCGGATGTCCTGCTTTACTTTGCCTAACTTGACCACTGGTGGCTTCCGTGATGTCATTGAGTAAGACTGTTAACGTTACGAGCTCGACGGCGGTATTTACACTAAAACAAAGAGCCGAGCTGAGTCCAAGGCCTGTTACACTGTCAAGTCCATTCACTTACAATGTCCAATAAATTAACCGAGACGCGCTGTTGCATTTTCATTTCAATTTAGCGGCAAATAACCCACAGTGAAGTCAAGTGCAACACTAGCTAACAATTGAAACCGCACAGCAAGGGAATGACTGTCTGCTCATCACTCTGTCAGACTAAGTTAATTTACTGACACGTGTTTTCTTTAAACGTGTTTGGCGTTTGGTAGTACACAATATAAACGGCGTTTAAATGTCAGTAAACACGCTGAAGCATTGTCAGAGTGGCTTTCACGCTGACCCTCTCTTCCTACTGCACACGGATTAACATAAACGTTATCCGTCCATGCAGGCAGGCGATGCTGTTTGTAAACAAATAACCCTCATTCCGTAGGACTAGAGAGTTATCAGAAGAGCCTGCTCACCTTCTCCCCCCGTTCAGCTGCAGACAGTTAAACTACGATTTATCAGATTTCCATTTTAAAAAGTACTTCCTCTTCACTTGAGTCTTCAGTTCGACACTTTGCCGGACTCTACTGCCCGTAAGCTCAGCCAATCAGCGCCAAGCCTTACTCTTGAGGTGACCAATAGGGGCGACCATCCCGAACGTCGACGGTCCAATGAAAATATTAAAGTAGGTTTCATAAGCCAATCACAATACAGTTTGTTGCTAGAGCCCATCACAATGAACCAATGGGCTGGACTTCATGCGAAAAGCGCGCATCTGGCTTTTTTCCCCCCCAAACAGCCTGACATCTTCTCTATTATAATACAATATGATAATATACCTGTGAAACAAAAGCTGCAAATTAAGTATACTGGTACACAATAAACACAAGGCAATAAACCAATAGAAAATGTTTCAATTTAAAAGACAAAAAACCCTTTAATGCATATGAAGTTCTTAAAATGACACATAATCTATAAAGACTATTTTTTTCTTTTTTAAATTTACAGAGAGCTCTCTCTCACAATTCATGGTATACTATGTGGGACAGTAATGCAGTTTATAATATATGTGTACTGCAATGTAGCAGAGAGAATGGTGTGGTCTAAGTAATGTGAACCATTTGATGTCTTTTTTGTATTCTATATAAATGTATTTTTTTGCCTTGGCAACACTGATACCAATGCCAGAAAATAAGAGCTGAATTTGAATTTGTAAAAGATATTGAGTCTACAAGACAAGGGCCAATGATGTGATAGATACTGTGATTATACACCAAACATCAGGAGAGGGATCAAACTCCGATCCTGCTGAAAAATCGTCTGTAGCATGATGTGATACAACCAGCACGGTATTTTTTTTTTAGCATCATTCTTCCCCAACTGCCTGTCCATTAACAGGGCTTCCTTGTGAACCCACTCGGTCAAATTGCAATCAGCCACAAGATGGCACCAAAATAATGCAAAACATCAGTAAAGCCATGCAAATGATATGGTGGAATTCCTATCATCTGGATAGTAGGCCTTTTTCGAGGCAGACATTTTGACATGTCATTGCAAGAAAGAAAATTGTTGATAGAATTAATAACATTAATAACGTCCGCATTGCATTCCCTTATGTGGTGTATGCTGGTTATGGACATTTAATGGCCCTGTAAATGTTGCTAAAACAAGTCAAAATGTAACCAATCAAAAGGTATAAAGTTAAAGAAGGTTTCATCCAATAAATAAATGAATAAAAATAAATTGCACAGAGCAGGAAAACTGACAACCCCAATAATCAAAGAGAAACATATTTCCATTTTACATGTTTTTATTAAAGTTGCATAAAAGTGTAACAAAATTGGGCAAAAACAAGACCTGTTGTTGATATTGCTACATTTGTTTGTTGGTTTGATCTAATCGTTGTCCAAAAAAACACCACCACTCCTTCAATCCACATTGTTTAGCTCTTGTAGTTAGCCTCAATGATAATAATCAGTATATATATTTTTTGCAATTTTCCCCAACAGTAAAAAAACAGACTTCTCAATAACAGTCTAAGAAGGTATAATCCAAACCTGGATTTAGAAATGAAAATCCATTCAAATTCAGCGACTGATTGAGCTTGCATGGTACAGTCCCACTAATCAAAATATCTTCAAAAAGCTGCAGACAGCATTTGATTTAGGAATGCCACCAGGAAAGCAAAAGCAGTCACACCAAAGTGTATCTGGATGGATTTTTGTCCAACTATATGTTAATCCAAGGCCTGGCATCAAGAAGTGTCATGATCACAATAAAAACAGACCAGTATTCAATGTAAATGTAAAGAACATTGTTTTATCTAAACAAAATCACTGTATCAAGGCCTAAGTATTAAACACTCACTTCTAAAAAAAACCAAAACAACAGAATCTCCTTTTGTTTTTCCAAAAAAAAAAAAGAGAGAAAAGTAGCGACAGAAGATCAGAGATTCTCCACATGCCGCAGTTCTGCTCAGTAACACATGTTTTTAGCAGTTTGTGTTACTGTTTTAAAAATGAATGTCTCCCGTTTATTTGGTTTGTGTAACATAAATAATACCTAAGGCAACATCTGTTTAAAAAAAAGGAAACTGAAGAAAGGATAGAAAGGGAGGGTGGACAGAAGGATGAAAATGGATGGGAGGAGGAGGAGAGAGGAGATGCCAGGGAGAAATGACAGAGCAGCAAGATGAAAATGGGCGTGTGTGTGTGTGTTGGTGCTCAGAGAGAGGGAGAGACAGACAGTGGAGGTCTGCTGTCGCCGCAGGTGTTCGCAATTGGTCACAGGAATCACAGCAAATGTTACTGCTTCTCCTATTGGCCGATGGGCTTCAGTCTCTGATCTGATTGGCTCAGGATCAGAAACAGATGGCTTATTCTTGGAGATGATTGGCAGCTGCAGTAGGAAACACAGACCTTGTGACAGCTAAGGCCCTGTCTCTCTCTCTCTCCCTTTTTCTCTCTGCACTTTGTGTGTGTGTGTGAGTGTACACATCTGTGTAAGAGGCAGCTGTGTTTGCTAATGTATTTCCTCCGCCTCAAGGGTGGCCTGTTTGTGTGTGTGTGAGAGTGAGAGAAAGAAAAAAGAAAAAAAGAGGGGTGAATGCATTTAGACAGCTTTGATTTGAAACGGTGGCCTCCATCCCTCCTATTCAGACATCTCATTGGTGACTCTACTGATGTGACAGGCAGAGGTCGGTATAAACACAGAGCTCAAAAAACATTTTCAGAGTTTCCATGTACATGTGACTCCGAACTGATGTCTGCCAAACATAAAACAATGTGGTGGACTACATAATGTCTTAGGAAAAAGGGAGAGACAGTGAGAAAGAGACAGAGAGAGAGGGGGGCAAAACAAAAAACAAAAAAACAAGGCAGCTTTGTTCCGGGTCCCCCTGTCGGACTGTCAGTGTGTGTGTAACAAAATGCATCGAGAAAACAAAACAAAACAGGAACCAGTCCTATACTAAAAAATCTAATTTGTCATACAGAACAGCAGAATATACAGGCCCAAAAAACACTCCTATTATGAATGTTGCTGTACATTATGTAGCAACATACACACATAGCATTTAGCAACACACAGACGTACATATGTATGTGCAGGCTGGACAGCAGTGGCTTCTAAATAGCCTCTCTTAGGACTGCACTACGCATTCAAGGAAAGAAAAACATACTTCTTTTCTGCAAGAATTTGAATTCTAGTCAAGCACACCCAACCTAAAAGAACCTACTTCTACTCTACCCTCAAAGGAAGATTTTTAGTCTAAAATTGGTCGGGCCGTACGACCACCGCAGCCAACCAGTGACTTTCTTTTAGGTTCAACTGCTATTCCAAGGATCAAATTTGCCTCTTTGCTGTACTAAAGATAAACCATACAATATTCTTTGTGGTCAGAGGTTCAGATTTTCCTCCCAAAATGACATAGTGCAGATTTTTCAACAGACACACAAAAAAGACAGACAGTCTTTAAATGCACCACTGTAGCAAATGCCTCTGATTAAGGGGGAAAATTATCTATACTGACCCCAAAAAGTTAATTAATTAAAAAACTAAAGTCAAGTGAATATCCCCATAGCCCTCAAACCGAAGCAGAAGACAGCATAGGAATAATGGTTGGTAGCTTGAACATATACAATTTTAAACCCCTTACAAATAACAAAATAAGGAATCTCGTTGGTAGAGACATAAGCAATGATTGGCTGCTTCCTCCTTCCAACCCTCCTCCTTCATCGTTCACCCTTCCCCTCTTTTCTTGGCCGTTGCCGACTCAGTCTCTTGTTCCTCTTCCCACTCTCAGCTGCTTCTCTCCCAGTAATGACTGGATTCATCTCATCTCATCTCAGCTCCCCTCCTCTTCCTTCTCAGACAGATGGAGAGCAGTGCAGGGGGGTGGGAGGAAGAAGAGCTGGATGAGGGAGAGGAGTAGAGCCAAATAAAGGGTGAAGGAGAGGCCGAAGTGGGGAAAAAAAGAGGGAAGGAGAGTGCCTGGATTAAGACCAATGAATCACTTGTTGTCTGGTAATTATGATTTTTTTAACTTTTGTCATTGCTTTTAATGGGGAGGTCCACAAACAAGAGGGGAAGGTCAAAAAATGAAAATAAAAGCAATTTATAGGACTGGATCCAGGCAACAAGAGAAGAGGAAGAGATGAAATGAAAAAAAGAAGGGGTGTATGAGGAACTAAAGGTTCCAGTTAACGTATTTCATGAAGATCTTCAAAAGAAAACATTAAAATAAAAAAGAATGGGGAGGCGATAGGAAGAGAGGCAGAGGTGAGGCTAAGGTGGAGAAGGGAGGGTGTGAGGGAGGGAGGAGGAGGTGGGGGCCCCATCATTTCTTCTGGGGCGTGGAAGCTTCTGCATCCTGAGATCTGTCAGGCAGCTCTGAGATGAAGTCCTCTTAGCAGGGAGACAGGACACATGAGGTGGATTCAGAAACAAAATCCCACAGTGGAAGGGAGGGGAAGAAGAAGGAAAATTTCTTGCCTCAGTAGGTTTAAAACAGTCAACCAGTAAGTCCTGTAAAACAAATGAACTGAATTGTAACTGTTTCTGCATATATATGATGACCTTGCCTTTTACATAAGTATGATAAGCGGAAGGTCCTACCTTGACCCTGGCTGCCCGTTCAATGTCCTGGGCATATCCAGCAGCTCATCCACATCTATCTCAAGTTCTGGGATGGCCTCACTCCTGTAACAAATAAAAAGAGATAGACACATTTAGTCCAAAAGTATGTGCTGAATTCTATCATCCTTTTTCTATTCTCAGTCCTCATGTTTATGTTGTAAACATCACAATAGATCAACACAGCATTTCTGTCCTCTGGCCTTGACGTGTTACTTTGATGACAAATGTCCATTCTTGAACACTAGAGGCGGTGTCCTTCCATCACCCACACATTGTACTCGACAGAGAAAGAGGAGAGACAAAGACAAACAGGCAAGTAGACTGAATATTTCATGAATGAGAGTCTTGATCAAGGATGGAAAACAGATAATGTCTCTTCAAATGCAATATTTGCTTTGCCTGTATTGCGCAAATGCCTGGTCTGTACAGAAAGCAAACTGCTGTTCAGTTTTACAGCCCATCATAATAACGATACAGAACAGTTTCACCTGACTATTTAAAATCCTACAGGACATAGTGAAATAAACTGAGTATTGGATAGCAGTTCCAACATTTAACTTTCGATGTATGTCTAAATATTTTTTTCATCTCTGTATGGTAAATATGAGCTACAGCCAACAGCTGCTCAACAGCATACAGACCGAAAACTGGAAAACAACTAGCCCTAGCTCTGTCAGTGTAAATGTAGAAACAACTAGTGATGGGATTACACTTTTGTTTTTTGTGCAAATTAAATACACAAAGATATAACATGTTACTTAAGGAGGTATTTCCTAAAAGCGAACCGCTGGTTGTAATGCAGGTAATACTTGTACAAAAACATTTGGCTTGGTTATTACACCACAAAAACTACACTCCTAAATATCTGTATTAAAAATAAGGACAAAAACCTTAAAACCTAACGCTGCAAAATGGCTAACATCTATTTTTGCTTCCCTCTAAACTGCTGACTGTCACACTGTTGCCTCAAGTGACTATGCTCTTTTTAAGCTCACAGGTGAAATCTACGCCTTCTGAATGGTGCGTAAATTTCTAAAACTGTGATAGGACTCGAATAATAATGACCATTCAAAACTGTAGTAATGAGCTTGCGAAGTAGAGTCAAAATACACACTAATGATAAGCTGATGTAATATAAAAAACATAAGGCATAGAATTGATAGTTTATTAGAGAGTAAAGTGAAAACTGGATTCACAGTGAGTATCTCTTTGTCTCTTTCTTTCCCTCTCTCGCCACGCCTTCTCCAATCAATTATTTTCCTGATTAATCCCTTGCTGTATAAAAAGTGGTTTAATGGTCTCCCTCGCTTTCTCCATCTGTCTCACTCACACGCACTAGCTCAGTGTGTGCTATCAAAGCGTTTCACCACTGGTGACAACACACACACTCGTACAAACACTCATTTACCCCTCTTTCGCAGCTCAATTGCTACCCTATATTCATGTCATTCTCTAGGAATCTCTGTCTCACTCTCGTCCTCCCCCTCGGTTAGAGTTGCCCACACCAGCTGTCTCTGCACCTGTCCAACTGCCCCCTACCCTATCACACACATACACACACACACGCACACACCCAAAGTCACGTAGACTCACAAACACACAGACAGACAGGCACACCATGCTGTGTGTGCACATTTGTGTGTCACATTGACCAAATGGTGAGTTTGTTTTGTTACAGCAAAACCTCCTCAACATCACACATCCTCCCTGTCACACACCTCCACACACACGAGGGTTAAAGAATTATAAAATAAGCATTAATAAGTCAGAGCTGGATGAAGTGTGCGTGTGTGTGTGTGGTCTAATGTGGGGAGAGAGGGCGTATAAAGTTTAATTCAGAGCAGATCAGCCTGTGTGTGAGATAGAGACTGGGGGTGACAGACAGACTTACTGTCAGCAGTAATACACAAACACACACACACACAAACAAGTTGACATACAGGCATACTGTGACACCACAATTCTAAATGTGTGCAAAAAAAACACACACACACACACACACACAACAGATGAGAGTAAGACATTTTAAACTACAGTGGGACAAAAACTACACATTCTTATTCACTCAAACACACACCTGGTCTTGCAGACATAATGAAGTTGTCGATTCTCTCTCTCACACACACACACACACACACACACACACAGGCTGTGAAGTCTGACACAAGGAACTGATCTGCACAACATGTAGGCTCCATGTGCTACTACATGCAGTAAGAAAGAAAGAAGAGGAGAGAAAAGAGTGGGAAAAGAAAGGACAAGGCTCTATATTGTTTTAATATCTAGGACATACTCAGTATAAATCTCGTGTCCTGCTGTTCAGTGCACTCAAAGCATAAGAGATACTCATTTAATATGGCTTAAAATGAGAGACAGCGTGTTAAATCTGTGAGGGAAGGAACAACAAGAGGAAGGAAGGTAAGAGTTAAGACACATCGAAGAGGAGCAGCTGAGTGGGCAAGCCCAAGAGAGAGGCAAGCGAGAGACAGGAATTGGGCAGGAGAGAGGTTAGAGAAGGATAGGAGAGAGGAGGGATGTTGAAAAGGCGGAGGCAGGCTGAGAGAAGAGACACAAAGCAGGGAATCGAGGAAGTTCCAAAACAATCCAGCAGACGACTTACTGAACTGGTCTGGAGTCTGGAGGGTTTGCCTGTTGGCTGCAGATGTGATCTGGACTAAACGATGGCTACGAGGTGTTGGCACACACTGCAGGCTTGTAAACAAAGCAGTGCAGTGTGGAACATGACAGTGATCTGTGGAGGTGCAGGATTTGCCAAGCTGGAAGTATTTTTGGTAATCATCAAAAAACATCTGCATCTGTGTTTAGGTGTTTGATACATGATATTAGAACAGCCACAGTGTGCACAATAATGTTTTGCCATCACAAGCCTTCAGAACAACTTAAGTGCTCCTTGCCGTGAATTCTTTACACACTACTGGAGAGGGATGGATAAGCTCCTTCAACAGATATTTTATATATTGTGTGTTATAAGACCTCATGGGTGTTCAACTGAGGCCTGTGTCATCAAAGTGGAAATTTCTGAGTTATTAGCTAGCTTTGAAGCAGCTCAAGTTTCTAGTATCACAAAGCCTGGCTGACATTGACTGTGGTAATCACCATGGTAACCTGGCTTGTTGCTCCAGTGGACAGAGGATCAGATCCTGACCAGCCAATCAAATGGACTCATCATTCCCAAAAGGTTTACAACAAAGTGACAATGATACACAGAAAAGAGACATTTTAATATATTATTAAGTTTAAACAGGACTTCTAACTACACTGACCTAATTAATTAATGATTATAGCTGCATATTACCTGCTGCATTTCCTTTATTCCCAATGGGATCACTTGTGAGATGCTTTTATACTCCTAGTTGATTGATTCTGCTCAGATTGATATTAGCTGACTTGTTAAGATTAAATCTTTTTCAACAAGACTGACTGGAAATAAAATGATATGCACCTCTACGCCTTTTACTGGATAAGAGCCAGGCGCTGTTACTAAACTAGTAAATTATAGATGTTGCATTTCAGTCATAGACTGTATCGAAATTTCTTCCTCTTTAGGCCTTTTGCAGTATATGTACTTACCTCTGTTTGCTTGTAGAAACAGCATTAGTTTGCTTTAACTGTTTTAATTAATATTTGTTCATTAATGATTTCAGAAGTGTGACTATGTTTTGTATGTGACCTTGGTCATATCTGGATTACTAAAGTGAGTTAATCGAACTAGTTGATAAACAACTGCGATACTGGTCATCGAAGACACGCTGGTTTCATCGAGGGCTCAGTGAAACCAGCTAATCCAAAGAGGCTGAACTCTCTGTGATACAAGCCATGTGTGACTGTGGCGACCATGAAAGTGATTCAGATCATTTTCCCCACTGTGATCTACATTGAGCCCCTACTTCTTATATTCCTCCGCCTATTTATCCAGGTTCTTCCCTTTAATCTGGGTTACAAAGCACACTAATGGCTGGTGGATTGCACAGCACAAAGTTACTCTGAACCACCAGCACCGCCTGAGGAACAAACCGGTACTGTAAACTGGCATATAGAATTATTGTACTGTGGTCTTTAAATTTAATTACACTCTTCCTGACAAGCTTGCAAATATGATTCACACACCTCCACACTCTGAGAGAGCAGCAGACAGACACGTTGTCTGTCTGGAGGCTGCCTGCAAAACAGAGCAGAATGAGATGTGACAGTATGAGAGCGTATTTGTGTGTGTGTGTGTGGGTCATAGTACTATTCCTCTCACAAGGGGCTGTGTAGTAGGCTTGGACAGATCAAATGCCAGATACAGCTCCCTCACCGGAAAAGCATAAGCCACACACACACACACACACACACAGTGTGCTTGTATATTACAGCAAAAAGGCCTATCATGGCTACTGTAAATATCTCTGGAAGAGGAAGTGATGAGACAGAGGGATGAAGAAGTAAAGTCAGTCAACAGTTTTTTATTTTAGCCTGACATGATTTCACGGTACTTTAACTGACCTCAGATCTGATTAAAACTTCCCACTATGACTGTGAGTTACGTATTTGTGTCTATAACTGCTTGCTAATAGCACTATCAGTACATAGAGACACAACTGATGAAATAACAGTAAAACACCATGTTAAGTGCAATAAGGTGGATAGAAGCTGATTCCTTATCAGTGTGGGAAGCTTCATGTGTAAGTGGGTCATGGAGGCCACCTGCCAAGGATTACACAGCACAGACTCAGAAGATAACATAACAGCTCCTTTGATAGGATCTGTGTGTTTAAGTGTGTGAGTGACTTAGGAGTGTGAAAAAGAGGGCCACAGAGAGACTACATGATACATGATGGATGATAAACAGCCACTTTTGCTTTCCTACAGCCTCAGTAACAAACTAGGATAAAAATAGTCAGACTTCAGGATGATGGCTGTTTGCCCATTCTGCTTCAAAGACAAAAACAATGTTTTTGGCTGTGCAGACTATAGGGAGAGAGAGGAGGGGGAAGAAGGAAGCTGAGACAGAAGGCGTGGCGAAGCAGACAGGATGGAGGAAGGAGGGAGAAGTAGGAAAAGTGGGCCACGTGGCGTCAAACAATGTCACCATTCACTCCAGTTTCCTTGTGTGTGTTTGTTTTGACTCGTCTGGCAAAGTGATACTTAATGCACCCATCAGAAGAGAACCTCCTTTCTACTATATTTACTCCTTTTAAGTGCTTCTCTTGTCAATTCTTTCCCATTTTATTCACAGTGGTGGAGAGACATGGGAAATGCACCCTGTTTGCTCCACCATCACTATGTGCCTTTTCCTTTTCAATTCTAGCTGTGGTGGGACTCTGTATTGAGGTCAGTCCAAGCAGGAAAGTCTTTGCTGGTGTTTGTTACTGTGTGTGTGTGTGTGCCACTGGGGCGGGTGGTGGTGTGTGCTCATTAACTATTGCAGGCTGGTTGACGGCACTGTGACTGGTACCATGTGTGCAACAATGACAAGTTACAGACACACACACGTGCAGGCAGTGTGAGCACAGGCATTGCTGAGATTGTTTGACTGTTAGTGTGTGTTTTGGTTCTCATAGTTGAGAGAGCATAGTGTCACACACAGCAGTTCGCTGCTCTGTATCACTGCCACCAGGAAAGCGTCCTGGTATCATGAGTGTGAGTACAGCGTCTGAAACCAAAACAGTTCATTTCTGCCTCTCTGCACTCAAAAAAAGAAGAAAAAACTGCATTGTGCTTTAATCATCTATGTCTAATGGTCCAAATCAAAGGCCTGGCAATAAATCATTCAGCACTTTGTCAATGTTTAAAGCTCTGCTCTGACAAGTTGTAATTGTGAAAAAAAGTATTCTTGGTGCAACACAGACAGAGAACATCAGTCATCTACTGAGGTGTACTTGAATGACACATAAGGAGGTGAGGGTGAAAGGAAGAGAAAGAGGTGAAATTACAGAGATGGGGGAAAAAGAGACGGAATTTGCTTGAGGCCATTGACAAACATCAGTTGAAAAGAACAGAACATCTTGATAAAATATTTGGATGTTGCCCAGGTCTGACAACATGCAGGTTAAAAGAAATGAAAAAACCAGAAGAGATAGTCAATCACAGACTAGTATGATCTTGTTAACCTACTAAAAATTGTGTTTAAGTTCAGGAGTAAGTGACTTCGGGATGAAACATGCTTCTGAAAGATTCACATAGCTGTATTTGAATTTGGATGCAGATATTAGGGGTTTAAAGGTAACTACAGCTCTGCCCAGAGACTCACAGATGAGCCATCAGCACCTTCAAACTCTCAAAATCATGTATATACCGAGGCCTGTATCAAATAAACGCAGTGACAAGGAAGATGTGCAATAGAACTGGAGTTTAGCCAACACAAACTGGGGCTAAAACACAGGAACTAAAACAAACAAAACAGTTTACGAATTCATTAGTAGTTATTGGAGACAGACCGTTTCTCATCAAAATAACAAAAATATTCTAAGTTGAAAGCTGACAAGTTGCTTGCAACCCATCTCAAACTAGTAATTCATGACAACCTTGTGACTGATCTGGTAATTTAGTCTACAGTCATCTGATTAACTCACACACACACACACACACACACACTCACTCACACAAGGGATAAGTCCAGCATGGAAATAGTGGAAAAATACTGGGCTTGAACCTGCTTCCTGTCATGCTCCCCCTCTGTCTCTTTATCTCCATGTCTCAGCAGTGCCTTGCCTTCCTCTCTGGCTGGCATTACCACTCTGTGCTGCTTGTATAAATGCCTCAGTGTGTCTCTAATAGGGCAGTTTATGGGTTAGAGCCCACCTTACTGCGGGCAGTGCCGCCTTGACAGAATGAGAGAGAGAGTATAAGAATGTGGGAGTTTCAGAGGGGTGAACAAGGGTGTAAGGATTAGGGATGCTTTGTGTCAGTCATCGCCTGCTGCTTTCCACCCCCCTTATATCTCTCTCTCACACACACACGTTTGCTTATCAGGAATCTGCTGGTCTTACAATATCAAGCACATTACTATTGTCAGCCTCCTTGACAGGCTCTTTTCTAACACCTAGTTTTGATGATGAAATCATGTTTCTGAAATGTGTATTTAGAAAATGCAGCTTTATAAAGGTCTCTTATTGTTCTCTTAAGCACTGAAGGGGTTAAAGCACCCTGCTACTTCCTGTCTGGGCACGTGACCTTGGGAGATAACGGGGAGGGGAGGTTGAGGGTATGTGTGGGAAGTGGCTGAGTTAAACAGAAACACTTTAAGAAGACAGAGTTGACAGAGTGACATTACTAATACTGGTGTGTGTGTGTGTGTGTCTGTCTGTCTGTGTGCACACAATTAATCTAAGTGGTAACTGGCAGCTGTAATGAATATGTGGCCTCACACTCAACCATGAACCATAAACTACAGCAATCCATAATCAATACCAGCCACAATACAATATGTAATCTAGCCTGGGTATACAGACAGTGACATTTGTGTGTGTCTGTACCTTTGTTTGTGTGTGTGTGTATGTGTGTGTAGTTGATCTTCATCTCTATTGCACGTCTAATCAGTTGGATGTACTTCCTCCCAGGAAAGATATGATGTCCTGTTTTGAATCATGAAAACAGAGAAAACTGCAAACCAAAACGGCTTGAAGTAGCCTCTTTACAGTCTGTTTACTGTCAGATTAGAACTAGAAAATACAATTGTTGTTTTATCTATTATTTTCTTACTTCTCTCTTCCAAGATTATCACAACCAGTATTTCTTCCAACTGATGAGGAAAATGTTACCAAACAGAAAAGTTTCTTTGTAAAAAAATCAACATTAATGCATCTTCGTGCTCCCTCTGCAAATAAGGACACACATAGCTTCTGAATAGCACTGGTCTGTTAAAAACCCGCCAAACAACATACCCTCATTTAGTACATCCTACCAGGCCTCCATCTGTTTTGACTCTACAGCCTGACAGCCTTCCTGCTATCTCTTCCAGATAAAATGCAAACAGCTCTGTCATGTAAAAGTAAAAGCAGAGCCTCCAGAGTCTGCTGGTAGTGATCAACAGGCATGCGGTTGTGTATCGGTGCTGTGGGTTAGCTTCAGACTTATTGCAGGAGAAAGCCAAACCGACAGGCTCAAGTACACAGAATGTATCTTCATATGATGCCAGGAAACATTCATCACTATAAGGTAGGATGCGAGCACAGTAGTTTTAGTGGATTCTTACACTGTAATTAGAGTGACAATAACATATATAGCATTAGTAAAGCTGAAAAGATGCATTGTAACATAGACTACAAGTGATGTCTTAGTGAAGGAGGAATGACAGAGCTTTGGGTAGATAGTTTGGCCGGTGGCCTTTTCTCTAGAAAAAATAATCTATGGTGTGAGAATGTCACTCATGTCATTATCAAGAGGCAACATTTCAGATGTTTGCAGACGGTAGATATTTAGATTCAAAGGCACATTCTTTTTCAAGTGGTTTTCTGTCAAAACTGTCACACCAGTTTGGCTCAACCCACAATATTATGAGTTTAATACTCCTCACTCTCAAACTCACCCAGGCCTCACTCACACACACACACACACACACACACACACACACACACACACACACACACACACACAGTTAAAAATCTATTTGCAGAGTTAAAGCGCAGAATGTCACCCAACCTTGACCCCTCCAAAAAGCTGCCCACAGTCATAGCTGCTCGCTGTACGGTTGAATGATTCACACATCAGCTTGTTTGGCCTGACTGAACGCTTCACTGGTTTCTATGTGTTGACTGGACATGTCTGTGCTGCAACCTCTCTGAAGTCACTCTGCTGGTCCCTCAGGGGTCTAGCCAGCCCAGGAAGACTTGTACTGGCAACTGCAGTCTCTTTGGGCTGGGCTCTGCTGCTGTATCACGCTCACCTAGCACTACTACATGAGGCAACAGTTTGCCACTGCTGCTGCCAGTATCACTCTCTTTTCAAGCAGCTGTTTCATTCAACAGTCAAGCAACTTTACAGCAGATCTGCAATATACTGATAGAAATCAGCGCATTGCTACTCTTGAACACATTACAGCAGCAATGATTTAACCTGTAGCCTGTTTTATATTTTTCCCCATTTACTGTACCACACTAAGCACTCCAGAGTGATGCATTTTAAAATTTTCAACCACAACCACTGTGATTTCTTTAGAACTGATAGAAGAACTAAATGGTTCAGGCTAAAAATAACACCACAGCTGGGTAGGCAAAGAAGAAACGTACCTACTGAGAATTCCAAACAGTATCAAAGAAACCCCAAAATATTGGCCAACATTTTGATTGCTGGGTGGAAAGCCAGGTGGGAGTGCAGTGCATAGCTCCACAGCAACAAGTCGTTAGCACTGAAACTGTGAAACACCCAAAGATATTAAGGCCATTTTGAGTATGAAGTCTGAAAATGCTGTAAAAATGAAGCAAACTTGATGCATTCTGTTAGCTAGGTAGAGGCGATACAATAAATATAACTAACTGAGCAACATTAAGTGTACATATCACCTTTAACACTAACTTTAACCTTTACTTCAATTTCCTTTCTTTTAATAGTTTGCATAAAGTAAATGGTTGGAAACACAACTCTCTCTCTCTCTCTCTCTCTCTCACACACACACATATATATAGAAAAGCCGCCCTCTCTCTTATTACTCTAATTACAAAATCCTCATCTAAATATATGATCGACAGCATCAAGTACACTTTCCCTCCTCACTCCATCTCTTGAGTCTGTCATTTCTGCAGCAGAGAACAGAGGGCAGATCTGAAGAGGAGATCTGAATGCTCCACAAATTCATACACAGACTGACATCGATAGGTGTGCACGTGTGTGTGTGTGTAAGGGCAGTGTATGTGCAGGTGTGTTGGGTATATTGGAATAAGTAGCCTGGGGTGTTTAGCAAATTGATTTTTCCTTTGTCTCCTTCAATCAATTACTTATCATCATGAATGAAACAGCAATAATAATAAGCATAAAATACAGAAGAGTGTAAGGACAAGAAAGACAAACATGCACATCTCCTGTACGGGCCCGAGGAGTCATTACCACTACAATTGGGCTCAAAGAAGAGATTACGTGCAGATTAAAACAAGAATGCATACAAACAAGGATTACAGCAGATTATCATTATGTCACTCTTGGCAAGAACTACTAACACAACCAAAAGCCTCAATGTTCATTTGTTCATTTGCCATGTCATTCACTGAAAGACTTTTTGTCATGGCAGTTTTGGGCACGAGTGGAGTTTGGCAGCCCCCACAGGGTCATTCAACTTCCGTTTATACATATTTTCCATTGGTTTTCATGCACTCTTCTCCACAGGAACTTCCATGTTTATTTGTGCAGCCTTTTAATTTGTTCTGCCATGATTGAGATAAAATCCAAGAGGATTTCAAAAGGGATTACAGGTCATTATAATTCTTTCATGCTGATCAATCATCAACACAACCTCTGACTTTCTGAACACTGGCAAAGCACTGGGTAATCTAATAAGTTAATGCTTTGGTTCGTTTCCATATTCAGTCAATCAGCTCCAGGATAAAACTCAGTGGGTGGCTCAAGTAGATTATCACACAGACAGCCATGGTGTAAAACAGTAAACCTAAGAGGAAACTTAACTCTTTCTGAATAATGCCCTTATTTTGACAAAGTGTAGTCTGCAATCCTGAGACTCTTCTTACTATCCTAAAGGTTAAAACACTAAAGATTAAATATGAAACCTAAGGAATAAATCAGTAATAGAAAAAAAGGAATGCTGTGGCCGTTACTTTCACTGTCCAGTCAATGACCTATTTTACTTGTTTAATCTTTATTTAGCTCGGGCGATGGTTTCGCTTACTGTGAGTGAGTTAAAAAGATCCTGTGTCAGTCCCAACAGGATCATCCTCTTTTTTTCTGCCTGGCTATTCTTTTACTCTCCTCTAAGGTTTGGCCAGTAGGCTAATGATAAGTAGATTAAAGTGATAATCCACCCAAAAACTTTCTGAACATAAAACGCACATCCACTGTAGTATTAAAACTGGCTGGAAAGGAAATTTAAGTGGACATTTTGATATCTATTTTTTTGGCTTTTATACTTATCACCATTATAACAGTTTAAGATGACCACAGCTGCTGCTCTTTGTCTCTCATTTATTCTATATTCATTTCAGGACATAATTCTTGGCAGATTTTATAGCTTAACACTTGTTGATTTGTTCGATGTGTGTGTGTGTGTGTGTGTGTGTGTGTGTGAATGATATTGACTCGCTTCCTGATGAATCAGCTATTTGTAATCATTACTGTCACTCAGACACATTGCCCAAATATGGTCAGTTGTTCCTTCCTACTCAGACACTAAATGCAAATTCCAAGTAGACGCACGCACTACACATGGTATGGTAAATTAAATGAAAAAGGAAACAGAAGCTATTTATGATGCACCACTGAGCTAACACAATATGAATTGTTGTCCATCATCATTAGAATTGTCTGACAGAAGTAACTGGTAACATTATTCCTCTGTCATTTTTACTGCCAGACTATTTGTCTATCTGCCTGCCAGCTGTCTGTCCATCTGTCCACACATCTTTCATCCATCCATTTCTTCACACAGCCTTTTTAACCAGAGCAGTTTTCATAACAGCACAGGAATCCTGCCACATGACGTCCAGTGCGTTGTGATACCACGAAAGCTTAAGTTAGCTTTCGCACTGCGGTGACATCATGGAGGATATGAAGCCGACATGGGCAACGGTGCTCTACCCTGGCAACCTCTTGATCAGTCTGACACCATCCACCTATTTCGCGGCATACACATTATTGACAGGTAAATCATTGTATACTGCTCCTGTTTAGTCTCATAAGCGTATAATAAACACATAATACAAGCAACACAATCAGAGACAGAGAATAAAGCCATAATAATAAACTGACATATGCTTCCCTGCAATTAACCAACAGCTCAACTGGCGTCTGCTCTTAATGCACCTCCTGGGACTAAAATACACTCCTGAGTGGATCTGTGTTACCTCACTCAACCTGCAGGCAGTTGGCATTACTTACAAAGAGACTTCACGATAACAACATATACCAAGCCATGCCAGCTGCAGCCAACTGACATCGCAACTGTAAAATATTAGGACAGTGGCTTTGTTTGTTTCCTTGTCTTAATATGGTTTCAACAATGAAGCCAATAGCTGCACCTCACCAAAACCTCATATTCATCTTTCATTTAAAAGCGCTGTTATAGCAACAACACCCTGGAGCCACATATAGTAACACTAGCCCATGTATCAAACTGCATCGCTATTATGCCCATGCTTACTTTAAAAGGCTTCCTCAAGGGTGCTAGGGCTTTCACAAAGCACCTATAAGAAGCATATGCACGGTCTTAAAATGCATTTAATAAAAAAAAAAACACAACAGTAAAAAGCACTTTGGTTAGGACCACAAGGAGTGTTTGTCTGAAACAAACTGTACGACACATTGTAGATCATTTAAATAATGAGCAGAGAAGCAAAGGAGCACTTTAATATATCACAGTCATTATGTTTATGGAAGCAAACAACAGTATTAACAGGCTGAGCCTGTTGATTGTTCACACAATATAAACATTTGTGCTGCAGGAGAATATGAATGGATAACACACTTTCATAAACTTCCACATTTAAACAAGTTACTGCCTGCTGTTAGATTCGCTGAAGGCAGTCCAGTTTCGTAAGCAATCTCCAGACATGCCCCGCTTAACTTGTGATCTTTAAGGTAAAATGGTTTTGTTAAACCCATCATTATTTAAAATCTTCACTTGGCTGACGGCCTAATCTGTGTGACAGAGGATGGAATGACAAGCTCATCGAGCTTAGCGAGTGCTGAAACATAACACTGAAGGGTTTACACGGTGGAAAGGTGTGAGGCAATCAGTATGTACTGTACAGGCTATGCTGGTTGACACATGACAGAGCACATGCCAGTGGTTATGAGAGACAACAAAGTAAAACAAAACAGTAAGGGGAAGAAAAATATTAAAGAAAAATCACACTATCTATTGCATAAATGCATTCCCAGAACAAAATGACCAACAGGGTTAGATTATTTTGATCTCCTGCTGTTCTTATTGGCTGAAAGGATAAATTAGCCAAAAGACAGATGTGGTGTATTACATTCTTTTATCCCTTATCCCAACATTAACCAAACCATAACCTCAAACCTGAAGGTGATTGACAGCCAAAATTCTGCCTGGTGGTAGTTAAACTGTATTCTAGACACAAACCATCACAAGTGCAATTTTACATGTGCAGACTAAGTCGGTGAAGACAAGACGTGTGTGCTTGTGTGAATCAACAGGTGTGTGCCGGGTAGACTACGCTTTTTAGGGAAAGTGGTATGTTAATATTGTAAATTTTTCTATGTACTGTATATGTTTGTCTCACTCCTTTCTTACACACTTCCTGTGACAACATGCATAGACATTCCTCTGAATGACTCACATCCCTCGTTCTCTCCCTCTCTCTACATCCCCCTCTTTCTTAATCCATGCCTTCTTTCGCTTGGCCTTCTTTACTTCCTTCCGATCTTACTCACACACTAACCAAAAAAAAACAACAACCAAAAAACAACACATGCTTAGTGTCCCTCACTCACAATATTCTTGGCTATCTGTCTTCTCTCTAACTTGGTTGATTTATATACTCACTGTCTTAACAACCCTCACATGGTCAGTAGGTCAGACTACAGTACATGCTGACTCACCCTCAATCAAACAGGAAAAGAACTGTGTGTTCACCATGTAGAACCACATGTAACCTATTAACACGATGTGTGTGTGTGCATGTCTGTGTGTCTGTGTCTGTGTGTGGTGTGGGGGGTGTTTACAAAGACACACTGAGGTCTTTCACTCCCACTGACTAACAACCACTCTTTGTAGTCACCCTCTTACATACCCTGAGTGAAACAGGGTAATACTGATTGGTATTCAGTCCTTTAAGTGTTTAAGCAAACGTTGCACACTCTACGTGTGTGTTTTTGTGCATGTGTGTGTGTCCTATTACAGTGTGAAGTCAGTAAAGGAGGCCAACTTAATCTTTCACAAGCAAAGCTATGAAATTACAGCTGTTCCCACTGTCAGGCTTCCCCTAACTTACTTTTTTCTCAATGCTTACTTGTACAGACACACAACACCAGGATGCATGTTGTGTTGTTATTGACCTGGGTGTAAGCATCACTTCTTTAACTGTCGGTTGTTGCAGACCACAACAGACTCAAAGTGAAAATGAAGCAACACAAGTAAGGAATAGACAATTTACAAAGTTCCTCAAAATACTGACCAAATACAGCCAAAAGAGCATGAACTGTTCATTATAATGTATTTGTGTAGCAAATAATGAATAGGGCATTTAAATTCCTGTACAATTCTATATGGACTGGTGGAGACTTATTTTGAAAGGTACAGATAAATACTTCCAGTGTTATATTTCCTACTTTTCCTGCATTTTGTCAAGTTGTCAAGTGTTTTTTAATTATCTTTTTTTAAATGTAGAATGTGCACACTTTCTATGTAAAGCAAATGTTTTGTTTTTTAACAAAAGGCATAGCAGTTGTTTTAACTGTGTTCACATGTGTTGCACTTCAGGTAGTGTCATTTCCTATGCAATGTGGGTGTTCACATTTTCTTTGCCTTTATTTACTTCAGGTGTTTTTGCCGTGTAGCAGTTACTCAGAACAGGTGTTAGGTGAACATTTTGATATTTTTACATTTTGGAGCTTTGTTTTATTTATATTCATGCATATATTTGTTAATTTGAGGAGACATTTTTGTCCACTATGCAACATAGCACAGCATTACACCCACTACATTTGCACATATTTTTACATACAGCCAGCATTTGCTCAGATACCTGTTGGGATATTGTGGAAATCTCCAAACACCACCATAAAACTTTAAACAGTATTTGCAAAGTTTTTTTTATTTGATTTGATATTTTAATTGATGCTTACTAGCTGTGACTCAGGAGTTAGCAGGTTAGCAATCAGTATCTTGTTCCTTTTCATTTTCGACAATTAACAACTAATGTGGTTAAATACTGCTACTCTTGACTAAACTAAAACATAGTTAAATAGGATATACGGTATGCTTGTCTGCCTGGCTTGTGATACATGTGGGGAATCCCTGAGTGACGGTTTATTTATGGTGTGACTGTAAAAGCAGGATAGAAAAACACAGAACAATAATTTAGTTAACTTATTCAGCTGTCAGAAGTCACTGAATTGTTTTCAGTGCCTGATCGAGTGCTACTGCAGTTAGAAAAGGGAACTTTTGTGACTGCCATTGCATTTTCTCTGTGTATATAGCATGTAATAGCAGGGGACACATGTTACAAAAACACTCTCTCCCTCTCTGACATCCCTGCCTACTCCTACTACATTTTCCTTCTCCTCTTGCCATCCCCTCTAGTTTTTTTCCCTTCTCTTCCCCCGTTCATTGCATTCCTGCTCACCAATCCTGCCTCTGTTCTCACTCGTGTCCCCATCTGTGTTTATGTGTGTGTGTGTATGTGTGTGTCTGTGTGGCCACGTAGGACCCTGGAGTTTGGGGATTGGTCCGCCCACTCGCTCCACTGTTAACTATGTAGCTACTGGTCAGCTCCAGTGTATTATGAGCAGAAAACACAGCAAACTGAGAGAAAACAAGTCTTTACTGACACATAAACTTTTAAGAGCCCAGTTACTATGGAAATGTTACCAAGCCTGGGCTGAAATTTAATCATTTTACTAGAAGCGGAGCTGTGGACTTGATGAGTGTAACCCCCGCTTTCCTCTTCCCCAGAGTGAGCTCAAACTCACTTAGCACCTTATATACAAAGCCAGTAATAGAGTGGGGGCTCCATAACAACTGAGGAAGTGTATACAACTATACACAAATATATCTATCCTTTTGTTATAAGCTGCATAACTCTCCTAACATGCAACTTTAGTGTTTATATTTTTTAACTAACACAGTTTATAGATGGGTTTAAAACATAAACTGTGGAGGCTGTTAGAGGCTCTATTGCAATAGCTCTGAACCTTTTTTAAGTATGTATCAGATGAACTCAAATATCCCTTCATCAGCACCAACAGTCATGTTCCAAATATGTTCATTTAAATTAATTTATCCGTTTTTTTTTAGGTTAGTTTGGTTTAACTTGCTACCAGTACCAGAAGCTAAACAATTAAACCATTTTCCCACTTCTTTTAGCTAGTCTATCTATTTCAACCATTCACTTATTGTGGGTAGCTGTTAGGACTTGTCTGCTCCCTTGCTAACTAGTTTTCCTATACACTAAAAAACAAGCATGAGGTGTTCAGATATTACAGTTGACTCAACATGTCAAGTATGTATTTTGTAACATATATATATATATATATATATATATATATATACACTGAATAATGGACCTGAATTATCGGACCTACTGCACGACTTCCAACCCCTGCCCCCACCCCCCCAACAACTGCAGAAGTACCCACTACAGTACATGTACCACTGGTTGGGCACCTAACAAAACCAGGAGTGTTTCTTTAACAAAGCAAATGCCAAATTAACATCAACTGGAGGTATGTGCTAATAACTGAAAGGCTCTAAATATAATACAGAGTAAAATACAGGGGCTTTTTGGGAATGATGCAATTTCACTAAGCTTTCTTTCATGAAATGGACACAACCCTTTTTTCCACTGCATGGTTAACCAACATAAACATTTAACAAGCCTTGTTGCCATGGAATCACATGAAGGCTCGGCTCCTCACTATTAACCATAGCAACTCTGACTGATAGGCTGACTAAGTGGCTGGATGAATATCTGACATGCTGCCTGGCAGAAATGACTGGCTTACTGCTTGTAGCATGTTTAAAGGGATTATATGAATGGGGAAATAGCTCATTATGAATTCCCTGTTGAACAAACTCCATGTGGTTTATTAATAGTTGAAATATGCATCCACAAAAGGAGAAAAAGAAAAGAGGAGACTGATAGATAGGAATTAATGAAGGGTGACAAATGAAAATATGGATTATGACATGAGTCAGAACAAAAAGGAGACACATGGCAAGAAAAAGGGAAAGATGAAGCAAGGAAGATGAAAGAAAAAAAGGAGTAAAACCCAAGCCACTTGTTCCTTGTCTTTGTTAGTGAACAGGGTTCTCCCAGTGCCCGCTCTGCTCCCTGACCGGCTAAAGCTGCCTCTCTAGTTACACTGTTTAGTAGCACGTGCTCCACATTTCCCTGTCTAAATGAGCCCAATGTGTCTCCATCACTGAACCGACTGTAAATTAATCTCTTTGTTGTCTAACAGCCTAGGCAGGGACAGGACCCAGACAATGAAAAGGGGGAACTACTGTGGATCGACGCCAAAAATAGGCATCGCCATTAGAGATGTCTGAGGAATGTGTGTCCAAAAATGTGAAATAAATCATTCATTTCCCATTTACACAAGTATAATCTGAAATGCCCGTGATCTGACCATAATAAATCAATACAAGTCTCAGGTCTCACTATCTACAATCAACAGATACTGTCACTGTCCATCCAGTTGTGAGTTTTTTTTTTGTTTTTTTTTTTGGACTATTTGTGACCCTGTTATTATTATGCAGTTGAAAATCTGACTCACAATCCACCATCAGTGGATTAAAGCATGCATGACTGAAAGACTGAGTGGATTGGTGAATGAAGGACAGATGGGTGCAAGATGGGTGAATGAATGAACAAATCTACATTGAGAAAGAGAAATATCTGCCCTGAAATTACACAGATTGTCTCGTATTGATCGCTGGGATCCGAGGGCACACAATGGATTAAAAATAAGATCTAAAACAATTAGTATTTCGAAACCACTTTGATTTTCTTCTGTTAATTATGAAAGGTCATACTGGAGCACAGTACTACAAAGATTTTCTCCTGAACGCACTCACTCATACTTTTTTGACTCTCCACAGCTTTGACGCATAGCATATTAATCCATTATTGGCAGACAATCAAATACTGATTTTAAAATCCTCTGCAGGCCATTTAATCACCTCTGCTGGCATGTGAGTCTTTGCCGTATCCCTGCTACTTTATTATCCACATCTCATGGGATATCCCACTGACTGCCATAAAAATCTCAATGAAACTTAATAGAGACAAATGTGGGATAGACAAAAATCTGGTTTGGTTACACCACATGATAAGAGAGGCATTTCCTGAGAGACTCACACTCTTTGTTAACTGTGGTTTGGAATAATATCTGGTTACAGTTATGATTTGTCAGTGGACTGGATTTTAGACTTTCAGGTGCAAATGAGGAGACAACCAGATCCCTCAAGAGTCTCTGGAGGAAAGGGTCAGCACAAAGAAGTTGCATTACTTTTTACTCTGTAACTACAAAAAACTAACTTTTCTGAAGTACAAAGTACTTTAGAAAAGTAAGTTTGATTGTGCTTCCAGTAACTAACCTCCTGCACTCCTGTCTTTTCTCCCCATTAGCCTACTAGGAATTCTCCAAACCAGTTAAGTCGTTGTATTCCTCACGCTAGGAATAGAATGTGGGTCAATGCCAGCTCAGTAGAGTCGACATGAGCTTACCACCTACTGACGCCAGCAGCTACACCACAGCTGCCGCCAGGTTACATTATGACAGCACGGCTCTCCGTGTGTCACCATGACCAATGGTTTGATGTGTGATAGTGCAGAGGGAGTCTAAAGTTAGCTTCTACACCTGATGGTTATGCACAGTCATCACTACAGCCAGGGAGTTCATTATAAGGGCCCAGCTGAAAAGATATATCACTGGACCCCCTACCCAGGCGCATCAGTGTCACCTCATTTATCTCTTGTCTCCCCTGACTCATGACATGTCCTTACTTAAGTTTGCACGTAGGAGAGACAAGAATGCTGGGAGGGGGCATGAAACAAGGGTCCCAGCTAAAGATACAAACCAAAGACACAACCAGACACAAGTCTCTGTTTTTCCCTAAATTTCTATTGTTAATTATTACTATTACAAAGTGATGCTGCTAACTTGAGTTTCTATCCAAAACAGCTCCCAAACAGCAGCTGAACAATGCCTTTGACGACCAAAGTAGTCATTTCCAGTCAACTATTAACAGTGGATTAGATTCATTCACAGGTGTGCTTTAAAGCAGCTTCAGCCAATCAGAACAGAGAGCAGAGGCAGTCTATTTCATGATTAGGCTATAAAGCTGCATATGCTACATTTAGCCTACCTGTGGGTGGAGGACTGAAGTTTAAGCACGAGGATAGCTAATATTAATGCCTGACATGAATTTATCACTTCTAGCACTGTTCACATTGTTTCCCAATTTTCTGCCTTCATTACCTCATCTACTTGCATATGGCCCAGATACTATAGGCTATAGAACAAGAGAAGCTAGGCCAAAAGCAGCGACAATGGGCCCAATAATGTTTCTTTGTCAACAGTTTGCTTTAAAACTGGACATAAAGACATGCCCCAGACCTGATAAACTGACTTATTAGGCTATACCGTAGAGCCCTATTACTTAGCAGTGCCGCCTGATCAATACGTTCGATCGGTTTCGAGGCCGGTTATTGTTCGGGTCTTTACCTCACAGTCGTAGAGGTCCGTTAGCTGGTCGATAATCCACTCCTCCAGGTTCAGTCTCTTCCTCAGCTCCTTACGGTCGTATTTGACGGTTACGCGTCCCTGCTTCCGAACGGGTGTCTCCGGTTCCTCCGTGGTGCCGGCCGGCGTCTGGAAATATACCCGGGGTTGAGGGCTCGTCTCCGGGCTTGTTACAGCAGCCATGGTCGCTCGGTTTTAGAGGGTAAAAAAACCCGGAGGTGTGGAAGTGTGAAAGGAGCGACGGGAGAGAGGCGAAAAGCGGTCTGTGGACGTGCGGCTGTTCGCTTTACCGCACTGAAAAATCTCGGTTGACAAATGTGAGACTTGAAATCCCCCGAAGAAACAACGCTGAACCTGATGCTTTTGTTGTCCAAAAACGCTCAAAGGGACATTGGCAGTGGCCGGCCGCTTCCACAATACAAAAGGGAACGACGGGTACGGCGAAACGTAAAATGTAACCGGCTTATTGCGCTATTTACAGCATGCAAACTCTGCTTATATAAAAGAGAAGGCGGTGAGAGAAGCAGAGCCGGCCTCAACTCTTCATTCAGTACAAAGAGAAATCACACGTCTCCCTCTCTCTCTTTCTCTCTGTCCCCACGAGAGGTGCGCGCGTGCTCTCCGGCTGGGCTCGAGCGCATCCGACGTAGCGCGACTGAAAAAAGAGAAAAAACCTATGTTGATCCCCCCACTTGAAAACCATTTGACCCAATGTTATCCTTTTCTTCACTTATCATTTCCCCTTTCTCTCAGCTTTCATATGTGACGCACGTAGAGTCCACTCTTCTCATCTTAACATGGTTCAACACACTTTGCATCAGAGGGACATGTTCTACAGCAGGCATTATATTTGATTTGATTTGATTTGATATATTTGATGTCTTTGTGCTCTCACCTCTCTTTAAAAGACTCCAAGTCATTATCCACAGTGGCCTATTCAGACTGAGTCAATAGCTTAACCTTTGACAAACTTTTTGACTTTTCTGAGCCTATTATTTGGCATTGTGTGCACTATTAACCTGCCAGAGGCAAGCCATTATATACTTAAGACCCACTAGGCTGCCTGTGCTTTGTGCAGCACTTTGTTCTTATACAGTATCTACTCAAATTTCCAGTTTGCTAAGGGACCTAACTGCTTCAAACACTTGGTATTTGAATGCTCATTTGACTAGCTCACAACAGTTAAACTGTCTCCTCAGGAATGTGAGAAATGTTTACAGGCAAAATTTCACACCTACATTTCACACTTTGGGAAAAGATAAGCCTATATTTTGCAGAATACAGACGCGTATGTATATGTGTATATCCCATGTTTGAGAAATGAGTTAGTTAATTTAGTCCTCTTCTAAGATTACACTCTGCACCTTGAGTGGAAAGCAGCTGGAGCAGCAGATTGTCTTGTTTGGGATTGGTTTTGGAATTTAACTTTTATGCTTCATCTCCAGGCTACTGCAAGGATAAAACCACTGAAGGTGTTCCATTAACAGGAAACCAGTCACATTTTTTCACAGTCTGTCCATTGTGTTGTAACAGCAGGGAAACCCACACCCCGGCCAGGCTGGCTAATAACAAGAGTTTTAATAATAATAGGAGTGTGAAGTGAAGGGGGAGGTAAAGACAGGGGAAGTGAATTCATAATGTCTCTCCCTCCTTTGGAGTGTGTAAGGGGGTTTTCATATCTGTCAACATGCAGATATTGGGGGGTGTGTGTGTGTGTGTGCGTGTGCGTGTGTGTGTGCGTGTATCTGTATCATACCGGCCTAAGAAACCATTTCATGGACAACCATGGCAACAAGACATAAAAACCTGAATTATTCAGTGAGCATGTCTGAAACTTACAGTTGAGTAAGCACAGACAGACCAACACACACACTCATATACACACACATACACACACTGTAACTTAAACATTCATGTGTGCTGGCTTGCATATAAAAATACTGTGTCGCACACAACACAAATAGCCATGCAGCTGCAATCACACAAAACCACCATGACACCAAATGAAAAGATAAATGCCTTTGCAAACCAGCTGTATGTATCTACACCAGTAAACTTTGTATGACCTGCCAGTCATGTTTGGGTCTTTTGACTTCATGTCCGACACAGACCTCTGGAGAGGAAGGTTGGTGTAATGTTAGCATGTAATATTAAAACTGTTGTGTCATGAGCTCAGATAATCTCACTAAGAACTTTAAGCTTGCAAATAGCCAGAGAACTGAGCTTATTAGAATCTATACTGAGAATGTAGCCATTGTTGCTTGTGTGTGTGTCAGAGTGTTGCATAGTTCAGCTGCTGTTGGGAGGACTTGAGGATAGATCTGACACAGACTTGTTGTTGCTTAACATTTATATAACTGTATTATGTACAGTAGTCCTGTTCAGCCCACAAGTCAATGATGAAATAGTTTTCCTCTGTGAGAACTGTGTCAGGAGTTTAAGTCTAAAGATGCATGAATTTGACATTTCCTAACACTCTTTTTCTCTTTTTGCTAAAGTCAGTTATGGAAGATACTGGAAGTCTTCTCCTTGCTTGTAGTTTGTATTATTAGGTACTTATTTACTTACTATCATAAAGTGCAATACATTGTTAAGGATTAAACCAGTGATTCCCAACTATTTTCGGTTTGTGACCTCTTTAAAAAAAACTGTAAGTCAGTCTGCTTATATATTAAAACATCAGTACTGACCTAGAAATGAACCAACATCAGTCCCAGGGGCCATTTTTTATGCATTAGCACTTTTATTTCTGATTCTTTCGATACTTTTTGATACTGATACTAAGTACATTTTACTGACAAAACTGCTGTACTTTTACTTCAAAACACTTTTACTTTTACTTGTATTTTTACAAGGCTGCATAGGTGTGTTTGCCCGTGGAAAGGATCTGAGTACCTCTTCCTCCCCTAGGTGCACTGAACACGACAAAGACATGCATAGTAATGAGCATTAGGGGAAGGGACAGATCCTGTTGTCTACTCTCAGTCTCTACTTCCCCCTATGACATATGTCACCACTCCAAGCTTAAGCCTGGCCAAACTTTACAAAGGTGGTTTTACCCGTGTATTTATTTATTTATTTACTTACAACATGGGCCAATGGAGCCCTTGTAGAATTGCTCTGTAGTATAATCCTCCCTGCATTGCTTCCTACAAGGAAACAGGAGTTTTCTTTCCACATGGGGGAGCTGTTGCACTGTGTTGTCAACTTTGTGAGACAACGCAGAGAAAGAGCACAAGGAGAAACAACCCAAATGAGACAGTTTTGTCTAAGTCAGTGTACAGTATTCTACATTTTGTTCACTTTGTATGATAATGAGTCTTTCACTGCACACACTTTTCTTTATCCCTTTTCCACAAGGAGAGGTCAGAGGTCAGAGTCAAATACACCTGTGGAGACCAACACCTCTGGGGATTTACCAATAACAGATGATGACTGAAACCAGGGCCAGTTTTAGGCATAGGCCACCTACACGGTTGTCTAGGTAACCACCAGCTGGAGGGGCACCAAAGAGAAGGAGGAAATATTTTGTAATTGCTGCTGATTTATTCTTAAAAGTCTGTTTCTGACATCCAGTGTGTTACACTGTTAAAAAAAACACGAGTCACCTGCTCAACCACAAAAAAAAAGTGAAATGGCAGGTAATTTCAGTTTCAGTTCTGTAACAGCAGCAGTGAACAAAGCAAACAAGTGGTTGTTTTGTGTCTGTGCCAGTGATATTTAGCAGGTCAATACACCTTTACAGTGCTGCTGTCACTTTGGCATTTTGTTAATGCTGATGAGTGTCTGTGTAGTGTGAAGACCTTCCTCATACAAAGGATTTACACTGACATCTTGTCTCCTGGTGTAGGCCTACAATGTTAATGAAAGTTGTATAATTAAAGAAAAATTCAGTGAAAGTCTCATATTATGCTCCCCAGTGCAAAAATGACAGACTGTAGAGACATCAAAGACACATATGCACAGTAACTTGAACATGTTAGAATCATACATCCACTCTAATACAGAATAAATATTCTACTGAGAAAATCTGATCTGTCAGGGTCACCAGTAGATGTCTCGCCTTGGGCACCAAAATGTCCTGAGACAGCCCTGATTTAAACAAAAGAAATCAATAAATAGTCATTAAAATAAAGTATTCTATTTCACACATTGATTGTCATGACTTCAGGCTGCAAATCACTCTCCCTCTCTCTGCATGATTGCCCTTCCTCAAACCAACAAATCAAGGCGGTGCACATACACAGGTAGGCTACACCCACAGTATGCTCACAGTAGAGGCCAACTGCAGCAGAGCTGAGACTGGTAAATCCTCATTCTTGATTGTCGCAGAATCAAGTCAACTGTGTGTGTGGAGAGGAGGGTAGTGGCACCATATAACCACTAGATGGCAGTATAGGATTGTACTGCAGCCATGTGGTGGCAGTGTAAAACAGTACAAATCAATGGTCAACACTGAGGCAGCAAGGGAAGGGACTGCCAGCTGCAGCTAAAGTCATTTGGACAAAGTGGACTGTAATGAATGGATCTCTCATGAAAGTAAATCATACTTCTTGGTCATATCCATCTGCATAGTCTGTAAATGCCTCTTCTGGGGGAAATTGTAATCAGCACTTTGCCTACACGCCTACATGATAGCTTGTCTTTAAAACACATTGACAATAACCCTGCAATGTTATGGAGACAGATGGGTCCAGTCTCTGATGAACTGTTGGCAATTTCAGGCCAAAATCTCAGCAGGGCTGTGGAGAGTAAAGTTTTTTTTTGCTACTGTTGACTGAGTCAGGCCTTTCCCATTAAAGCTAGAGTGTGCATGTGTGTGTGTGTGGAAGGGGGCAGTGTGTGGACAGACAGACAGAATATGCCTGTGTCTGTATACAATGTGTCTTTGTGAGTCCTTGGCTTTGCGTTGGAGAGAAAGATCTGGCTGTTACTAGAGAGAGAGAGAGAGATAGGGGGTCTTCTCTTTCTCCACAACATCTTTTCCATGTGTCTCTGTCTGTCACTTTGTTCCAATTTTAACCTCTGTTTTCCCCCTTTTGTCTCTTTTCTTAACCCTCTATCAACAGGCCATTATGAGACCTTCTTATTTTAAGCGTACTCTTATTCTAAACTCTTCCTCCTACCCTGTAACTCTTCTTTCACTTTTTCCTTCTTGCTTAGTTATTTTCTTTCAAACACTTAGATTTCAGATAAAACAGATAGTAGGGAAGACTATATTGGCTTCCTCGTTGCACTGAGCACAAGAATAGTAAATGTCATGATTAGATCACATTCATTCCTGTTACATTTCCTGTGAATGTAAACTGTCTTTATCCTTCCTCCACTTATCCATTCCCCTCTTTCCGCCCTAATCCTCCTATTTTTTGTGTATCTTTTATTATTAAATGATACTTCCTTTAGCTCTACTTGTCCTCTTTTGCACCCTTTCTTCTCTCAGCTTTGTCCCTGTCTTTTGTGGTTCACAAGTAAAATCAGCATGTTTTACATGAAAAGCAACAAGTAACCTACAATGCTGTGCTAACAGCTGCTTTGAGCTAAATGCTAACATCAGCATGTTTATCAGGTATATTGCTTAGCAAGCTAACATTTGATAATTTGCATTAAATACAAATTACAGCATAGGCTGATGGGAATGGTATTGTAGTGTTTCAGGTATTTGGTCACAACATGAATGGACACGAATGTCTGTACCAAATTTACAGTAGTTGCCAGTAGTAACTAAAAACAAAAAAAGCTTGACCTGCTACTGATGCTACAGAAAAAGTCAAGGGATCATCAAAGTCATTATGCGTCATCCTCTGGGAATCATGAATTTCAGTATAAAAGTTTGGGCAAATCCATCAATTGGATGTTGAGATTTTTCACAGACTAAGTTAAATAAGTGACCTGCTGGTGGCGCTGGAAAAAATCTCAGAGAATTATCAAAGCCTTTAGAGGTCATCCCCCAGGGACCATGAATATCTATATAAAATGTCATGACAATCCATTAGATAATCTTTGATAATATTTCAGTCTGGACCAAAGTGTTGGACCGACTGACTGACAGACATACTGATGTTGCCATCCATGGAGCCATGCCATTATCAAGGCTAAAAACAACCCCTCATGCAGTGGTGAGGATATCCTCACCAGATCTTGATCTTATTTTGTTGGAGTTACAAAACCACCACCCTGTGAACATGAGAGACCTGACTGGACTTTAGTCAGACATGCACTGGGAAGCCAAACCATTAAACAGAAATATGAAGTTGATACTGAGAAGAGAGAAAAACAGCGAAAGGCTTGGTAGAATACAAAATCGTTTGTTGCCTAACTCCATATTTATTCAGATGAGCACCATGTACAGTATGTCCCAGTGACCAATGAGATGAGGACACCTGTTGGAGTGAGAGATGAGATAGGAAAAACACATAGGAGGGACGGAGTGTGTTTAAATGTAACAGCGAGAAAATAGAGAGACCTAAAGAAAGAAAGTATATGTAAAAAGAGAGAGAGAGAGAGAACAGGAAGAAGCGAGGCGTGGGGTGAGTTGAGGACAGAAGCTGTCTATTGACACCACAGGTGCCTGCACTTCAAATGCAGCGTTCAACACAACATTGTTTGGCTAAAATGAACTTCATTTGTGTGTATGAGAGAGGAGATTTGGTGTGTGTGTGTGTGTGAGTGTGTGTGCATCTTATGCAGAAACTAATATCCTTGTATCACGTGTGTCTCGCTGTTGAAAGAATGCATATATGCATATGTCCATCTGTTTTTTAATTTGTTGTTGTCATTGAGAGTTGTGTTTGTGTGTCTGTGCATCTGTGTGTGTGTGTGTGTGTGTGTGTGTGTGTGTGTGTGTGTGTGTGTGTGGTGGTTTGAGATCAGATTAATCAACGAGTCTAGCTGGACTCAGTTACAGCTCAAATATGCCCAGACACACAAACACACACGCCAGTGTCAACCTGTCTAGCTGCTAAAATGTTAAACAATGTATCTTCCTCCTGAGGGTCATGTAACACTGACACAAGCACTTTCCAGACACAAATATGCACTTGTGCGTTTATGATAGATTATTTCTGATTGATTCTTTTGGATTGTTTTTTGGCACCACCTCTACTCTATGGTTTGGTCAAGCAGACAGTGGTGAGTCACTCCATCACTCAGTCAGCAGGCTGCAGCATAGCAGACATTCCTGCTGGGTGTAGTTAGGGAGTTGGAGAATGAGAATGGTTGCCAAAAAATCTGTTGCTCTGTAGTGTGTTTTTTTTTTTTTTTTTTTTTTTGAGTAGCCTAAGTTGTAATGTTTGCTTGGCAGCGGGGTTTGGATGGAATTAGACTGCAACTGTGCAGCCTCCTTAACTCTCCAGCTGGCAAAACATGATACGTTTCCACTGATCTGGAGGAGGCAGGGGAAAGTTACCTGATGACTTTCAATGGCTTCAATTACCTCAACCCCACATCCTCTAAATTATTTCCTATATATATATATAATGCAGGTTTAATATTATCATTCATAAAATATGTCTTTAATCCCACAATCTGCCTGAGTAGCACTACCACGTATCCTCTATTGCTTTAAAGTAAACTCTAAGCTGATGAATGATTTCCAATAACAGCTAACATGTTTTTAATAACATTACTGACTATATTAGCAATCTGTTACTGTCAGCACCAAGGTAAATAATTTACAGCAATTAAAGGCAAGGGTAATTCAAAGAATTAAAAGAGCCCTTTGATTACACTTTTGCTCCTTGCAGTTTAATAGTCAATAATTACTCCTCAGGCCTGTATGTGTCTTGTGATATTAAATAGAGCTCTTGTTTATTTATAATTCAGTTGTGGTTCCCAGCACGGCTTATGGCCCCTCAAAAATAACGATATTTTGGGTAGTACATAATCGTTTTATTGTTGAAGTTGAATAGTGATGTACACTCTAATATCTTGTCTGTTAGAAAATGTGGAGCTAAGCGTTGAAGATTCGGAAACAGGGTGAAACAACAAATCACAGTGTGTGTGTGTGTGTGGTTTTTTTTTTTTAACTTTGTGTACAGACTAAACACAATAAAATGAGCCAGCGATCCCTTGAGGTGACCCAGCACAATGGCTTTCTACATAGTTTATGTTTTTATGTGGCACTGTGCTGCAGTTCATGAAGAAAGATAAAATCTGATTTTACATATCAACATTGCTCTACTCTTGATGGGGAATACTACTCAGTGTGTATGAACAGTTCTATAATGTCTCCTGTAGTTTCAGGATGTTCTTCAAAAAAGACCCTAATGATGTCATCAGGGTTATGTGGATTGTGCTTAGAACTACAGATGCTTTGGATAAAAGTTGTTTTGCATGCAAAGGAGGTCTTATGAAGATGCCATGGTGCATTATAGGAGTGCTTGGATAGCATTTTGAATCTGACTCTGCTAGGGACCAAAATCGAGATATCTCAACTTCTGCTGACTTTGATTTTTTGGCGATTCTTTTAGAATTTGTTGCTGGGCGGTGTCTCTAACTGTGGAGGTATTAAAACACTGGATGACGTTTTAAGTTCACCGGCATTCAGAGAGATTTGGAGAAGTGATGAGTAAAACATAAAAGTTGGCGAACCTTGGCATTGGTCTTACAAATCGGCTATATTGGAATTATTTCAGGAAAGGAAAGTGTGTGCATACTACAGTATCATGTTCATATGAGCCGTCATGTAGACGTTCTGTACATTTGAGAAGACAGGCAGACAAGCAGGCAGGCAGAGGGACTGAATTAAAACACACACGCACACAAACTCTGACACCCCCTCTCTCATTTCTCATTCCTCAGCCTATCTGACGCCGTCCTTTCTCCCTCTCTCTCTCTCTCTCTCTCAGGTCACACTTTTCTCGCAAAGCACTTTTGAGGAGAGGGAGGGAAAAGAAGAAGAAACGCGTCAGGAGGTGACAAGAGAGAGGAAGCAGAAAGTTGGTAGAGGGCGAGAGGGCGAGGAGAGAGGGTCGACCAGATGGGAGGAAGGAAGGATTTCTCTGCGACCAGTACGTTAAGATTCCATAAATAAACAAATATATGAATCAAAGCCCATAATAAAGAATTATATGCGCTACGTTGCGTGGTTATGGACAAGACAGCAGCAGTGCTGAGCAGCCAAGTCCTGTCTTTCTCTCTCTCTCTCTCTCTCTCTCTCTAGTTTTACTCCTCATGTTCTTCAAACTCGGTGAGGTTCATAACTTTTAAAAGTCAGTGTCTGAAAAAAACAACAACTTTCCTCGCCGCGGCCTTGATTAGCTTTCCCGGGAAAACAAAAAGAAGCTCCGGAGGTGGAAGTGGAGGAAGAAGAGCATTTTGTTCCTTCCGGTCAACTCGCCGCAACCCAGGTTGACGTTGGCACCCGGGCAGAGCAGTCCCTCGCCATGGCAGGAGGCCAAACCGAGGAATCCACCGCGCTGCAGCTCAAACCCGTCCGTCACGAAGCGCTGAAGAAAGGGAGGCAAATTCATCAAATGGGACGAGGTGAATGGAATATTTGAAACTTGTCTTCAGCGAATGAACACTTAGTACATTTGTCGCTGCAAAAACTTAAGCGAAATGAATCGGATTGTTGTTACTTGTGTTCCTGACGTGACCAACACGACTGAAAGGCGAGCGGACAACATGAGACGCGACAACTGTTTTGACAGTAGGCCCACTGTTGTGAAGTGACACGCGAGACTGATGTGTGAGCGTGTTGGTAATCTGAATAATGTGTATGCAGTGTGCGGGTGTGCACTGTACGATCCTGCGAACACTGACCCACTATATTTGCGTGTGTGTGCATTTAATCAGATACTCTGGTAATCTATAATTGCCAACAGGCAACAGAGCTTAATGTGTGTTGTGTTGTGTTAATTCTTGTCAAGCCGGTTTTTTCTTCTGAAATGAGTTTAGTTCAGACGCCCTATCCACACTGCTCCTCTTTTTCCTCCTCTTTTTCTCCATTGTCCTGCACCTCTCTCTCTCTCTCTTTCTTCACTCCCCAATGACACCTGTCTACCCTGGGCATCGGGAAAGTTGCCTCAATTTGGGAGCTTTGAGGGCATCAGAGCTATAGCTTTACAAGCCTTAACCAAATTTGTGTGTGTGTTTGTTTGTCCCTCAGGCTCTTAGATCCGTTCACTTAAAGTTAATTATTTTCCCTGCACTATTTTCCTCCAGCGTATTTCTGCAGTCTGTCCTGCTTAACTGACATGCACCCGTGTCATTGGCCATGTAACTGCGTGTGCGTGCGTGCGTGCGTGCGTGCGTGCATATGTGTGTGTTGCACTTTTTCGACAGGGTCTAGGGCCATTCTGCAATCTTCTCCAAAGAGAAAGTAGGTGTGTGTGTCCATGTGTCTGAGCTGCCATCAATGATTAGCACAGAGGCTGACTGAAGCCTGTGTCTTCTGTTGGAAACCTATCGATTTGCTTACAATTGCATGCAAGATGGCTGGTAATATATTTATATTATTGTGGATCAAGGTCCGTCTTTCCATAAGGCTGGTACCATAAGTATACAGATGTCAGGTCAGACACCCACACACCCACACAAATGCACACATGCAATCTACTCCTAAGGGTCATTTTCAGAAAAAAATGGACAACATAAGTGCTTCCAAGTAAACGACTTATCAGCAACAAAGCCTCACACACATTGTATTAATGACGAGGTGAGCCTGTGTGTGCATTGGTGTGTATGTCTGGCCTCCAAAGAAGGGTCTTGTCACGCAAACAGTGCATGCCATGTCCTTTTGATTTCCTTTTTTCTCTCTCTCCCTCACACACACTAACTATCTCTGTCTCTGTCTCTCTCTCAAAGGGAATTCCCAGGAAATGGTTATACTGGTGATTAAGTGTGTGAACGCTCGAAAACATGTGCATGCTTTCTATCCGTCTATCTTTCATCGCCTCTTCCTCTTTATTTGCCATTTCCCTCTAAGATCAACAAATGTATTATGGAGAATAAATGGAGGAGAGAACAAGTTTAGGGACAGGGAGAGAGATGAGAGACAAAAGAAAACAGCTAGTATTTAATACACAGAATCATAAAAACAATTCAGAGAATACTTTTGTGTTGGACTAGATGCCAAAAAGATGCTCCATGAAATGGGATTATTGTTGAGATGAAAAAGGTTGACCTCTATTTGATAGTCCTTACACTCCTCAAATGAACTATGGGAGCTCATCATGAAATGAAACGATCAAATCAGAGTCCTTTAAATCTTGAATAAAATGATTGAGCTAAGTGCAATTATCCAGTCTCTTGTCTTAGTAATCCCACTTCATACATGAAGTTTACTTCTTCCATAAATTCTGATTGTGACTGTTGTGAAAATGATGCTTCTGGCCTCGACTCACAGTAGAAACTGTATATTCAACTATGCATAATCAAATGCAAATGCTGTGTAAGACAAGTAAAGGTCTTTTACTCCTTCAAACTATAATTTCATCCGTTTCTTCAGTAATGACTTGTGACAAGCACTGTTAAGTGGATTTCTGCTGAATCCTGATGTAAATATAATGTTAAAACAAGTTAAGAATCTATCAGTCTTATTTGCTCACTTCTATCATGATCACTCGTGAAATCAACCCAATCAATGAATGACTTGTGGTTAAATTGCTTTACTACAGCTAAATTGCTTTTAAGTCAATTACTATTTAAGTTAAATGTAGATCTTTTAACAATTGGGGTCCATCAAAACTCTTATGCATACAGTATCTCTCAAAGAAATGAAAAGCGTGTTTGCGATTTAGCAGCTAAATGTTCATATTTATTTTATTTTACCCAAACGAAAGTGTTTAAATTCTTGTTATGAAGGCAGTGTTTCCAGATGAAGTTGGTTTGTGGTGTTCCAGCTATTGTGCGTGAGTACAGAGCATGCGTTTTTCCAGTTGAAACAGACTCTGGGGACACTGAGGTTATCACTTCAAATTAAGCGTAAGCTCAGTCTGGCTCTGTTGTGCAGAAACAAATAAGACCAATATTTAGTCAAATTGCGCTACAAAATAATTGAACAACTAGTAGCAATTTGTTTTATACGGGGAGTTGTTCAAATTTATTAAGGTTAATATCAAGATTGTAGAGCACCTGCTCATATGATAAATAACTGTGATCTAGTAAATACAGAGATCAAACGAGTTTCTGGAGTTTCAGGATGGATCTCAAGTGAATGGTCTAATAGGATGATGATTTTAGTGTCTGTCTGTGCTCCTGTTAAGAAAGTTGACCAATGGATTCTGTCCCAAAACTTGGCGTATTCGCTGAGACTTCTAGAGTGAGAAAAGAATTAGGAACAGACACACACAGAAACTGCTAAAGTGAGTGCAGTTTGTTTACATGAAAAACCCACTTTTGACCCCATCTCTCTTCCCCATCACTATGTCCGTGTTCCCACATATTTTCTTCACCCCTATTAGCTATCTCTTTTCACATCCCCTCATTTTCATACTCTTTTTTTTTCATCCATTCACCTCTTCTGTAGCCCTCATTTGTCATTGAGCCGCTGTCGTCTCCTCCCTTGTTTTGCTGTTTTGGACAATCTTTTGGTCTCTAGCAGGCTGTTCCTAATAGCCTTGGAATTCTACTGTATCAAATAACTAGTTTACGTGCACACACACACACACACACATGACTCATGCTGGGGGAGGAGGAATGCATTCAATTGACCCTCTTTCTTCTGCACTTGACTTGTGTACGTATGCGCTCATATGCGTGTGCGTGTGTGGTTAACCCTAGACCATGTTTCACGTTGAATGACTTCCTGTTCGAGCTTGTTGTAAGACTCCAAATGGCCTATTCTCTCTCCTCCCTGTGCTTTGCCTCGGCCGCTGCTGCTGCTGCTGCTCCGCCCTCTACAGCCAGCCACAATTCAGGTAGATGAATTCCAAATGAATTCAGTTAAAATTCCTCCTAAATGACAATTAAACAAACACAATTAGACAGTTTGTCTACAAGTGTCAGTGTGCTGTGGAGTGTGATATGAATCTTAAAGTACACCAGAAGTCAAGTAGTAATCACCTTAACACATAACATTAACATTTCGTCCTTGAGTGTTTTGCAGGTTTCTTTGGCTGGATTATTGTCTTACATGCTACACCTGGTATTCAATACACTTCTGCTGTTTCACTTCCTGCATTATGTTCCTATGCATACATGCACTTTTTATTTATAAACAAAAGACTTTCATCTCAGTGCTAAAACATAACCATATGAAAAAAGTGCACAATCTTTCATTTTGGGCTTAATCTTCACATTGCAAATACAAAGCCAGGGCTTGTAATAAAGTCACATGGGATCACAAGTTGTTCATTAATTGGACAGAGTTTGGAACATGACCTCCTTTTTGAGATTAGAGGTTTTGGCTCCGCTTCAAACTTATTAACGGGTGAAGCATGATGGACCATAAATGTTGCATTTCAGGGCTGTTTCCTGCAATTTGACTGGGATTATTTTGTCAGACCTTATGGGCCGCTCCGTTCCTTGAGCGAGCTCAGAACTAAAATCAGAGGACTCTAAAGACACTTAAATACTGTTATTGTCTTGAGCCTTGTGTTATCCGACCAGGCAGCAGCAGGCATGACTACACATTCACAAATATACTGACTGATTTTTCCTTAATTTACTGTTTTCATCACCTCCATCAAAACCATATATCAATTGACAGCCATGAGCTTTCCACCTCAGACTTGACCCTCTTTGATGGCGAGGCTTGCTCTCTGCACTGCTGCCAGACTGTTCACACTGACTTTGGGTCAGAAGAGGCCTCTGGCATACCTCTCCACGTTAAGATATGTTTTGAGCATATTTCAACTAAAACTTTAGGTGCTTGCATGATAGATTTTGAGGAATCCATGCACGAAGGTTATAGTTAGTTAGCAAAAAATGAAATATCTAACTCAACTCCCTTGGAATTTGGTTGTATTGATTTTTAGTATGTCTTAGACTATTTAAACCTTAGTTACTGTCTATCAAGCAACACTGCAGATCTTAAAACAAACTGAAAGGGGTTGGACAGTCTGGGAAATTCTCAATTGCTTCCTTGCAGTATGAAAGAATTGATGCTGCTGGTGCACTGGGGTGCTTTAAGCCACAAGACAGGCAGCCCAAGAAAACTGGCTACACCACTCTGTTAATACAGGAATTGTTTTCAAAATGACTGCATCTAGTTATTGCAATAGTAGACACTCAATGCTCATAATCCGCTAAACAACAAAAATGTATTTAAAGTTGACTGAAAACATCTTTTCAGAGTAAACACATATTTTACATACTTGAGACCCCTTCCTGTATACATTTCTCCTGCATGTCAGGGGACTTGCAGAGCAACTCCTTTATTGTCTTATTTTGTTCCTGCTTGGCTTTGGGTTGATTCTTGTGATGCCACAGCACTGATAGAATGATCCTTGCACTCTTTCGTCAAGATAAATAAAGATGAAACTCAGTGCTGTTGTGTGTCAGCATTTACTGCTCACATAACTACTGTTGATATCGAGTCCTAACACAAAGACGCGAAGATTTCTAACAACTTGGAGAAAGCATTTTATACACAAGCATAACGGTCCCTTCAAAATGAAGTTTTGTAAGCAGATATGCTTTTCATTGAGCCTTATAGGGCTTCATGGACTCTTTCTACTTGTGCCAATGTTACAAGTGGATATTGGTTTTGGCATTAGATAGATGCGGAAGCAACAAGCCACAAAGTGTCATTATGAGATAGTGAAGGAAAGATGTTTTAGCAAGTAAGGGCGGAGAAAGAGGAGAAATACGGGCTTATGCGAAGTAGTGACGCCATGCCGGCTGCTGCTGACATTCTGACAGAGTGGTGAGAAGCGAGGATGGATGGATAGAGGGAGGAGATACGATGAGAGGAGGTGGAAGGTCAACCACAGCCACATGTGAAGTGGGACGACATCTGGACTGTTCCATCTCTCCTCTTTCCTCTGTTGAATTTTACCTCCATTTACTACATGGAGCCTTGTTGTATCTCTGTAAATGTGTTCTTTATCATCTTCCCCATGTTTGTCTGTGTCTGCTTCCTGTCTTCTTGGTTTGTTTCCTCCTTGACTTTTAGTTTGTTTCTCTTGTGTCTCATACGCCTTCTTTCTATCGATGTCTTTCAGTTCTGATATCTGCTCAATCCGCTTTGCTCTGACCTGCTCTTAAATGACTGTCCTGTGGAGAAAAAAAATGTATCTAGTAACTTTTGACGAAACGCCCCTGCTTTTTAGGATTTAGAAAGATGAGAGCTGCATCATAATAAGCAACAGTAACAGAAATCAAGTAACCCAAGACAGGTGGGGTGTTCAGTAGCAAGATTTACAGTTTATAGAGATTGAATTTTGCAGCGGTCAGTATACTTTAAACAAATTGCTTTTCACATCGTCAACATATGACCTCTTTTCAGTGTCCCATTGTGTAACTTTTGAAACCGACAGTTGGATATTCATGCCCTCACAGAGACCCGTGGGTGTGCAAGGTTAGAAAATAGGCAGGATTTAAACTCTAAGGAAGACTCTCTCAAAGTGTGCCCAGTTATACTGAATTAAGCATTTGCTCTTCTATGACAACAGCAGCTCAACAGGTGTTTGGTGCAGCTGCACACACTTTTGTGTTAAAACACGTTCAGGCCAGTTTGTCCTAGTTGACTAGTTGTTTAATGTCTATCTTGACTTGTGCTGATCAGTACTCTACGGACAAAGTGCTGGTCCTATACTGATATTGGACACTTGATCACACTTGAAGCCGCATATCAATAGCTGCAGTAATTTATGGAGTCAGCAGTGAGTTAGCAGTTATTTGGCATTCCTAAGAGAAATAGGGAAATTCAAGGGAAAAATCATGACACTTTATTTTCTTAACCTGTATACACTGGGGTATTGTTCAGTAGGAAAGAACATGGCAGGGTGAGTGGTTCGTTTTCCTGGAATAAGAATCTGATCAGATGAAAGTTAAATGACCCTGAAGAGAATTTCGGCTGGGACAACAAAAGGACACAGAAAGTACTGAGGGTAATACAAGTAAATCATACTCCCTAAAAAGTCCCAGAGTGGCCTCAAATATGTTTACATCTTAAGTGTGTGATGCTCCATAAAGAAATACATCTCACTAATGCTTCTATATTAAATATCGTCTTTATCGACCTGACTAGCTTCATTCTTTCTGTATTTCCCTCTCTGGCCTCCTCCCTCTTTCCTCTCCTCACTCCAGAGTCCAAAGGTTATCTACTGTCATCAACTTTTACCATGTTGCCAAAGCAGCAGCTCAAACACACTCACACTAAGTGTGTGCTGGCCTTCTTTCTCGCACCACTCATGCAAGCTGTCACTGAACACACACATAGCATGGCTGACCAAAGGTGCACTTGGAGCAGCCACTTTTATCAGTTTCCCACTAATGGCTTTCTCCTGACTGATATTTTTCAGCAGACACACACACACACATTAATTTATGGTGAGGACAGTATGTAGGAAGAGAGAGAGAATAGACGTGTGTTTGTCTTTCTACATGTGTATGCCCTTATATAGATGGTGGTTTTCAAGAGGGGCTCATTAGCTGGTGGCTGCCCGACCTCAGCTTCAGAGGGTGGTCCATCCATTCTGTGTGTGTGTGTGAGTGTAAGTGTGTGCGTGTGTGTGAGAGACACGGTCAGGTAATGAAGGTGTTTGTCAGAGGGTGAGGGCATCTGGAGGGGGTCTGGAGAAAGAGACACGATCTTCAGTCAATGGGAGGAAGAAAGAGATGGAGAGAGAGTGAACTGAAGCGATGATTGACGCGGAGAGAAAGACGGACATGAAAGAGTGAAAAGAAAAGAAGAACCTCAGAAGGTTTCTACATGTGGCGGTTAATTAGGGAGTGGGGGTGAGGTCCAATTATAGACCTACCACCCACTCTCACACAGCTACAAACACCATAGGGTGCATGTTTGTGGTAAACAAGGTGTCTGTGTGTGTGTGTGTGTGTGTGTGTGTGTGTGTGTGTGTGTGTGGAGGGCGTGTGCTAATGATTTCCTGGTTAGGTTTCTAAGATTTTGCCCTTAATTTCAGCTGGAAACTGTAGTGACCTTTTGTGCCAGGAAAGACATTTAAACACAGCAGTTAAATTGTCATTGAACAGAAAAAAGGTGGATAAAAACAACGATTATTTTCATTATCTATTCACCTCTTAATTATCTTTGATTGATCGCTTGGTCTACAGAATGTCAGAAAACAGGGAAAATACCAGTTACAATGTTTTGCCATAAGCAACGATCAAAAAACCCAGATATCAATTTACAGTAAGCAGCAGTTCCTTACATTTGAGATGTTGGAACCATCAGTGAGTATATTCAAAATTAAAATTATGAATTGAAACAGGAGGCGAAAGACAGAGATTAATATACTGTAACATCTGTGTGTCAGCAGCACTAGAAAGCAACTGGCAGGTATGTAAAACTCAGCAAGGCAGAACATGCAAATCTCCCCCACTCACAATGGCGTATGTGTTCTTCCCAGCCGGTACTCGTTGAGCCTATGGGGAGTTTGTTGTATTACTGGTCACATGAGCCAACATCATTCCTCTAGTGCGTCTTGTAATTATATAAGTATATGAGTCTGGTCCCATTCGTTCCCCATCTCTGACAAAGTGTGTGTTACTGGATATGCAAATCGAGGTTATAGTGAGGAGGAAAAGGTAAGCGTGTTAGAGAGAGGAGGTGACAGAAACCGTGCCTGTTGTATGAGGTTAACATACACTACACTGCTGAGGAAAAGATGGATGTTCTCTCCTCTGCTTTGTACTGTGGCCACTGATTCATACACCGTGGTTACTGTGTAACGATCATGCTATAGTTTGTTTAAATGTATGAGGTGCATGTTTGGGCTGTGTACTCAATTTTACATACCGTCTACTGCAAATAGCAATGCCTTCCATAATATGTTCATCCACCACAATAACAATTTTGTTTCAGTTTCTTTTAATGTTGCTTGCGAGAGTAATGGAGCAGGAAACGGCTGTAAATACTGATCTCCTTAAGCGTCATCGTAAATTTTTGAATGGAAAGTGACCCAGTTTTGAAAAACCCTAAATCTGACTGTCTTTCTTTCTTTATAAAATATATAAGTTCATTGCCAGAGATATTGCCTGATATGGCCTGCTGTTTTGTGCATTTTATTGACGACATACAGTACCTGAAAACAACAGACTCATTGCCTCTATCACTCCCAAGCCAGGCATTTGATTTGCAAATGTTTTGCTGTATATTCATCTGAGCTGATTACCTCTGCTTATAGGGTCTGAAGCTGGCTATATGTTTTAACTCTTTGGAAGTTGTATCATCTGGACTGTTTGCAGTTTCTGTTGTATTCAGATATTTAAACAGCAGACAAAAGATAAAGCAAACGTTATGTGCAGATTTGCAAGTTCAAGTTTCACTGCAAGTTAAATAACTGTTCAGTGTTGACATTTGCAGAGGGGCATCTGACATCAGGTCTGTGCCGAATAATCAGCATGAAATGGAGTTGTGCAGTTTTCCACTGGTTCCAATGAGTAGCGCACATCTAGGATTCAATTTATAGTGCACGATGAGATACACATTTGAAGTTAAACTAATGATTCTCCTGGCTGCTGGGTTTTATACAAAAACGTGTAACAAATCTGGTTACTTCATTGCTGTTGTTGTTCTGATGACATATCTTGTATTAAAGTAGGCTCATATAAACTAACTCTAAGATAGAATGCCCTTTAAAAGACTCAATTTACTGTTGTTACAGAAGTCTCATGATGTGTTGAACACTTAAATTACGCCCCTTCTTCTCCCTGACCTTTCGGCTGTATTCTTTTCAACATGCCCTTTCTTCTAACTCCAATCATCTTCCTCCCATCCTTTCTTCGTCTATAACCTTTCTGTAGCCAACCTTGGAAACCTAAACTTAAGTATGTTCAGCTTTTCCCAAATGGGACAAAGATTAGAAACTAGAACCTCTTTATGGAATAATTTGGCTTTTTGGAAATATGCTTATTTGCTTTCTTGTGGAGAAATAGATGAATATCATGTGATCCTTAACGGTAGCATAAAGACTGTAAATGGAGAAATGACTTGCTTGGTTCATCTTACTGTAACAAATCAACAACCAGCATTCGATGTACACCATTAACACTTTATATCTTGTAAGCAGTTGTGCTTTTCTGGGAGGTTGTGTGCCTGACTGTTTCTTGGCAGAGCTTATTTTTGGCAGAACCAGCTGCGCTGTTTCTCCTCTATTTCATAGATTAATCAAATTTTGAGCTTTTATATAAAACTATATTACACTGCTGTTTTATTCTAGTTTATAACTAAAGATGGATTATCCACTCCATTGTAGGATGATTACTCTGGTATTAATGAAATAAATAGTCCTTTATAGGTCTAAAATTTGCTTCTTTGTTTTAGTAGCTCAGTTCATTGAGGTCCTGAATTTTGCATCAATTATTTTATGATATGATTATGATTATGTTTGTTATGCAGATGATTGTTCAAAGATGCAACATTAAACCTTTCTGCCATGTTTGCACATTTATGTGTTAAAACATGAAACTGTAATCATTTACATCACTTTTGATAAAATCGTGGCAGCCATTTTTGTTTATTTATCCCACATTACAAAATACCTTCTGTATGTGATCGGTGGTTAGGTGTTTGTGTGTTGCATTCTTGTAAGCCATTTTCTGTGATAGTATGTTTGTGGGAAAGTTTTCTGTGGGTTGTAAGCAGACCTTTCTCTTTTCCCATCTGATGGTGATGGCCGATGCTCATGGCCGACATGTGTGCATAGGTCATCTGTCACTGTAATAACAAACAGTCTGGATCATCATCTTTTCCCAGGGTGTCCAGACGACATGTTTGTCTGTTGACTAGTATGATACTTACCACTATAATTACAGAGCCAGTAGCTGTGTGTGTGTGAGTGTGTGTGGAGTGGTCATGGTATCTTTCATGTGACTCCATAATGATGATGCTAATGACATGTTGATGCAGGTTCTTGTGCCATCATTATGCTGCATAATGAACTGTACTGGCCAAACTGTGTGGTTTCCAACCTCAAAACACTGTTGCGACACGTGCTAAACCAATATCCTGTCCGTCTTTTTCTGTCTACAATCCCATAATGGCAATGCATCATAAAACAATAGATACAGCCTGCTGCCATAAACAACTTCTTTCCCTCACAGGTCCTTCTAAGGTCCTCTAGATAATAGCTGCACCAGAGGGTAAGTCGATTTTCTTCAACATAGCTCGGGCGAAAATGACTCCGGGGCCTGTGTCTTTTGAGCCTCAGTGAAACTCATTTAATTTAATGTGCTGAGCCACATAAACAGAAATGAACCACAATTCATTTATTTTTAATCTGTGCTAGGTTTGATACTTAAAAAAATAAAATATTTATGTAATAGGGTCTTATTTTCATAGCCTTATCATTTAAAAAGAAAATGAATGAAACATAATAAGATAATATATATACTTAAGCGAGTTAAAACTATCGTATAATTCTTTTTAATTTACTTGATACAACCCATCAACCCTATCTAATCTGTGTTGTAAATAATTTAATGTTAGTCAGTTGTATTCACAAAGGTGTCTGGATTGACCTATGTCTATGGTGTGAAAACTAAACTTTTGCCTCATATTTCTTCTCAAATGGTTGGTGTCTTTGTCATTCAAGAGCAGCTTCTAGATTTTTTAGTGAAGAAGACAACAGTAGCCTGTTTACTGACGGACAACAGGAGCCAGTGGGTCGGATGGACAGTACTTTTCGAGCGTCCCTGAAATACAAGGCACAGGCTGTTGTGCTTGGCTTCAAATCCAATTAGAATATATTTTGTTCCACATTAGAACAGTGGTTTCAGATTTTGATAAGGTTTGCAACCCTATGGTCTCACCAAAAATAAAACCCATTTTGCTTTTGACAAAGAGATTATCCTTTAGTGCTCTGTGGCCACTGGTCACAAAAGCTAGTTACTCACTTCATCTCTTCAGTTGCATCTGTGTGGTGTTTTTTTGGTGTGTGCCTGTGTGTGTAAGAGAGAGAGTGAGAAATTGATATTGTTTTGTATTTACTCCACTAACATAGCTCACTGTTGTGTAGTCTGGGAGCTGGTTCCTCCCTGGTAACCAGTCGACCCAGATGGATTCTTCCTTTACTGGACTGGAGGTCCAACTTGGTAAGACTCGAACACACACACACAAAAGTGGTCTGTCTCAAAGTAGGCCAAATAGGTGTAAGCTTATCTCACAAAGTGGAAGATCAAGCTAAATGAGCCACTCTAAGCAGAGCCACAATGGATTTTAATGTACCAATGGGAGTGCGATATGGATATTACACTCGTGATTGTTGCTTTGCTCTACCACATAACCACCTCCCTCTTCTTCCAGCTATTTGTCTGTCTTTCTAAATTGTTGTTTCTTCCACCTCTCTCTTTGTCTCTCTTGGTCTCTTGTTGTGGTTTATCAGTCCATTAGTTCAGCCAAATGGGTCTCATCAATTTGTCTCAGCCTTGTTTTCCTTCTCTTTTTTGTTCTCCTTCTCCTGATGTCCTTGGTCTTGTCCTTTTGGTCCTCCATTTCTTTCACTCCTTCCATCCATCTGTACTTCCCCTAACAACCATCCTTTTCCTCCTTATCTTAGGTTCCTTAACCCAATACATTAGTTTAGTAATAATGGATTTTATAATTCAGTTTACCAGTACATTTTAGGTGATATTATTAACTGACAAGACAGTGGGTCAGCAGAGTGTAGTGTTTTGTGTATTTGCTCATAATGTCCTTTTTAATATCAGGTTATGATTATATTGATCTTAGAGATTTGTAAACATTTCATTTGTACATTTGTGTGTGTGTGTGTGTGTGTGTTAGTAAGCATATTGGCTGGTCAGATCAAATGACATTAAGGAACAACTCAATTAACTCCTCATCACCCCATCCTAATCTCTCTCTCTCGCTTTCTCTCTCTCTCTTTTCTCTCTCTCTCTCACACACACATACATCATCTCTCTTTATTTCAGCTCTATTATCAAGAAGCACTATGGAATGACCTGGTGATAGCCAAATTACCGCAGTGTTATCTGTGTTTGGTGTGTGTGCGCAGAGTGCGTGTACTAGTGTGTGTCTGCATGTCTGGGCCAGGCACACGTCATCACAACTCTGTCTCGTGTGTCAGCATGTGTTCAATATTCACATAACAGACAGTGTCTTTAAATACTCATTTTATCCTGATGTCTTTCTTGTGCATGTGCCCCACTTTGTGCATGTGTGTGTGTGTGGTGTCGTGTGGTATTAAGATAATAGGCCATTTGCTGCCTGGTGTAATTGTGAGCACTGTTTGTAAAGAGTCAGATCGTCTTTCAACATGATGGTAAAACCTCTATGCTGTGACTGCGCACAGCTAGAAACGAGACTGTTCAGATGTTACATCCTTTCGAAAGATGAGCTATAAGTTGGCCATAGAAAAGTCAGATAAAGAAAGAAGAAAGACAATCATCCTGAAAAGGGTATTCACCAACTGAGCATTGGTCTCCTCTCATGTTGTCAGACTCTGTAGTTATTGAAACCAGGCGTTTAATTTTTTTTATTACATACATTCTTCCTCGTCAAACCTGGTGCTTAGATTCCCCACAATGCAACTTGACCCACGACAGTGAGTCAGGTATTTGGATAATATTTGTGGCAACTAATATGAAATGGGGAGCTGCTAGCCTCAAGCCAGAGATGAGCAGAGAAAAAACCAGAAAGCGGCTCACATTCACTGCTCCCCATTACCTATGAACAGACTTTGGTGTGTAGATTGGTTCGTCATCAACAGCAACAGGATATGTAATGGTCCAGCTCTCTGAACCCCTGAGCGATCACAGAAATCCAAATAAATATTGTTTTAACTGACTGTGATATGTTTGGTTGATTGGGTCAGACAGGGAAATTATTCATTTTTCATACCACCTGTCAGATTTATCTTCAAACTACAACAATTCTAAGTCTGTAACTTCGGCTCCCTCGCTGGAAACACTAAGAAAAGCAACACTGGTGCCACCTCATTTGCCTTTTAATTGCCACAATATTTGGTTTCTTTCAATACCCAACACTGCTTTTCATCTTTGCTAATATTGACACATTAAGCTGGACTGTGGCCACTGTTTCTTACTTCAATGTGGGAATGCACCACCGCTGTCGGTCACTGCATAAAAATAATGAAATATGCCTCAAGACATCCAAACCTCAAAGGCCAATTACAGGGAAATGTGGGTATTGGGACATGAAAAAACAGGGTCAGGGACTGGCAGTGACTAATAATGGTACTTTATTTATGTTTTTCATATGTCAAAAGATTTACTGTGGATTACTACTTAAAATTATTAGGGTTTAAGGATTTGTGAATATTTTTCAGCCATTATGAGCTGTTTTTGAGCTGTACTTCCAAGATAACTTGTCAGTCAAACTGGTAAAGCGAGTGCGTGATGTGTGTTTCTTCAGCTTTTCTTTGTGTTAAGTTTCTGCGGTGGCGCTTGAGTTTAGATTTGGACAGTAACAGAAAATGTGCCCTCCTCCTCCATAAAAACCTCCTTCGGTCTAATGAAACTTCTTTGCGCTGTCGTAAGGTGATAAGTGCACCCAAATAACTGTGGCTTCAGAGTTCTATTTCAAAGCGACAGGGTTTGATTCAAGCGATCGAGTGAGCTTTTAATTCAGCGTTGTGGCTCCCAGGAGATTTTGAACAGGCTGAAAAGAAGAAGTTAATAACCCAACACAGATATCCAGCTATTATTAATGAGAGCAATTAATAAGCTTTACACAGATGACAAAAGGGTATTCTGGATGGAACATTTCTCTGAATAGAGGTACCCAAAATATTTGATCTCCTGTGCAGTTTTATTTTGCTGCTCTGCTCCTTTTATCATTTAGATGTCCAGAGATACGTTCAATAGAACACTCACCTTTAATTTAAAGGGTCCCTTGCATTTGGCCATGACTTGAGATGTATTATCTGCTTTCTGAAATTCCAGGGTACCCATGGTCCCAGTGAGCAGAACGGATCATGCTCACTAAAAAGTAATTTTTAGTATCTCCAGCAAAGACATGCAAGGGCGTCCAAAGTCTTAACCTAAAATGTAAAACACTTTTATAACAATGCTCAACTTGAAAGCCAGGATGAAGAGTACTGCTCACTGTATCAAAGGGAGAAAGAGGCCTTGAAGTACTGACGCCGCATTTATATAGGGCGGGCAGCCCATAGGTAGTCAACCCCATGGATTTGAGTTTATGAACTCAGCACATGGAAGACACAGGAAACACACAACTACAGTATAGTGTGTGAGAATCAAGCCATTGAACAATTTGTAATACAGTACAGTTTAGAAATGTGAAAGTTTTCCTTTCTCAGCATCAAATTCTGCTTTGTCATACGATTAACACTGCAGGAATTGTTGCCAATAAACAGTGGGAAGCCCCATTGGTTGGTCAACTCCTTGTTTATAGTTGATAAGAAAAAGCACGTTAACGTTAGTATAAAAACAAGCCTGCAACGTTTTCAAACAGCTCCCTTGCATATTCACCTGTGTGCAGCCTGGAGAAATATCGTTTGTTCTGGCCTTTTCTCGCTCCATCCATCACGGTCTAGCCTCATTTTGTTCCTCTCTGACTTTACTTGGATCACCCTGTCCTCTTCTCACCTTTTGTTTTACTCCCTTTTATAATATTTCCTCCTTTAAATCTAGTTTTATCTGTTCCCTCTTTCTTCCCATGTAGATACACACTTTCACCTTTTCTCTGGGTATACATCCTCATCCACCCCTCATTTATTTCTCTCTATTCGCCTCTCCATCTGTTCCTTCACCTTCTTCTTAGGCCTCACTGTGTTAACATTTTCCTTTATATCTCTTTATTCTCTCTTTTTTTCCAGTGTTTGTTTGTCTCTGTCTCTGTTCTTTTTCTTTAGAGCCAGGTTTGACTTCTGTACTATTAAATATCTTTCCTGCTCTACCACTCAGCTATTTTCTCTCTGTCCTTATGCTGTGATCTTCACATCTCCCTCTCTCTTCTTCTCCTCCTTCCTCCGACCCCTCACCTTTTCTCCAGTTATCTCCCTCTGTCCATCTTTGTGTAATGTTCGGTGCGGCTTCAGACCTCTGACGTTTGTGTCAATGTGTGTCATGTGTGTGTGTCTGTGTGTATACATCAGAATTTCCCATAATGCTTGAGTCAGTGGCGATAACAACTGTTGCTGACAGACGCACACAGGCACACACACATGCACAGTGGCAGCAGTGAATGAGAGCACTACACTGATGACCAGCCTGCATTTTCTTTCCTTTCACTCCTGTTCTTCTTTCTTTCTATCATCCTGTCTCTTTAAATCTGTACACTCTTTGCTTTAAGATGGTGCTTTAACATCATATTTTTACTTGAAAGAGGTTCCTTTTATCTAATGAAGACAGCTACGTTCTTGTGATTTATATTGATTGTGTAGATTTCTGCAGCTCGTCGGGCAAGTGCAGGGGTTGAATTCCATAAAGCTAAAAAATGTGTAGGACTCACTAACATAACATACAAGCCAGGTCGACTGTTAGTGTACCATGGTTGATGCTGTTTGATGTAACGCCTTGGAGAGATATACTTCTACACTGCTAATTCATGCAGTCCAAGGAGAGCTTTGTTCCAAATGGTAGCCTTAATTAAACAGTGCATATTTCACCAGCTCCCAAAGTTGGAAGCTGGTGACGTCCAGAGGCCAGCACAGGTGTATTCTATAGACCTATTTAAGAGGAAGGTAGAACAGGAAAGCTATCACATGATAGACCTTAACATACAGTGGCACTGTTTTAGTATCTTTACATTTATAACACTCTAAAACTCTATCATTCCTTTGTTTGGGACCTGCTGAATCAGTTCATTTATTGTGAACATGGTATCAATTTGAAACAAATCCGCCTTCTTATCAGTGTTGGTGATGCGTCGGTTCCAACAGGGCTAAAATACTAAACGCAAAGTGCGTGCGATGGCGTGAGTTCAGTTCTATGCACATCCAAATCCACATCTGTTACAACATATACTTGCACCTCATACTAATCTACTGTGTGTCCTTTTCTGTCATGGACCAAACTCTCCACTCCTTTTACATTAGCAACTAAATTAGACATTTAAGAGGTGTTTGCCAGATATTTGTTAGAGTACAGTCTACAGGATGAATATTGTTACTCAGAAGATACAGATGGGTAGTAAATTAACATGATCAAATCCCAAAATGAAGGAAAATCTTTTGGAAGGATGGGATATTAATTGTGTTAAAGCCTTAATAATGTCTTTTATACAGAGTCATCCCAAGTTACCTCAGAGGCTAGCCTAATCAAAGTGCATTTCAGTTTCAGTACAGTTCATTTTCACAGCCGACTGGCTCTCTGTATAGATGCTGCTTTCTCACTGTGCTTACACTTATTTTGGCTGTTTTAATTTCTCTGTCCTCAATTTCCATCTTAGACTACTTTCATTGGAAAATAAATGCCTGGGCTATAAGTAGACTCAGGACATGAGAATGTGGTGGGATTGATAGTTGTATGGTTTTAAAACCAACACCATATAAAACCTGTTCTCCACTACTTTTCAGGCGCTAACCAAACGAGATATTATTCATAGCACCTTGTTTTCCTTGTTTAAGAACATTTCTGCAATAATTCTCCTGCCACTGCCGCGCGAATGATTTGTCCTTGAAATGTTTCCAATAAGCGAAGAAGTTTGATTTAGTGCCCGTGGGGAGCTGACCCTGGCGGGCTGCAGCCTCACCTGCCATGGCGGTGTGAGTTGAAATGCACCTGGTGCTCTGGATAATCCTCCTCCTCTCTGTTTTACTTTATGGCTATCCTTTCTTTTACTTTATGTTGGCTGTTGCCGTATTTCCGCTGTAATCCTGCCTCATTTGTCTTTCTCTCCCCCTTTTCCTTCCCGTGTCTCTCCATCTGGGGGCAATAGTGGCCGTCAGGAGAGCAAAGTTGTTCCTCCTAATATAAACTGAAGGATGACATTTCCTCCCCTCTACTCTCATCTTCTCTTGCTCTCTGTCTTCTACCTGTATCTCATTTTCCCCTTCTCTTTCTCCGCTTACTTCTTCCCTCTCCCTCTCCCCACTTCTTCGTCTTCTTCGTCTCATCAGTGCTTTTTCTCACATGCTCCTCGTCTCTCCAGAGTTATTGCTCCTTAATTTCTTGCAACAACACTTCTAATCTCCCTCATTCTCTCTCCTGGCGTGGGAAAATGGGCAGGAAGTTACTCAGACGGGGAGATGGGGGTTCTGGGGAATTTTCGTTGCCCCCTCTTCCCCCTCCTCCCCCTCCTCCTCCTCCTCCTCCTCCCTTTCCTCTTCCCCTTTCCCTAAATTCAGCTCTCTCCTTCTGTCCTCCCTCCTGTCCCTGCTGTCCCTCCCTCCCTCCCTCAGGTCGCAGGTCATGTGTCTTTTCAGGCACCAGACTGCCTTTGGGGATGTAGTGAGTCGCCACCAGACCCCAATTTTAGCCTCTAATGGTGTGAATTGATTTCACATACCTTGAACAGGTTGAGGAGCTGAGACACACACAGACACTGCCTTAATTGTGTCAGGTGTTAGCTGTGACATGATTTTAACGACAGCGGGGGGATGCTCTAGTGTCACCACATTCTATGTAACGATCGCTGAAGGTAGAAATGATTTTAGTTTCTTGACAGTTCAATAAGAAAAACATATTTAGTGGTTGGGTTTTTGGGACTAAACTGGGGTTATTCCATTTTCTTGATGAATTGATGGTTTGTCTGAAAAGAATAGAGACATTTTAATTAACATACTTCATTTGTTGTCCACCAAGTAATTATGTGTTGGGTTTCTTGGCGGACTAGAGCAGATTTTGTTACCAGTGGACAGAGCTGGGCTAGTGAAGTATTTACTGACTAATTTTATCAACTGACTATTCATTTCAGCTCTACGTTTTAGTATGGGTATGAATGACTTCACTGCCCTACTTTTGAGGCATTAGAGCCATATCCAGCAGAACTGGTAATAAAGATTGTGTGAACCATTGGTGGTGGTTGACATGCCAGACTAGGAAACATATCCAAAAGCTGAAATGTGACTTGTGTTTCTAGTAACAGCTACTTACAACTTTCTTGTGAATTATAGCGCCTTTATAGAATCTTGATCGCGTGTGTGTATATAAATAAGCCAGCTGAATTGTTAGTAGAATGATTGTTGCTTGGTATAAAATTCGGAATCTAATGGAATTATCTCCTTGGCATGATCAAGAGCATCCACAAGGAATTAACGGAACAAGTTTACATAACACACACGGACACACATGGAGGTCATTCTTGCCTTTTACCTCAGTGAGCAGTTTCTTGGGAAGTTAGTGTCAGTCGATATGTGTCTGCTTCCTCCCTGCTTTCTCCTCTCTTTGGTTTCTTTACTTTGTTTGGTCACATGTTTTATTTTCATTGACATTATCTGTTAGCGCACATGGCAGAGCAGTCTTCATTTTCACTCTGTCTCTTCCTCACACACACACACATACTCACGCACAGCAGAGAAATTCAGTTCTTTACTGTATGATGAACTGAGACACTGCATGGTATCGAATCCATTGTTTAACCAGATGCTTCCTCCAAAATTAGTGTTTCTGTGTGTGGGTGTGTATACACGGCACAGTGTCACAATTACTCTCTGCTTTGCTTATAGGTAACACAATTTTTCTATCAACTTAGCTGAAAATCTACATAACTTTAAAGGACAGTTCTGTTTTTGACAACATTTCTGATGCTTGGTGATCATTTCTGTCATAACTAAGAATAATGTGTGCATTAAGTTTATTGCTGAGATCTGGGAGCAGCATCGACCTAATAAAACAGTTGTACAGGTAATAAATAAACCCAGCGAAGATGATCAGTAAAAATTATTGTGTCACTGTAAGTAATTAATCATAGTACTGACCAAAGCTGGCTGTGGTTAATAATGCACATCTGCGATATCATTTGTGTAAAATTGGTAAAATAAACTTAAATAATTAGCTTATATTTAATTTTAATGAAACAAGGTTAATAGTTAACAGAAAAAAACACGTAGAATCAGTGATTGGTTGTAAAACACATTTAGATCATCATTTAGATCTTCCTGACCTCTGATTGGTGAGACTGAATGTTGCTGCTCATTAAAAACCATCGATCGATCTGTCACATGAGAGGACATTCACTGAAAATAGAGACTCTCCTCAAGAAGGAGTTAAAGTCTGCCTAAATGATCCACCAGGTTTGTTGTGTGCTTTAAGTGATAAAGGTGTCTAAAAATCATCAAATCTAGGGAAAAATCACTAAGTTAACGCTGCCTCTTAGTTGTCGAACAGAAAACAAGGTTATGCGTACCAACTCTACAGGGCATGTACAGATGTTAGCTAGTAACAGACAGCATTTTAGGGGTTGGCTGTGTCTCCAATCTCTGTGTGCAGTGCTAAATCTAAATTTACTTAGTGTTCTTTCTGAATACAGGCTCAGTAATGATGACATACATCTTTTTTTTTTTTGTAAAAAAAACAACCAAAATCTTAAAAACAACAAACCGTTTTCAGAGGGAGCTGCTGGAGCTGGTTCTTGGATGGAATGTGACTCTGGAGTCACTGTGAGGTTACTTGAGCAGTTGGTTGCTCTATGTAGCTAAGCTAACTGGTTACTATCTCCTAGCATCATTCACCATGAAAGGCATGGAGAGGACTATCAATTTCTCATCTGTCTGGGCAAGACAGCAAATATTTCCTGAACACTGAACTATTCTTTCTACGTACAAACCTCACATACAACTGCCTCTCTTTCCTGCCTTCCTCTGACTACTTTTCATGTTTTGTTTTCTGTGTGTGTGTGTGTGTGTGTGTGTGTGTGTGTGTTGGTGGTTTGCATGCAGCTGCATGCGAGGTTGTGGCAGTTCACCACTGATCTATGTGTGTTTGTGTTTTTGATTTATAGTTCTACAAGTATTTTTTTGTTACGTGTGTGTTTTTGTGTGTAATAATTAGAAACAGTTCAGCCTGTATTTATTGTGTTTTAGGACATTTGAACAACAGTTTTGTTTATGTATGTGCTTATTTTATTGATGTTTAACTTGTTTTGCCTTTCTTCTCTTTCGTGGTGATGATTTTCCGTCCTCATGCATTTTGGATGCTTTCTCTTTCATCCTTTGTTTCTCTCTCTCTTTTTGCGCTTCTCCCTCTTGTGGGTCTAATACTACTGATTATAAATCCTCTGGATCAGTTTGTCAGCCAAGTGGCTAAAAATGTGAATATTAATGCACTTAGCCTCTTCATTTCGACCTCTCTGGACCACAGAAATATGAAAAACGATGTTTCTGTGTCCTTTAAAGTCTTCTTCTGTCAAAACTACTCCTCTCCTCTCCTCTCCTCTCCTCTCCTCAGTTCTCCTCTCCTTTCCTCTGCACTGATTGGCTGGTTGGGTTGTAGCCAAGTGGAGGGTGGAGACGTGTGCTGTCCTTGCACCATGCGTGTTAGTGTGTGTGTGTGTGTTCACCAGGATCAGTTTTCTATTTGCCGTCATCCTGTGCCATTTGATAGCAGCCGTGATTGGTCATTCGAGACATATTTAGCTGTGGTCATCTTTCAAACACACACACACACAGGCGTGTCACAGGAAAGGAGTGGTGCTCTCTTGATTGTTTAGTTGCCCTTTCATATTTTTCTAATCTTGAGAAAATGAATGGAGTATAGTGGCAAGGCAGGAGGGAGGAGGGAAGTGGACAGTCAATCAGAGAAATGAAGGAAGGAAAAGAGTTAGTGAGCGAGGCCTAATCAAGAACAGTAGCATTTACCGTGCTTGTGTTTGAGTGTCTAGTAGACTAACCTGTAACTATTGTTGGATCACAACCACCTATACACGCAACTGTAAACAACAAACAAGAAGGTAGTGTGTAAGAAATTACACTGGTATTCGAAGCAATAGTCAGGCATTTTGGGAAATACGCTTCTTCACTTTCTTGCAAAGAGTAAAATGAAAGATAACACCACTCCATGTCCTGCCGGATGAATAGGGGCTACAGCCAACAGCGGTTAACTCAGTATGACTGGAAGCAGTGGGAAAACAGCTATATCAGCTCTGTGTGAAAGTAGCAACATCAACCTGCCAACATCTGAAACCTCACTAAATTCATGTTATGTAGTCTCATGTATTTGGTATATAAAAAACAGAGGGTATTTATTGGGATATTTCTTGTCTCAGCAAATGATGAAATGCAGATTGGACAGGCAGAAAACAAAGTGAGTTCATTCTGTAGTGTTGAGGTGACTCAAGTCGATGCAGAAGCATGATTGACTCGCATCCTGTTGTTAAAACACACCTACACTGATGCTGATGATGTGACCTGGATATCAGAATCACTGAGAGGAGCATAATGAACAAGTTCCTCTATGTAAAGTCATATCTGGGCGTGATGAAAACCGGATAACATTAGAAACAAACGTACCATTAACAGTTCCTGAAAATGTGCCATATCACAAATCATGATCACATAGTTACATGTACAGTTCAGAGTATTTTAAACTTGGCATTAATGCTGACTTTTGATCTCTAAATGTCTTTATGCCGCTAAGACTCAAGGATTCACTGACAGCTTGATTGCAAAAACAGTTTCATAGAGGTCATTTAATAGTTCTTGCAGAGCTTTCAGTCATATTACGCAGTCTTCATCTGAATATGGAGTTGCTAGCTGTCATAGAGTTTTTAGATGGATTTTTTCCTAAAGCTTTCTTCGCCTTCTCCTCCATAATTGGATGAAAGCTGAGATCTATTTCATTCTTGACATTCTGAATAGTTACATTGGCTTGCATATGAATAATAAATAGATCAGACGATACATAACTGATGGCGATGGAGCAGATCATGCTGCTTTGGTTGATAATTCAATAATCTAAAACATCAACGGTATTGGTTTTGTTCTTCCGTAGAATCACAGAGAATGAGCTTCTTCTGAAGCTTAGTTAAACCTGACTGCACTGCAGCAAGACACACGTTTATTTTGATTAAAGTGCGACTCAGCTTTTTTTCCACAGCTGCAGCAAGTTCACAACAATCTCTAGAAAGCTGAATGGGAGTGCATTCTGGAAATGAAGAAATCACTGACTGAGGCAGATGTACCTGAGGCAGGCTGAGGAAAGTTCTTTGGTCACAGAAACAGTAAATTAATGGTATAGCACTTTATCTGTACAGCTCACAAACTCTCACCCAGACTCATTTGGGCAATAATGAGCCTGCAGCTGAGTCTAGTGATAAATGGAGTGAAACTGTGTTTAGGCTTTGCACTGAGATGAATGGAGGCTGCAGCTGCCGCGACTAGCTAAATATTACACTGAAGCCACAGATACACATGCTAACTGAGCGGAAGGGCAGATATGTTAGGAATGTGCTCTCGGAGATGACCGACCTTCACCGGACACACGCACCACGCCCGATGCGCTCCGATGCAGCCCGTGTGCAAAAACACACATTCCCCTCACATTACACACTTTTCTGATCGCTCGCTGACACATTTGTACTTGAGTGAAAATTTGCTCATGAAGGATTGCTCACAGCTCTGTGTCACTATCTAATGTGCACTGACTAACAAGGCTTTTCCCCACACACATGCACACACCTACACATGCACACACCCTATCTTGCTCAACAGGTCAGGATGTTTCACAAGTTGGGACCTGCATGTTGAGAATATGCCTGTGTGCAGAACACTGTGTGTGTGTGTTTGTGTGTATATTTTACATTACTAGCCAGTGAGAAAATGTTAACTGTCAAAGACACATACACACACACACACACAGATGGCAGTCAAAGTTGTAGTCTCATTACTGTGGTCTCCAAGGAGTCACCATGGCAATAGCAGAATGAAACCACGGCCTGTGGGAGAGGTGGTGTGTGTGTGTGTGTGTCTGCATGCTATGTGTATGGGTGTGTGTCCTACAGACCCAGAAGCACTTTATTCCCTCAGGAAGTAAGTTACTCTCCACAGGCCAATCAGAGGACAAAGTTTGAGACAGAGTTTAATCCAATTGGTCCAACATTTCTGACCTTTATTACACGCAGCCAATCCCAGGGGAGCGGACAGCCTGCAGGGTGATGACATCACAGCTAGAGTGAAACAGCGAAAGAAGGAATGAGGAAGATGTGAATTTCAAAGCTTAAGCCAAGGATACTGGCTTTATGCGTTTGTCTTCGTTGTTGTTTTTGGAGAAGAAATATGGGTAGAACATGGCTACAACAAGGGCATGGTGACGTTTGACAAACCGACAAACAGTTCAACTCAAAGCAAAGAATAACAGGAAGAGGAACATAAACATTTAAAGTTAATTACACATCTTATGATAAACGAAACGTATAAATTATGTCCTAAAAATGCACTAAATGCCACAGCAAAGCCACACAGAGATGGAGAGAAAGATGAGGAGAAGAAGATGATGGAAGATGAGTGACATGGATGAAGTAAGACAACCTAGGGAATGAGTGCAGAGCCAAACAAATATTTACAGTGCATCCTTGTCTGTGTTTATGGCTGGGTTTATGATCATACTCTCCACCTCCTGTCCGTCCCTACCATTTTTGTCTCTTTACGCCTCTACAGCCAGACAGCATTATCCTCCAGGTTGAGAGTGCTGTCTTCATTGAGTGTATCTTTGGCTTGTTTGCATGTGTGAGCATGCATTCATGTGTGTATTTTTGTTTCAGTCATCAGTCATGCAAAGTTGCTCCAAAGATCTATCTAAGACGCGTGTGAGTGAGTGTGTATGTGTGCTTGCTGAGTTCTCTAAAAGTTCTCTCTTAATATTTCACTCTCTGTTTCTATCTCACCTCACACAAACACACACAGGGTTCATATGTCAGTGGTTGTGTTTTATGTCTAGAGAAGCAGGGGAGTCTGATAAAAGATAAATAAAAGAGGATTTAATGGAAGGAGGAGAAAGGCTAGACAGAGCATAAGCTTTTAGCCTGAGGAATTAATTTCTACACAGGCCTTTATTCAAGTTTTTCTTCTTTTTCCCATCTATCTAAAAACAGACTCTTGTTCCGTCAACATTTTCTGCTTCTCACAGAAATTGCAAACAGCAGAAAATGATGTACGTAAAACTAGCGTGTCCACCCACCATTGTGCCTAAATGTGCTTGAAGTACATTTTCTGTTCATTCTGTTCAGTGTTTCATAAATTATCTGAAGTTTGAACCAACCACCATACAAATAGACCAAATTCAGAGTCTACAGCCATACTAGCAGCTCTGTCAGGTTGCACATAAGCACAGCGGCGCTTTGAGCTAAATAACAATGCTATCATACATGCAAACTGCTCACTTGTTTAGTGCTAGTCTCACTGCAATGATAATAGGAGCATTTAAGGTGTTAGCATTCCATGTCAGCAGAGCTTTGAGCTAAATTCTAACATCGGCATGCTGATTTGTGCATAATGACAATGCTAACCTGTTTAGCAGGTACTGTGCAATATCTATCATGTCCACCACCTTAGTTGATAATGTTAGCATGCTAACTAACATGCTTATGGTGTATATCGTGGAACTGTGAATATATGTACACAGTTTGATGGCAAACCATCCCATTGTTACTGAGATATTTTAGTCTGGACAAAAGTAGTGGTCCAACTGACTGCCATTGCCATCCCTACAGTAGCATGGTTAAGATATGCTGTAGACCTATGTATGATTTTTAAAAAGGAAATGACTCGCTCTTCCCCCTAACATAATCTAATTGTTTCCTCTTTCATTGATTTTCAACAGTGACAGTGAATAACACAAAACATATTCATATATGTAGCAATTTCTGATGTTAATGCTGAATTTCTGTACTGCACACACTCCAACTCAACAAGTGATGTTAGCTTTTCATCTCTTTATCTTTTAGGAGGTGGAGATTCTGGACATCAGCAATATCAGGGACACCAGGACGGGAAAGTTTGCCAAACAACCAAAGGTTGGTAGTGTGTGTGTGTGTGTGTGTGAGAGAGAGAGAGAGAGAGAGAGAGAGAGAGAGAGAGAGAGAGAGAGAAAGAGAGAAAGAAGCTGTCACCTCCTGCTGTTGATAACTTTGTCCTCTGGCAGGCAATGTGATGCACAAGTGTGACTGTCATCAAAAGATGTGTGTGTGTCCCTTGTATGTGTGTGTTTCCTCTCTCAGCTGATGGTGCAAAGGTGACAGAGCGCTAATGAGCATGCTGACAGATGGACTGTCAGACAGGAAGTGATATAACCAGTGACTGTTGGCGAGGAAGTCATTGTGTAAGAGCGAAGAACTGGCCGACAGAGACACTAATATAAAGCCGCGCATTAGTGGTAAACGGTTCAAACATATGGATGTGTTGACATAGTGCAGGCTTGTGGATTGGTTTGGAAATAAAAAAGTTTGCTGCACTGAGTCACTGAGTCACTGGCCAGTTTATAGCAGCTTAAGTGCTTTGAAATTATTACTTTAATTACATTTTATTAAGCTGTAATTAAAATAATAAATACTAAATTTTTGTTTTTAATCAGCATTATAAAAGAGTAGATGCCTTTTCCTCAATAAAACGTCCTTATATATCAAAAACTGCATGTTCAGGACTATTTTGTAGTGACTGTGTGACACTCAGCAGTGTTGTGTAAAAAGTGAATTTCATGGCTGTTATGTGGTGATGAAATGTGACTTCAAGACTGCTGAGTAATGTTGAAATGTGGCATTCAGGAGAGTTATGACAAAATAATTGATTATATTTAAGCTGCTGTAATCAATAGTTTTATATTACAATGGATCAAAAGTGTAATGTGAAAGGGATTGCGTGACTCTGCAGTTCCCCTTTCACTTGTTGCTCAGGTTGTACTCCCTGAAATTTTACTGTTTTGGTTTAGATTCACTGCTGTCCTTGGCTTTGCCACAACAAACTGTTTTTTAATGGAAAAAAGTTCTCATAAGCCAACTGTATGCTACCTGCCCAGCACCAAACAGGAGACAGACACTGGTGACAAGCTGGTGAACATGGTGGAGCATTTAGCAGCTAATGAGCCAGATGTTTCCCTCAGGAGCTGGTAGAGATCAGAGCTAAAGGTAGAGTTTAATAGTTGGACTTTCGTTGATCAGGTGAGCAAAATGAATGCATGAATGCATGTTGCTCCATAACTGATGGTTGTGCAAATTGGCAGTTGTTTAACAAGTTCACAATATGAGCTTTGTAAAATAATATATCAGTGTTGTATTTTCAGCTTGTTGGCCAATAATGTGTTTACATTTACAGAAGCAGTGTTTCTGTCACTCTGGAAGATCCACAGAACATGCTGTCAACAGTTTTACGAGACCTAGTTGTTCCAAAGAAAATTGTTCATAGTGAGGTCTGTGAATTATTTTAAGTAGTAAAGTGTAGATAAATGTTTTTTTTCTTTTGCCAATTTGGGTAAACTGATCCTTTAAACGGCTGCGTGCCGTGTAATGACCACGTACATTTTGTACACTGCTCTGGCAGTCATCCATGTTAATTTATTTAACTGAAATGAAAGAGAGACATGATAGAGAGGGTGTGATGGAGAGCATGCATAATTGACAGGGAGACATTGAGTATTGGAGAGAGTTGGTGGTAGAGAGAGAGTGGTCTAAAAAGGAGGAAAGAGTCGTTTGGTTAATTAGATCAGAGTGCTACACCACATGCATCACATTTACTGTTCTCAGGAGACAGAGATGGGCGAAGATCAGATGCAGGATCAAGGATGTAGAATTTGTATGCACAAAAACCAGTGTTAAGGTCAATGTATTGTGTGTGTGTGTGTGTCATGTTTACATGCAATATAATGAAATGTCCCAAAGAGTACCCAAGTATACAAGTGTATGCATTTGTGTGCATCAGGAACCAAAACTACGGGAGGTGCTGGGCTTTGGCAAGGGTGACAATGTAGAAGGGAAGCTGGTAACCGTTGTCTATGGCAACGACCTGGTCAACATCTCCTTCCTCAACTTCCAGGCAATGCAGGAGGATACAGCCAAGGTAACTGTGGAAACCACTACCCTATAATCAACTCAAATTACTTATACTTGCACATGATATTTCTTCCTTTTTCCTTTTTCTCTTCCTTCCTCCCTTTCATATGTCCTTCTGCCTCCTTTCCTTACCCCCCTGTCTTTGACTTTCTTTCCTCAGGCCATATGCTGATTACTCCATTTACGATGTTGACACAGAGACGTGCATGTTTAAGAGTTGTAAAGAAGGATTATTTCCTCTGTCTGTGTGTGTGTGTGTGTTGCATATTGTATATAGAAACCGTTTCACTTAGTTTTCACATCAGACGAACAGTCAAACAACCCTGTTTCATCCCTTCGTTCTTGTCTGTGCGTGCATTTCCAGATTTGGACAGATGAGCTGTTCACTTTGGCCACAAACATACTTTCCCAGAATGCATCACGGAACACCTTCCTCCTCAAAGCGTAAGACGTTGTGTGTCTTATCTTGACGTTAGGCAGCTGCAGATTTTGGATCATTATTTTTACGCACTCACTCTTTTCTCTGTTCCTGTCTGTTTCAGGTACACTAAGTTAAAGTTGCAGGTGAATCAGGATGGGAAGATTCCAGTGAAGAAGTGAGAAACACACACTAACCACTTTTTAAACTCTACAGAATTTTAAACACCCGTGCTCTTCACTTCTTCTTTCTTTTCCTCTTCTCTGTCTCCCTTCCACTTTCTCTCTTGTCTCTTCTTTAGTTACCTCTAGTTTATCTGTATTGACTGTTGATGTCTGACACTGACACTCACTCATGTAAATCTGATCATGAGTCAGACTCAGTCTTGATTAAAAACTTTTTGAACTCTCTCTGTCTTTCAGTATTCTCAAGATGTTTTCAGATAAAAAGAGAGTGGAGACGGCTCTGGAGCAGTGTGGTCTCGTCAATAACAGGGTAATCATCAAAAGCAATCACTGACCACAGAACTACTCAAGATATGTGTGTATTGTGTTAGTTCATACATAACAAAAAAGGCAGAAAAGGTTGCAACCAGTCTCTCACCCTAGGGTGTCATAGCATTCTTTGCATTCCTTTGCAAGATAGGTAAAAACGCTGTAGGCCAGGAGAATAGCCTTTTAATATGAAAATTTACATTTGAATTACCTGCCAACAATTTCTGCTCTTTAAACATGTCAATTAATGAGCTTTAGTGGCAGTGGTAGTTGGAACTTGTTACCTTTGGACTGACAAAGCTAGCTGTTTCCCCCTTTTTCCAGTCTGTGCTGTGCTAAGCTAATTGTCTTGTGGCTGTAGCTTCATTTTTACCATACAGACATGAATGTGGTATTGAACCTTTCATCCAAGCTTTGGCAAGAGAGCAAGTACGCATATTCCACAAAATGTCAATATACTCCTTTAAAACTTCTTATTGACTCTGATATTGTATGAACACTACTTAGCTAATAAGCGGAGAAGTTAACATTTTTGGCTAAGAGTAATGAATAACTTAAAGTAGTTAGAACTGTTGGAATAATAAGCTAAAAAAGTAACAAACAGTCGAAACAGTAGGAATCCACACTTGATCTCATCTGATAGGGATGTGTGATAAAAGACAAACTTATCTCTGCTGGTGTCTAGCCTCACAGATACTTTTGGTTTCATTTCTATCAGTTTGATTGACTGTTGGCAAGGGTATTCTTGTCTTTCAGATTATAAATTGTGGCCCCTTAAATTTGTTCATTGTTTAGACTGAAACTCTTTGCAGTTTAATGGGGAAAGTTATTATTAGCTTATAGCAAAAAAAAAAAAAAAAAAAAAAATATCTGTTTGGGATCTCAGAAAGATCAAGTGTTACACTAAAATCAAAGCTTCATTCATTCCAAAGACATGATCATATATGAGCTTTTCATCTACTGTATTGTCAAAATCTCTGCTTGTATTTGCAGATTAAGGTACCACAGGCTTGTGGTTTGGTAGGTAAAACAAGGTTTCTTGTGTCTTGATCAGTTTGTGCGATCTTTCCAAAAAATCAGTTTGGAGTCACAAGATGTTTCTTTTTGAATAAGAGACCAGATTGTGCAAACTGCTCTGTCAGCATTTCTCTTTATGTTGTTGTACTCTGGTGCCTCCTGCTGGTGACACAGAAGAAGACACACAGTGTTATAAGAAGGATCTGAACCACAAACTGACAATGTCATTTATGTTATCTGGTGCTTTAGAAAGCATATTTATCTTCAGCCTAAAGAGTTAACAGCACATTATAGATTAAGTATGTGTTTTGTTTTTGAAGACTCACAGTGGGAGTGAGTTGGGTGTGAGTGTGTAGTTGGAGGCAGATGGCTACTGACAGGATCAAACTGTCTCTGCAGCTCATATGCCACTCTGTCGCTGTGTCAACCTCTCCACAGTCCCACAGAGGCTTTAAATCTGTAACTCTAACAAAAAACAAGAAGTCTATAACAGAAGACAGGAAATAGCAGCACTTTGCCCTACTTGTTTCTGAGGAACTCCAACAATAAAGCAGGAGTTTAATGTGTTTGGGATCAGTAGTGGTGGCCAGAATTAATTTTACAGACACAGTGGCATGCTTGATCCAACATTTACTCACTCTGCACTGTATCCTCAGTTTGGTCTTTTTTCTCTCTCCGTCTCACCCCTTCCACATCTTTCTACACGACCCTCTGTGTTTTCTCTCTTTGCAGGCAGAGGGAATAAAGCCAGATGATTTCACGTGGGAGGCCTTCCAGAAGTTTCTTGACAGCCTCTGTCTCAGGCCTGAGATACAAAGCATCTTTGAGGAAAGGTATGTGACACATAAATAATACATTCACAAACATGCGCCATGATTTTCCATTTATGTTTATCCCTCTCCACTTTTGTGAGAATAGAATTTCAACCTCCACCTGAAATCCTTTCACTGTGACTCTCCAGTAATATTTTTAAGATTCCCAGTATCACTCCTGATCTGTGCCAAAGTGATTATGTTTGCACTCTTTTAAATACACTTTTCTCCTCGCTCCAGTGGCTCCAAGAGAAAGCCGTTCATCTCTTTAGACCAGCTGATGGACTTCATTAACCGCAGGCAGCGAGACTCCAGACTGAACGAGGTGCTGTACCCCCCACTGAAGAGAGAGCAGGTCCGACAGATCATGGAGAAATATGAGACCAACACAAGCCAGCTGGAGAGAGGTTAGTAACCGTCTGTGTGTGTTTTGTTTAAAGTTATTTTTTTTGTCTTTCTATTTACATTTCAGGCATTTATGTGCTTATATCAAGAGATCTGGTTCTTTTGCCTTTACTGAGATCCCCAAAAGTTCTCTCTGAAGAAGTGACCAGGATACACCGACAAGAGACTAATAAGATAATGTCATTGTACAGGCTTTTTTATCATTTTAGAGATTGTATCTGTTTGTCCGAGGTTAATCAGCAGCAGCAGTACTCAGATGATTTTAGATTTATAGGTATAATTGATTTACTTTACTTGACTATTCTGCCATGGACTGACCAAGGCTATTTCCACTTTGCATCTGTTATAAAACACCCAGAATGTGTAAATCATTCACAAACCTGATTAAAAGTCTCTCTACATGTTTTGCTGTGCTCATCTGTGGCTAAAATATTTGAAACATGGGAACAAATGGAGCCATGGCTACCGTCAGCAGCTCTGCTAGGACGCTGTTAAGCCACAATCTGTAAGATGATCCACTGTCCAGCCCACACTGTTCAGACGTAACCTGGAGCTGCCCTCAAACTCTGTTGATGTCTGTTCTAAAAACAGGAGCCTTTTGCTCTTATGGCTGGTCTACTGGTAGAGCTAATGACGTAAATTCATTATATCATCTTCCAGTCCTTGCCCTTCAAATCAAATCAATTATTCAGCCGGCCATGAGCTGATGGATACTGCTGATCAGTCCAATTAAACCAGCAGTCAAAAACAAATTTGACTGTTTTATAATTGAGGTATATGAGCTCTGTCCTCTCTGTCTCTCTTGCAGACCAGATTAGTTTACAGGCTTTCAGTCGGTACCTGGGGGGAGAGGAAAACGGCATCGTGCCTCCAGAGAGGCTGGATGTCATCGACGATATGAACCAACCGCTGTCTCACTACTTTATCAACTCCTCACACAACACATACCTCACAGGTAAAAAGGCACTCACACAACACACACACAGCTCAGATCTAACCAGACATACAACAAGGTCTCATGCTTCATATTGATACCTAGATCTTTTGGATCTGAAACCACCTTTCTCTCCCTTTCGCATGTCCTTTTTCAGTGGGGCAGCTGACTGGTCTATCTTCAGTGGAGATGTACAGACAGGTGCTCCTGACCGGCTGTCGCTGTGTCGAGCTGGACTGCTGGAAGGGCCGACCGCCAGATGAGGAGCCCTACATCACCCACGGGTTCACCATGACCACTGAGATCTCCTTCAAGGTGGGAGTCACTACGTTTTGATGGCTTGCTTATTGAGTTTGTCTAAATTCACCATATGAAAATGATTCAGTAAATCACCAATTCATGAAGGTTTTTACATCTTGTTTTAATGTTTATGGAGGCATTAAGGTTAAGGGGTCCACTCTGCAAGTGTATTTGATAGTTATTGACTTGTATGTACATGTTTGAACACCCTGACAAGCTGAGAAGCTATTTCTCCTCCTCCAGCTGTTGAAAATATAAAAATTTATAGGATATTTGCAAACTTTGGTGTATTAGTGTGGTTTGGTCGGCAAATTCTTTGTGCAGTGGATTCAGAAATAGTGAATGCAAAGGCAGCAAGCACAGACTGTTTGAACAAACAGAAGAATGCAGAGGAAATATATCTCCATGCTCTGTTCTGCACATTCATTGTAGTTGTTGTTATTAATACAGTAAGTGGTGGCAGTGCCATAATTTGTGTAATTGAAATAAAACTCTGTGGAGTATTTTGTGGTTTTATTGAAATAATTCATCCTGTATCACCAAAAACACCCTGTTGCTTTATAACTGTGAACAAGGCCTGCTGTTTAATTTATATGGTACACGTCTGTATATTTAGGTTATTGCCACTAAATGCCCAACAATCTGTTAATTTTCTCATTCTTTTCCCAACTGCAGGAGGTGATTGAAGCGATAGCAGAGAGTGCTTTCAAGACCTCACCGTACCCTGTTATCCTGTCCTTTGAAAACCATGTAGATTCGTAAGTCATGTCACAAAGTACGAGTGTATTTGTTTTTACAGTTTGCAGTTGACTCTAATCCAGTCATGACCAGACCACATGTTAAAATTCAAGGCTCTTACTGAAATATTTCCTTGAAAACTTGTTGATGATTGAAGCCATATTGGATTATATTTATTTTTCATATTTGCCCTGCCTCAGTGTGGCAGTTGAAATTAAGTTAGAAACTAACTCACGTCTCTTGTCCTGTCAGAGCCAAGCAGCAGGCCAAGATGGCAGAGTACTGCAGGACCATCTTTGGAGACGCCCTGCTCATTGATCCACTGGAGAAGTATCCGGTAAGTCGGATCTCCAGGCTGATCTGACACGTGGTTACACATCATTTTCTGCTTTCATAATCCTGTCTGTTTTTAGTCTGCACTAAACAAATTTTGAGTGATGTCTCTCCTCTGTTCCTCAAGGAGAATTAACACACTAATATCCTTTTACTTCACAGTCATGGAGGTAATCTACTCGCAAACCATCTAATATGATCAAACAGCGTGTGATATGCAGATCAGCTCATGATCTTCATCATTTTGTACTAAGACACAACTCGTGATGCGTTGCTTTTGACTTGGCAACACAAAACACAATTCTTAAAAAAGCTGATCAAAATGTACCCGTGCTGTTAGACAAGCAGACTTAATATTACTGAGCATTTATACTTACACAAAGAAGAGCTAAACAGAAAATTATCTGATTATATGTTCTTGTTTCAGGAGTCATACTCCATGTGGGCGAGTGTGATGAGTTTTAAACCAAACACAATCATTCACAGTTTAACGACAGCAAAGTTACTGTTGATTTGGAGAGAGTTCAGGGATGTTTAATTAGAGTTATGAAACACTGTGGTTAGCCCATGTGACTCCCGTGTTTGGGCTGCCTGCCTGCACATCTACTGTGACCTTGTTCACAGGACCTCATGATTATTCAAGTCAATGTTTTTTTTTTCTTTCATCCCTTGAAATCTAATGTTTTTCTAATATCTGATCACAGAAGAGTTGCTGACCTATCCCTACTCATCTCTCTTACCATTCTTTAAAAGATGTACTTTAATGTGTTCTTTTTCAATTTTTTTTAATTTTTATTTTAAGTGAGTTTTCTACTGTGTCTTATACTCTTTAGCTGGTCCCAGGTCAGCTGCTCCCATCACCTCAGGAGATGCTGGGGAAGATTCTTGTGAAAAACAAGAAGAAGCACTACCACCACCGACCCTCGAGTGGAGGCAGCATACGACGCAGAGAGATGGAGGAGCAGTCGACACCCAACAACGGTGGGCAGACACATAAGTAGTGTAGAAAATTGTGTTTTATTACATCTAGTTCCTCTTCTCTGGCTGTAATAACCGGTGAAATAGGCTTCTGTTTGGAGGAATAAAAACCTGTATGGTCATGGAATGCTACACACAAACTTATAGTAGCTATAACACCAAATTAAAACAGATTTCTTTTGCTTTTGTTATAGACTGTCCTTTGACAGACAGTGAAGGGAGCCAGCTCCTGTCCAACGGGGAGGAGAAGCTGGCTGAGAGGATGGTCAAAGACTTGGAGCCTCGCAAGTCCATCGGTGGGTTGAAGAAGAATTGAATGGACGATTATAGTGGCTGCAAGTGCGCTGCTGATTTTGTATAATTTATTTTTGTTACATCCCACCAGGAGGCGAGGGAGAGAGCGAGGAGGATGAGGAGGATGAACCAGTGGCAGACCCGAAAAAGCCAAACACTGACGAGGTAAGAACCATCAGGAGCAGGACTGATGGAGTGTTTCACTAGCTGATGGGCTGATTGATGGATTGGTACTATCTGCCTCCCTCAGGGTACAGCCAGCAGTGAGGTGAACGCCACAGAGGAGATGTCAACTCTCGTCAACTACATCGAACCTGTCAAATTCAAGAGCTTCGAGGTGGCAACCAGTAAGTGTGTGTAGGGAGTGATAAAGAGAGACAGGAAGATGCCTTTAAGCCTTGATAGCTCTAAGCACCTCCTGTATGTCGCTCATTAGACGGACAGGTTGCCTGTGTGGACTCGTTAATGGTTAATGATCAGTCTTGTCACACAGACCTCTCACAAATTAGTCATCCTAATCAATTCAACCTGTGTTGAGTTTTGCTTGTCATTCTTCTTCTTTCTTTTTCTCATTTTCGCTCATTTTCTGTCCGACAGAGAGGAAGAAGTTCTTTGAGATGTCGTCGTTTGTGGAAACCAAAGGCATGGACACCCTGAAGAACTCCCCTAGCGAGTTTGTCGAGTATCCTTGGAGGCTTGTAAACTGGAACTCCTTTTGAGAAATACTCTTTACGTGTATGTGGATAATCAGGATTCAGATGAGTGATTGAGGGCACAGTCTTGTCCCCTGACCTAAAAACATTGCCTTTTCTCTGCTGCAGTTTACAACATGTAAGACATGATTGTCCTACATCAACATCAGCATTCAGCATTATTCCTTAGTAGCACTCCTGTACAGGTACAATAAGAACCAGCTGAGCCGGATCTACCCTAAAGGCACGAGGGTGGACAGCTCCAACTACATGCCTCAGCTCTTCTGGAACGTCGGTTGCCAGATGGTGGCGCTTAACTTTCAGACTCTCGGTAAATCCTGTTATTTTATCCTGAGACAGCAAGGAACTAGATGGGCTTAGAAGTTAGGTTTACATTATAACTTAAAATATCAACAGTACCTTTAAATGTCAGTTATCAGAGGTCGTATTTACATCTTTTAACAATTATTTACTAGCTGTGAGTATTTTCAAGAGGTGCTCACTTAGATTTTCAGAACACTTCCATAGTATATAAGATTAAAATAGACTTGTTTCACCAAATTTCAGTTTCACATTTTACAAAGTCCTTGACTGAATTCCAAGAACCATAAATAAAGTTCTTTAAAATGTAAAGTCTGGCTTCCTAAAGCTGGCAGCTGCTGTGGTATAGATGATAATATAAAGTCTCCTCAGCCTTATAAATAATTTAACACTCACAGAAGCCAAGAGGAAGCTTTCAGTCTTTATCCCTCTAAATCCCTCCATTTCTCTTTTTTTCCTCTGCATTCCCTGTCTTATTCTCATCCCTTTTTCCTCCCCGTCTCCTTCGTTCCCTCGTTCCTCTCTCTTAGACCTTCCTATGCAGCTAAACATGGGAGTGTTTGAGTATAACGGCCGCAGTGGCTACCTGCTGAAACCAGAATTCATGAGAAGGACGGACAAACACTTTGACCCCTTTACGGAGAACATAGTTGACGGGATAGTCGCCAACACAGTCAAAATTAGGGTAAGGACAAAGCGTGTTAAATGTGTCTAACTTTTTTTTTTTATTAAAGTGATCGTCTGGACGTTAAAGTAAAGTAAAGTTAATGAATATTTATAATTTAAACTCCACCAGGTGATCTCAGGCCAGTTCCTGACGGACAAAAAGGTGGGCGTGTATGTGGAAGTGGACATGTTTGGACTTCCTGCTGATACAAAGAGGAAGTACAGAACCAAAACATCCAATGGGAACTCGCTGGACCCTGTGTGGGATGATGACATGTTTGTCTTCAATAAGGTAACTCGTGCACACATATCATTTGTCAACTCTGTCCTCCTCACATCACATCATTTTGACATTTACATTAACACCTGTCTCTCTCTCCAGGTGGTCCTCCCTACACTGGCCTCTCTGAGAATAGCAGTGTTTGAAGAAAATGGCAAGTTTATTGGACACCGCATCCTCCCTGTGTCGGCAATTAGACCTGGTCAGTACACACACACACACGCACAAACACCCATTAACACACGCTTGTAATGTCAGGCATTTAGAGAAGTCCATTTGTTTTCTATAAGCTGAAGAAGAACTTCCAGTCTTCCATTAATGTGCTGTATGTCTGCCCTCAGTGGAAACCTCCATTCATTTACATGCTGCTGCACCTCCTACTGCCCCGCACCGCTTATCATTTCTGAATTTGTTTCTTCCTTCCCTCCTTCCTTCTAGGCTACCACTACATCAACCTGAAGACTGAGCTGAACCAGCCGCTCCTCCTGCCCTCCCTGCTGGTTTACACTGAGGCTCAGGACTACATCCCTAATGAACACCAGGGTAAGAACACCACATTAACAGCAGCACTGAGCAGCTTTTACCACACAACTCACTTAAGCCACTTGGCTCGACTCAGACTGCACTTACTTTAAACATACCACCTCAAACCAGTAGTTCAATAATTTAGGAAGTACCATGACTTTAATGTATCTATTTCAACAATTAATTTACATTAAAGTAAACATTGAAGTAATTATCAACAACTAGTCTTCATGTAAACTAAGCTAATTATTTCAGCTGTTTACCCATTAATTTACAAGCTGTCACTTGGATTTGACCCAAAATACTTGAACAACTCTGATGCTGATCTTTACAATACTGTAAATTTGAAATGTATACTTATATACCTGACGATATCTATTTAATGAATGAATTATTTTGTTTTCTGTGTGTGTGTGTGTGTGTGTTTATTCCCAGAGTACGCAGAGGCTCTGACCAACCCAATTAAGCATATCAGTCAGTTGCACAAGAGAGAGACACAGCTGGCTGTCCTCATAGAAGACAACAGTGAGGTGAGGCACATCTGTGTGTTGAATAATAACAACAATTAAAGTGAAAATAAAAATCTTGTATAGAGGTCAGAACATGTGTGTGCGAGCATGAAGACCCAAACATTTCCCACAACCCCTCATTTTTTAAATATCTGTCCTCCACTGAGTCAGTGTTGATTCATGAAGTATGTCTATTTCTTTTGTCCCAGCATGTCCCCAATCAGCCCAAAGATGGAGAGACCAAGAGAGAGAGTGATGTCATTCCAGGAGGTCAGCTTCCCTCCCCCTTCCACACCTTCCCCCCCTGCCCATTGGATGAAGCCCCTGACATCATCAAACCTGCACCAGGTAGAGACATCACCAAGCAATTCACAGCCACAAACACTGTCTTAATGTCTGCATGTAACGTGTAAATACTTTCACAACTGTCATTTACCTACATTTATCCTCACTTGTTATCCTGTATTAATCTGTAATTAATCACTTAGTAGCTATTAGAGGCACCAGCTGTTCCACCTCCTACTTCGTGAGCATTTCCCAGTAATAAGTTGAGATAGTGATTTACCAGAAAACAATAAACATTGCCAGTAGATTATTATCATTGGTAAGAGTGTATTATCTTTTTCCATGAATGGATGTTGCACTAACACAGTGTGCAGAGATGTAATACACTGTAACACTACCAGTCCATTTACTCTATGACAGCACATAAAACACTGGACTAAGCTAACTCTCATCATCTGTTTCACTCTATTGCACCCAGAGTAAGGTGGCGGGTTGCCAGTTTGGTTACGGAGAAAGTTTAGCAGCGGAAAATTTGCTACATTGTATCAGTCCCATCTATATTTGTATAAGCCTGCTGCAAGGAGCTGCATTATCTTCTAGGGTTAGCTAACATAATATGTCCATGTATGCATCTTTACTGTACAAATATCCATTGTTATCTGTCGGTGCAGTGTGTTTTAACTGTGAGCTCACTGTCTTGTGAAAGTCCTGTATTTCCCAGAATGTGAGGTTTTCATGACACAACTCAAAGCTCCAATGGGGATTTTGGTATTTCATTGTATTTTTTTTATTTTTCCATCATCCATTTCACACATACTGTCTGTGTGTTTCTCCTCCTGTGTTTCTCTTTGTGTATTGTGTGTGTGTGTGTGTGTGTGTGTAGCACAAAGTCCAAAGGAGGACCTCATAGCCACTGTTCTAACAGGTAAGATCATCCCAGCACATCCATTTCCACACAGAAATGATGTCACTTGTGTGTCACATGCTGCACGTAGAAACATTTTGGAAGATCATCACATGACCAAGTGGGAGAAGCCAGAGGTGGTTTGTAGCCCTGAAGGTTTAAGCTGGAGATTTGTCATAATTCTATGTCTCTGTCTGTGTGTCTCTGCTTGTTAGACATCCACGTCCACTCTTTAGAGGAGCTGAAGCAGCAGAAGAACTATGTGAAGCTTCTTAAGAAACAGAGCAAAGAACTCAAAGAGCTCCGTAAGAAACACCTCAAGAAGGTATATACACAGGCAGGTGCTACACAGAAGAGAAACACTGATATTTAGATCAATATGTGTTTAATTTTTTCACTCCATGTGTTGGAATTTTGCATGGAAAATGGATATGAAAATGTTTAGATTAGAAAAATCACTTCCTTTTGCTTGTGTGCTGCAAAACAAATTGATTTCTGCTTTTGTGTGTGTGTGTAGGTGTGGAATATGAGTAAGGAGCAGAAGAATCGGAGTAGCCAGCTTCAATCTGACACCCAGAGGAGACGCAGTCAGATGGAAAAACATCTCAAACGTAGCATCAAGAAAAAGTGAGGATGGGTGGATTTATGGGGAATATAAAGAGAGAATCTTTCAATAAATACCAATAAATGGGGGAGGAGGTAAAGAGGTAAATGTCTAATAAAATACCCGGATGTGTGTGTAATTTTAGCGAGCCCCATGAGCCGGTGCAGCGCGAGTTGACAGCACTGGATCAGGAGCTTGAGAAGCAGACCGTCCAGCTGAGGGAATGGCAGATGCAGGAACTGCTGAAACTTCGACAAGAGCTTCACTCACTGGAGAAAGAGAAGCAACAAACACACCTACAAGAGGTAACAACTCACGCACACACCTGTGCGCACTAATTCATACTCAAGGTGACACTTGGAACAACACTGACTTCCTCCTATGAATTCTTAAATATACACACTCACATTAACACAGAGTCCATCGCTATCTGACCTCTAAGAAACTTTGGGGCACTTCCGTACATCTGCACAGTGATTCGCTGACAGGTCGTCGTCTGCTGTGGTGTGTTTTTAGGCCTTCCAAAAGTTAAAGGAGACGGCCCATGAATGCCAAGCAGGTCAGCTGAAGAAGCTCAGGGAGATTTGTGAAAAGTAAGTGCTGCCATTTGACCTTGCAAAGCCAAATAGTTTGGACAGGAGTGACTTGGATCCCAAAGTCACTTCCAGAGTGACTTAATACTTTTATTTATTGTTATTAGTTTTTGTCATAATGATTTTAAAATTCTCTAGGGTTTTTTAAATAACATTTACAAAAACAGAAAACATTGTTTCCATTCAGATGTAATGCTGGTGTGTAACTGTGTCTGCAGGGAGAAGAAAGAGCTCCAGAAGATCCTGGACAGGAAGCGACAAAACAGCATCAGCGAAGCCAAGAGCCGCGACAAAGAGAAGGCTGAAACGTAATGAACTTGTCTTTGTTTGCTCATGTTCCTGAGGAGAAATTATGGATATTTGGGTGGTCAGACCTTATTTTCATTCACGCTTATTTTGTCTTTTTTTTTTTTTTCTTTACTCTTGCTCACTTTTTCTCTTCATCTTTCTGCCACCCTCTGTAGGGAACTGAATGAGATCAACAGGAAACATATTCAAGATTCTGTCGCCTTAATCCGCGGAGTAAGTACTCATTGTAGTGCGCACACACTCTTATCACCCGCAGTCCTTGAGAACGTCCATTTATCTACTTTATAGTACATTTTTCTGCTGTTGTCATCAACTTTACTCCACTCTTCTCATACATTATTTCCATTTCCCTTCCTCCCTTTTTTGCCTGTCTTTTTGCCTCCCAATTCAACATTGCCCCCCCATACTCTCTTACGTACTACGTTTTATCCCTTATCTGCCATCTGTTTCTCTTTCTGCTTAATTTCTTGCCTGCGTTCCTCTTCTCTTCCCACATTTTGCTCAAATCTTCCACCCACTCTCCTTTTCCTCCTTCCTAAATCTTCTTCTCCTCTCATCGTTGACATCTCACACCCCAGCTGGAGGAGGCTCAGAGCAGGAGGCAGGAGAATTTGATGCTGAGGCATCGGGACGTGCTGCAACACATAGACAAGGAACTTCCACAGGTGAGCCGGCACACACTGACACGCACACATATTATAATGCCATCATTTCACTCATTCAGGAGCAGAAGCAGATTTATTGTACTCCAGTCTACCCTTAAGGCAAAACACAGCACTGCTGCACATACAGCACTGTCTGTCACAGAGGAACACCCAGCTGGATTGTTAACGCAACAGAGCCAAGTTAAAGCTAGCTGATGAGATAGCAAACTTTAGCAAAAGCTAAAACTAACTTTACTCAGTGTTTTTTTCTCAGCTTGTAAACGAAAAATACCAGTTTCTGATGAACTGACATCTTAATGAAGTCTGCTGTGCCATTCGACCGGGACATCCCGATCGTTATGGTTATATGAGACCCAGCTAAACCCCTACCCAGCCCTAACAACTCACGACAATAACGACTAGTAAATATGTGATTTGGTGTAGTTACCCTATAAATGCAATTGGATAGTTATGTAGTAAATTCATTAATTATATGGATTTCATTATAAATATTAACAGTGGATAGGCTGTAAATAACCAAAGTTTATTTTCTTAATCAAACTAGTTAAAATGAACAGGAAAGTTGAAAGACACATTTTATTGGTAGATACTGCATATTCCCTAGTGAGATTATCCAAAGACAGAGTGCAGTATCTTCATTGTTTTGGGTATTATCCAGGTTCTATGGTAATTCTTTGACTAGTTGGCTAAAACAACAACAGAGGTATTACAGCCTCTCTATACTGTCCTGCAGAGTGCAAAACTTAAAACCATTTTTGTTCTTGATTTCACTTTTTTATAGTTACTGCTCTTTACCACTTCCTTAGTTCCATGATGTTTGTAGCCATGTCTTGGAACTTTGGTTCCTGCTTCCTTCTCACTTGATTGTTTCATGAGCAATATCTGCCAAGGGTTTTGAGAGAAAAATTGACATGTGCTTTCCTTTCTCTCAGCAGTTGAATGATCCCATGTACATTAAATATGGATCTAACTCTCAGCAGGAAGGTAAATAAGTGAATTTCCCAAAGCTTTAAAGCGTTACTTAAACATGGCGTTTCCTAATAGGTCTGAGGCTCAAATTGGAGAGGAACTGGAAGAAAGAGTCTCAGCGACTGCACGGAGAATCTGCAGCATCACGGGACTTGGGGCTCCGCAACAAGATCTCGGAGGGCAGCCCTATTCTCGCCTTTTCAATCACAGCAGCTCCAGCTGGCTGGGCTCAGACCCGCCTCAGCCCCACTCACCTCACCAGATCACTTCCTTTTAGTAGAGACTTGGAACAGGAGCATGGACAATAACTGCCAACCTCCTGGCTGATTTCCCTTCCGCCGTCCTTACTCACGTCCTGTCGGGGAGGAGTCAGTTAAAGTTATTACTTGCAAAAATATACATTCAGCTGGGGTCATAATGATTGTATACAGATAGTAATAGTGCCTAGATTATTTTACTAATTTTATTCCTTTTTTGTTACAGACTGTTTTGTTCTTGTCTACCAAACTATATTATTTTTTTATTTTACGGTTTTAAATAGTTCCTCTTCTCCATCTTTAGTTTGGAAGATTCCTTAGGTATAACCAAACTTTTTGTCTTTTGTTTGTTGTTTGTTTGTTTTTGTCCTTTCATGCCTTTTCTTTCTCTCATTTGTTTTGGTCTGGTCAATGTAACTTTTGCCACATCATCTTTCTGTTCTAAGCTGTTTTGGGTGAAACTTATAGTTTTGCCGCTTTAACCTCTTTTTTGTGCAACAATAAAAGCAGCACATCATTGTTCAGAAACCTTGTGTTGTTGATTACCATGAGGGTAGAAAAGGTAACAACTCTCTGACAGACATGATATTTTGTTTACATAACATATGACCAAATGAAATAGTTCAGAATACAGCTACATGAAACACCTGTGGAGAGTGTGTCAAAAAACCACACATCTTTCCTTTTGATAGAATCCGTTTGAAAAGTATGTTTAGAAATGAGTTTCAGATCGAGAAGGAAAAAACTGTTGACCTATTTTATCAGTTTTAATCTCAAGGTTTTTCATATCTATGATATCATTGTCAGCCGGTGGTGGTGCTGCACACCTAACTGTTTTTTCTGTGTGATTTGGGCTGGCCAAAGTATTCTGATTATCTTGTATTATACATACACACACACACACCTGTCTCATAGGTTTTTACAGCATCACTGGTCAATTTAAAGAATCTCACAGCCTTTGACCCTGCATCAGAATCAATCAAAGGTTTTTTCAGCGGGTGGTCAACAGATATTATCTGGCTAGAAAGGTGTGAGTGTGTGTGTGTGTGTGTAGTGGTTGATGAGGGAGGTTGGTGACTGCTCACTCTCTGAGTGCATGGCAGCCAGGCATCTCTTTTGGAGACACACATGTGATGCTCCTATTTTTCTATTGATTTGTCTGGAAAGATCTGTGTACTTGCTTGTTTGTACACAGTTTATGGGTTCCAAGTAAAAGCCTCTAAAACCTCATCCATCATCCTCTCTGTTTGACCATACTAAACTTTAATAATTCCATAATATCTGTGTGTGTGTGTGTGTGTGTGTGTGTGTGTGTGTGTGTGTGAAGTTAATCTCTTGATGAGACATCTATATGCTTTTTTTGGAGCTGTAATACTTACCAAATGGAAACAGTCCTCACACTGTGTGTGTGTTGTGTGTGTGTGTGTGTGTGTCCATGTGTGTTGGTTCAGATATTTAGCTACTTTTGCAGTCTAGAGAAGGACATCACATGATTAAATATCAACTCCACTGTAGGATACACTCTTTAGATGATGACCTACAGCTGTGCTGTGACATTTTAATGTAAAATGCGCTCATCTTTTTTTACTTTAAATTTCCATTCGAAGCAAACACACCGTATTCCTTCCTCTTCTGATTGAGCACTGGTTTGCTCAGACCCTGATTTTGCACTCTAGGTCTGCAGAGGTCACAGTTTTCTGATGCTTTAACTACATAAGCCTCAAAATTTAAAAGCATTACCTCTTATTGCCTCATGTGTTGCTATAGAAAACAGTAGTTCAGCTCTCTTGTTCCAGAATTGACAATAGACATTGGAGCGGTTGTATAATTTGTTTGGGGTAGATATCACACACAGTGTGTTAGATACTCCGATAAGTCAATTAATGAATACGGCATTTTGATTGCACAAACCTAAGCGGTACTTTAAAATCTGGTTTTTTGTCTCTGTCAAAGCTTATTTTTGTTTTCATCCTGTTTTTTTCTTTAGACAGAAAAAATGACGGTGGTTTTGTTTTTCTTTCTTGTCTTGACATCACTTTGAGGGAATGAATATTGGCACTCTCTGTGTATATGCCACTCTGTGTGTATGTTTAACTTGCCTTGAATTTTTACTACTGACCACAAGTGCTGGAGGGTGTTGGAGGCTGAGAGAGGTCAGGAAAGAAGGTGAATTTAATTCTTACTCTTTTCTCAAAGTGTCATTTTTTGGGATTCATGCCTTGTCCTCCGTCTCCCGCCGGAGTGAGCACTGGCACTATCTGTCTGATTGTCCCCTCAAACACACACATACACCTTGTAAACCTATTATCTATTTAAATGAAATTTTAACAACTTTTCTTTTGTGGTTATTTAAGTTTTTGTTGGAAGGCGGTGGAAGATTCAGGCTGCTTTAACACCGTTGCAGAGTGTAAAATGTTTTTCCATATAAATAAGTCCCCTTACAAGTTCAGATGATATTACTTAGTATGGACACCATAAGGAAAGGAGTTTTGAAGCCTATAACAATTGTTTAATTAAAGTCATTAGGAGGACACAGCTACAGCATCATATACTCGCTGGGGTCCTTAGCACTTTCAGTGAATATGACTGATCTCAGGTTGTTGCCTCAAAGATTGTAGCCTGTTCACCTCTGGCTGCCCTGCACCATTGCCCTTTACTATGTAAATGTTTTTGCTCACCTCATTTTAGACACTAATGCTTGTCGTGACGAGCTACAGATAAGAGAATGAACAGTGGACTCGGAGTGAGTGCCTCCAATTACTCTCTAATCCAGAGGTTTTACACTTGCCATGAAAGTGGAAACTTATTTACTGCAGTGATCTGCTTTTTAGGGTCCGGGGTGGTCCAAATTCAGGATCAGTGTAAATATTTGAAGTAACACATTCTGTTGTCTTTGAATATAGTTTACATACAAATTATAAGGTTTTCATTTTAAGATAAGAACTGTCCATTTAAGGTGTCTTTTCATTTTAAATGCACTTTTCCTCTGTTTTGTTGTTGTACATTGCTTGTGTTCCTGTGACATCAATACAACCTCTTTCAATGATTTTTACTTTTGTGTAAAATGGTTTGTTTTAAGGTTGGTGGCTTCACTTTTTTTTATTACAGATTGTTTTGGAGTTCTTGTTCATAGAGCTATATTATTTTTATTTTGGTAGTTTTGTCAGATTCCACATCATGCTCCCATCCTTTAGTTGGAAGATTTTATAAGAATCATAACCAAACTTTTTTTGTCTTTTGTTTGTTTGTTTGTTTGTTTTATATTTTTTGCCCTTCATGCCTTTTTTCTGTCTCATTTGTATTTTGGTCTGGTCAGTGTTTTACACAGCTTTACACACATCATCTTCTGTTCACGCCAGTTTTAGGGTGAAGCTTTGTTTTTAAATCACCGCTTTTAACCTCTTTTTTTGACACTGGCTGAAAGCTTTCAACAAAACTGGCCGCCATTGTTCAGGAAACCTTAGTAATATAGATATTGTTGATTACCATGAGGTAAGAAAAGGTAACTCACAACAAATTTTTGATATTTTGTTTATAACAACATATGACCAATGAAATGAGTTCAGAATACCTTCCTTACTTAAGAAAACTGCCTGTGGAGAGTGTGTCAAAAACTACACATCTTTTCCACTTTTGCAAATGAATCGCTTTAGAAAAAGTATGTTCCAGAAATGAGTTTCAAGATGAAGGAAAAAAACTGTTTGACCTGATTTTATCAGTTTTTAAATCTCAGGTTTTATCTGTAATGTCAGTAGCTAACCAGTAAGTGGTGCTGCACACCTAACTGTTTTTTTTTCTGTGATTTGAGCTGCCCATTCATCCAGCCTGATTATCTTATGATATTATACATACACACACACACACCTGTCTCGCCAGGATTTGCAGCATCACTGGTCAAGGGTAAAGTCTCTGGCCTTTGACCTCGCATCAGAATCCAATCAAGGTTGCATAGCGGGTGGTCAACAGATATCCATCTGGCTAGAAAGTGTGTGAGAGTGTGTGTGTGTGTGTGTGAGTGAGACAGTGAGGGAAGGTTTAAGTGACATAACACTCACTCTCTAAGTGCATGTGTAAGCAAACATCTCTTTTGGAGACACACATGCTTGATGCTCTATTTTCTATTGATTCATCCATGGAAGATCTGTCTTTACACTGCAGCATGCGCACACAAACACACACACGCACACAGTTTATGGGTTCAGAGGCCATAAGCCTCTAAAACCCTCATCCCATCCAATCTATCCTGTTTGAAAAATACAGTACACAAACTTCACTAATTTCACAAATATCTGTGTGTGTGTGTGTGTGTGTGTGTGTGTGTGTGTGTGTGTGTGTGTGGTTAGAAGTTAATCTCTTGATGAGACATCTGCTTTTGGAGGCTGTAATACTTACCAAATGGAAACAGTCCTCACACTGTGTGTGTGCTGTGTGTGTGTGTGTGTGTCCATGTGTGTTGGTTCAGATATTTAGCTACTTTTGCAGCCTAGAGAAGGACATCACATGATTGAATATCAACTCCACTGTAGGATACACTCTTTAGATGATGACCTACAGCTGTGCTATGACATTTTAATGTAAAATGCGCTCATCTTTTTTTACTTTAAATTTCCATTCGAAGCAAACACACAAGGTATTCCTTCCTCTTCTGATTGAAACACTGATTTACTCAGACCCTGATTTGCACTAGGTCTGCAGAGGTCACAGTTTTCTGATGCTTTATCTTCACATAAGCCTCAAAATTTAAAGCATTACCTCTTATTGCCTCATGTGTTGCTATGAAAAACAGTAGTTCAGCTCTCTTGTTTCCAGAATTGACAATAGACATTGGAACGATTTATGTAAATTTTGTTTTGGGAGTAGATATCCACACAGTGTGTTAGATACTCCATTCAAGTCAGTTATTGAATGTGGCATTTTGGTGCACAAACTAAACGGTACTTTAAAAATCTGTGGTTTTGTCTCTGTCAAAGCTTCGCTCTTTGTTTTCATCCTGTTTTTTTTTCTTTAGACAGAAAATGTTGATGGTTTTTGTTTTTCTTTCTTGTCTTGTCCACTTTGAGGGGTAAAATGTTGGCACTCTGTGTATGTGTACTCTGTGTGTATGTTTAACTGTATGTGAATTTTACTACTGACCACAAGTGCTGGAGAGGGGTGGAGGCTGAGAGAGGTCAAGGAAAGAAAGGAGTGAATTTAATTCTTACTCTTTTCTCAAAGAAATTGTCATTTTTTTGGGATGAGATTCAGCGAGTCCTGCCTTGTCCTCTCCCGTCTCCCCCACTTCGATGAGCACTGGCTGCCTGTCTGTCTGATTGTCCCCCTCAAACACACACATACACACCCCTTGTAAACTATTATCTATTTAAATAGAATTTTAACAACTTTTTCTTTTGTGGTTATTTAAGTTTTTATTGATGGAAGACGGTGGAAGATTCAGGCTGCTTTAACAATTTGCAGAGTGTAAAATGTTTTCATATATCAAGTCCCCCTTACAAGTTCAGATAGTGCTTAGTATGGACACCATAAGGAAAGGAGTTTGAAGCCTATAACAATTGTTTGTTTAATTAAGAAGTCATTAGGAGGACAGCTACAGCATCATATACTCGCTGGGGTCAGCACTTTCTTAAAATGAATACACTGACTTCTTGATCTCTGATTATTTAACACTCAAAGATTGCCAGCCTGTTCACCTCTGGCTGCCCTGCACCCATTGTGCCACACTGCCTACACTATGTAAATGTTTTTGCTCACCTTTCTCATTTTAGACACTAATGTATGCGACGAGCTACAGAGTCAGAGAATGAACAGTGGACTCGGAAGTGAAATTGCCTCCAGTCCTCTCTAATCCAGAGGTTTACTTGCCATGAAAGTGGAAACATTCCTCACAGGCCGTCTGCTTTTAGGGTCGAGGTGGTCCAAGCCATTCCAAGTCCAGTGGCAAATATTTGAAGTAACACATTCTGTTGTCTTTGAATATGATTTTTACATTAATACTAGGTACTCAAGAGTTTTTTCATTTTCAAGATGAAACATCCCATTTAAGGTGTCTTTTCATTTTTAAATGCACTTGTACCACTCTGTTTTTGTTGATTGTAAAAACCTTGTGTTCCTGTGACATGGACATCAATACAACCTCTTTCCAATGATTTTTACTTTTTGTGTAAAGTAGTTGGTTATTTTTACAAGGTTGAGTGGCTGTTGGCAAAAGAGTCGTTGAGCACATTTTGAATATTTGACAAGGCACAAGGAAGGTTTTTCTTCTTTGCACTTGGAGCTTGGATTTTTTTTTCCTTTTTTGTTGGTTCTGTTTTCATGAGGGAAAGTTTTTTGATACTGACTGTTAAGTCAAAATATCAGATACTGTAAATAGTAATGAAACTTCATTAGCCTGTCCGTGAGATGAACTGTATAACTTGTTGTCAAACATGTTAAAACTTGGGAAACCTGAGTAAACAAAACCTCAGTTTCGTCCAATATAACAAATGCACATACAGTACAGTTAGACACTGTATTCTGCATTGTACATCACAGTATCTATTTGAAAAATACAACAAACTACGGGAACTTCACATAATCAGAATTTGTTTTTTCAAGTAACTCTTTGACCTATAGACTCTCCTTCTACTGTAAAGATACATAGTGGCTTTAAATTTAGATATACATACATACAATGTCTTTGTCAGTCTGGAAAGAGTAAAGATGACTGTAGAGTTTACAGGTGGGACTTTTTTTTATTCAGATGAACTACAAAATACTGGTTCATGTAAAAGGACTACAATGACATTTTGGGAGTTTGACCTTTATAAGATAAGAACTGACACCAGATTCATCAGCATGCTGCTGTGAGGTCTGACATTGGAAAGCAGTGCTAAAATATTCATGAGCTTCTTTAATACTGGATTGTTAGTTAGACATAATGACTTTTTTGATTGGCAAAATACACAAATAACTTTCATATACTACTCTCAGTGCCATACGATCTCTTTTGATGGGTTTATTTTGAATTATTAGACTTAAAGCTGCACTAATCAATAGTTTATATTGATGATGTATGATCATAGTGGCAAACCTGCAGAGAATTATCACCCAACTCTACAGTTCCTCTTGGTTCTCCTGAACACTTCAGTGTGTTTCAGCTCGTTGTTTTGGTTTTATGGCCTGCAACTTTAACCTTTTGATCGTCTCACCTCTCTCATAAAGTTACTTGCCTGACTGATAAACTAACTGTACACTACCTGTGTACAGTTAGTTATGTTTAGCAGCTAGTTACTAACTAGAGACTTTAGCAGTGAAATAGACTGATATTTTCTCAAGAGCTGGTGGAGAAGAAAACAGAGTTAATAGAATATTGGTTAATATTGGACTTAAAATGAATAGCAATTGTTTGCTAACATGTACTAGCACTGCCAGGCATAAATTAAAATATCAGTGTTAAATTTGGATCACTAAAAAAATCCTCATCTTTTTTGGGGTAATAGTCCCTTACAACATAATTGTGTAGCAAATAATTGGACTTTTAGCTTTTGAATCAGGATCATTATCGACTTCCACTGCAAACTGTGACACTAAGAAGGGCAGTTTAGTTGTATTTCCTTCAGTACATATTCAAACTTCGGCCTGTGCCACCATGGCACAGAGAGAGGAGAGAGAGGACAGAGAAACGCAGTCTGTACGCTAACGCCGTTAGCTAGTTTCCTACCCACCAGAATGGAGCCTGGGGGTTGTTTCTTGTCAAGCCATGAGTTTTAACCTCTGTTATTCCTGTCCTGTTTATGTTAAAAAACACACATTTAAACAGACACGCACAATACCATATTCTGACACAAACAGCAGTGTACCATTAGACGCCACGCTCACTTCAGCATCACACACAAACACTCCTTGACTTTACTCTTATTAGACATTTGGTGTGACTAGTCTCCCCCAGGCCCTCCCTGAGGCCTCTGGCTGTCGTGTCTTCTCTCCCTCTGTTTTTCGTCCTCTCTCTTCCCCTTGTCCCATTTCCTTGCCTCCAGTTTCCCCCAATAATGAGAGCATCTTTTACTGTTGGACTAGTTAGATAAATTAAAGCAGCAGCCGTGTTTGTTCACTTAAGATAGTGAAGTCAGCATGCGATATACATTAGACAAGATATGTAGTGAGATTTGTTGACACTGTACATGTAGTGTATATGATTGTTGGATATAAAGGGAATACTATACGATGATCCAGATGTAATATTTTATTGTTCCATCATAATTAATATAAATATATGACTGAAAAATCAGTAATAAACTTCCAACTTCCCCTTACAGAGTTGAACCTCGGCTGTTTTTTTTTTTTTTTTACTTTTGTGACTGACAGTTTGTTCACTATCACCATTAGATCTTTTCTTTTTCAAACTTTTACACAGGTGCATCATTTTCATCTCTTCTTAAAGGTTTATTTGTCAGGGCTGTGGTTGCTTGTGTTTATGGCAATATTTTTTTTCCATAGTCTCAGGCTTTTTGAGCGCTTATCTCCCATTCATTTGTAATGAAATGTGTCTATTATTTAAGACTTTTTGCTGTATAATGTCTTTTGAGTTAACTAAATTTGACAGACTGGATTTTAAGGCACAGCTTTGCCTTCACACTTTTTGTTTTTTGCAGAAAGTAGAGAAACTGGGTTCAAGGTTTTAAGTCTCCAGTTTGCTCAAGTACCATGGAGCAAGAAACTTGCCATTTAGAGTATTTTAGTACATGTGCAATATGTTCATTTTGTTTTTTGAAAGGTGTGAGTCATAGATTAAATCTTCTTTAGCAGAACAAAAGCCAAATCATAATGATACTGTATCAAATACTACCTTCATATTTTGAAAATGTATAATGCAGTTGTTTGGTGATTAGTACTCAATCATTAAGTCATTATTTAACATGAAGAGTCACCCTATGACCTGTACAGTGGAGCCTTGACACTGGAGATGGTGAGAGAACAAAGAATAAGTCTGACTGAGGATCTAGATGGATGTTATCTGGAGTGGGAATCCTGACGGACCAATCAGAGAGCTGGTGCAGATGAAAACTGGGGGCGAATGGAGTGGAGCTGTGTCGTGCCAATCAAGACACTGAAATGACTGCTCACAGCTGGTGAGAGACGAACAGATTTTTACAGCAACAAAATGATTGGTTGTGTTAGAAAGGAAACATTGAAAAATATTGTAAGCAGAATTAATTATGTAAGCAGCATTATTGTTTTTCTGTAGCTGCACTTGACATCTGACATTTAATAAGAATAATTAGAACAAACAGCAGGAAGAGCCTTGAGTAGCTGGTCTCCATAAAAAATAATAGGGAATAAATAATAATAAAAAAAAAAAAAATACTAGCTCAAGATTAGTGTGAGTAATCTGATGGGTATTTAGGAACAAAATAATCAGTCATATCTCTCACTGACATTGCCTGTCTTCACCTAAAATGACACATTTTATTGCACTGATGTATCATCTTGAGAAAGTAGCCCCAAGCCTTTTCCCCTTAACATGAGTCATTATATGCATGGAGCACACAACATGTCAGCAGCACTGGACTGTGGATTTGTCACAGGGAATCAGTGTTGTGTGTACTGTACTGTATATTTCTACTGTTCTGTGTTGTACATGTGCGTGTACAGTATGTGTGTGTTCCCTCTTTGTCAATCTGTGGCTGCTGGGTGGCTTTGTGTTGTCGATCGATATGATGATGACTTACTTACACACATGCTCACACTCACGTGCACACACACACACACATGCAGGAGAATGCACTCTTTTTGTGACAGTGAATATACTTCATGCGCGCACACACGCGCACAGCCTTACTCAGCAAAGAAAGGAAGTGACACTATTAGCTGTTGTTGTGCCCAACTGGCAGCTGATAAACCAGACGCCAGCTTTATCCTCACATTCTCATCTCCTCTTCCTCTCCTCTTTTTCTCTCTCATTTCCTCTCATCCCTCGCTGCTGCTGGGCAGGGTCGGAGAGGTTAGTTTTAGAGTATAATCCATCACAGTTTGTTGATTACCTGCTGCAAATCCTCAGTGATCACCGAGACAATAGAGTCTCAGAGGAGACAATTGGTTTGGGAGATTATGTACATTTAATCCAGATGCAGTAATGTACTCTGATTATCACCTGCGTCATTTGCAAATGTCCATACCTCCGTAAACAAATCTGTGGAATCTGTTCCAACTATGTCTCCCTTCTATTTCACAAAAGTCATTATTCTGTTCTCTCTCATTATCGCCATCTAACCAGATGTAACTACCTCAATCCTTTTCTTTCTTTTCATCCTTTTCCTGCATCTTTTTTATTGAGATATAACAAAATCATTCTTCTTCACTGCCTTATCCAAACACTCTCCCTCCTCCAGCTCAAAACAGACTTAAATCCCAGCAGGAAAAACAGATCATTTCTCTCTCATCCTTCTCCCACTCTTTCAACAGTCCCTTTTTTTTCCATCTTCCCATCTCTTCCTTCCACCCAGTCAATCTCATTTCATTCCAAACTCCTTTATCCCTCCTATTTGCCTTACAGTCTGATCTACCCTTCTCTCAGTCACAGCCACTATATCGTCTGCTCTCTTTCTTTGATTGCATCTGTTTCTTTTTATCCCTCCCCCTCTCTGTCTCTTTTTATCCCCCTCATCCTCTCACACCAGTCTATCCGTCTCTCTCCCTCTCCCTCTCTTTTCTCTTCTCTATCCTCGCTGACATTGCTGTTTTTATCCTTTCACAATTCTCTGAACTGTACTGGACATCCTCTTTATTTCTCTAGCCATAAGTCCTTCCTCTCAGTCAATCTGCCAATCATGTTTTCTGCCTTTTCTTTTTCTTCTTCCTTTTTTAAAGGGGGCACAAAGTTGGTAAATGGTCATTCTTAAATATTATGTCATTTTTGATAAACTTGTTTGAACTAATACGGAAGATAACATAATAATAGGTAAACAAAAATGCTTCTATGTATATAGCAATGTATTTATTTTTGAAAGAATGTGCTTTAATATTCAAACAGCCATACAGCTGTAGTGTTAGATAAATGCCTAGACACATTAAGAAGACTGACAATGCTTGGGATTATGATGGATATTTCATTTTTTCAACATTTCAAAAAGATGTTTTTAAATTTGCTGAATTCTTTCGCAGTAATCTTGCATGAAGCCTCCATCACTATCTGCCATGGACACCGCATTGCTAGTGTGATATTGCAAAAAACATCTTTTTTTCTCTTCCTGCTTCATGAAACACATTGTAATGCTGCTCTTCTGATTCCAGTCGTCTCTAAATGACCAAAACAGAACTTTCCTCTTTTGATGAGGAAAAACATTTTGTTTGGTGAATACTAATTAGAAGTTGTTTGCAAAAACTGCAGAGCCAATTAACCAACTAAGAGGTGTCAAAATCAGTTTATGCGTGGAGGCAAACGTTTGGTCCCAGGAGAGGCGAGGCGATCGATGTAGCGTGTCGCTTCCTGTCTTCTTCCTCATCCCACAGGGTGAATCTATGTCAGCACCAACTCCATCACTTCTTTCTCATGCCTCGATTTGTTTATTGCTCTCTCTCTCTGTGCCTGTTTGTCTCAAATTCTGGTCACATTCACTCTCCTCCCCCTCTGTCTGCCTCTCTTTCTGCCTTCCTCCTCACTCACTTTGCAGCTCTCCTTCGTTTTTCCTGTCTGTCTCTTTTTGTTTCTGTCTGCATCCTCCCTCTTGTTCCTCCTCCTCCACTCCCCTATCTCTCCCCCAGGACTGTTGTGTTTACTCTTCGTCTCTTCGCCTCGTTCTCCTCCAGCGGAGGATGGAGACGTGTCTTGCCGTTGTGGTTACCGTGGGGTTGCTGTGGGAATAACAGCTGCCACTTCGTTGTTCAGAACTGACAGAGAAGAACTAGAAAGGGATGAAAAAGGAATAGACTAAAAAGATGCAAAATATAAACTGTTTCAAACCTCTAAGTCAAAGTTTGCCTTTTTCCCCCTAATTTCCCTAACTGTGTTCATATAACATGAATGCATCTATGAGCAAACACATACACCTGGACCACAAATCAGAAAAGTGGAAACACTCTCACCTCCCTACATTGTCCGCTATTCCCAAAGTGCCTCAGAGCAAATCAGGAAACCACAGTAGAGGTGTTTATTGGCCAACAGAGCAACGCAGCGGTTGTTCTGGTCAGGTCCCAGGTGTGTAAGCTATGTGTGTGTTTGTGTGTGTGAGAATATAAATCTCCAACAACCGCTCCCCTCTGGCCAGTGCTATAAATATGATAGTGTTTCTCATGTTGCCAGGTTAGATAACAGCTAAAAAAAAACAGCGGTGAATGCTGACGAGATAATTAACTGTGAGGCAGTTTTGTCAGTTTGCTGAAATTAATGTAAAAAGAAATGCACAAACAAGGTGAGTTTGCAGGTTGACCTCATCTTACCCAGCAAGCATTCCATAGAGACTAAGTGATACTGTGACATGATGGCATTTTATACACATCATGTTTTGGAGTCTAGTTGCTACCTTTGTTTGTCTTGGGCAGGTCACATTAAGTTTGTTTGTTAGAGCTTTGTTGCTGAAAACAGGTGCCTTCTGCTGCTGGAAACAAGGCTGATGAGCAGTGACAGTGAACCAGAACATTAAAGCTGCAGGTCAGACAACCAAGACAATGAGCTAAATGAGGCTAAAACTCTCTGAGCTGAGGCACACACCAGAGTTTGGACATAATTCTCCAAAGGTGTGTTGCTACATAGTCTTTTGACCCATTATTAACATAAGAATATTAATTAGTGCAGCTTTTAGGAAAAAGAGAAATGGCTAAGAATGAAGAAAATTGCCTCATGAGACTAAAAAGAACTCTGTACTGATCAGAGCCTCTCCCACCACAATCACTAAGCCATTGTTTGCTTGAATTAGACAGGCCCATATGATTCAAGCCCTTTGGGATGCTGATTTGACCTTTTCATCACTGTTTGATCAGGGAGAAATCACCTGAAAATCCAGCCTAATCCCCTGTTTAGACAGCCATAAAACTTGTCCCAATGCAACACAGTTGATTCAGCCTGGTATATTCCCTTTGGTGTGACCACTCATGAATTCAAACAGGCCCCAGATGAAACTGAACTCTGGCAAATGTTTGGAAGAGGACACTCTGCACACTTACCATAGAGCTAGTATCAGAGTCATGGTCAGAATAAGATGAGACTGAACATACATTTCAGCGACTTGTTGCATCAAAAGGCCTTGGCATTTACATTTGACTGGGAAATTTATATTTTCAGTTTTTGGTAAGGGCTTAACTCCTGTAGGACTTGTATAATAGGACACAGCTGCTGAATGTTCGTCATTTTGCTTTTTAAATGAACAGTATGTAAATCAAAGCAGAAGATGCTGAGATATGCTGACTTTTGCTCCTTACTATGGGTTGAGCTTTGGCAACAAATAACAACAATTTGTTTGACTCTCCATCCCTACATTGTATAATTTGTAGTTTCCAAGCCTGAGGCCAGATAATCCTGATGACATCACTGTGACATAATCAGGGATATGTTCTCTGAGGTTATAAAGCTTTTGTCTGTGAAAGTCGACTGACATTTATGTGTAAAATTCCCCTTTGACTGTGTATTTGTATTGAAACAAATCGATTCAATTCACTTTCAGATCAGGTAGAACAAAATGTAACAAAAAAATTATAGCGTGTTCCATGAGCTGGAGATGTTTGCAGTCTAGTGAACATACTAGAGAAAGTGAATTATGCAGCAACAAATTATTGTTATTATTATTACTCAGTAAACTCCTGTCATAAATCAAACATGCAGGCTGACAATGATAACTGTTGTCAAGGCAAACAGTCTTTTCTGCTCTTTCTTTGATCTCTGCTCATTATCGTGTTTATTCAGGTGTTGATTGGAGATTGGAAAGTTAATTAGTATTAATTTCTATTTATGTGATTCATATCCAGGCCCCTCGATGTGTCATGTTGATACGATACTGACAACAAAGATCTAGGAACGGCAGACTTTGATCAAATCTTCAGATAATATATAATTTCTATTTACTGAACAGCATCAGGCACGCAGATTGAACACAAACACAGACTGTCACAAAGTAATACATGTATTCTCATAGTGTATTTGAAGTGGAAATGAAGTGCAAACATTTTAGTAGATCAAATTAAGCTTACAATCAACCAGTCCTTTATTGTGCTGCAATCCTGCTTTTAAACGGGCAAGTGATCTGCCATTTTCATAACAGACCAGAGTAATATGATAAAAGTACTATTTTTCATCATGCTAGCAGCTTGTCTCTTGAGTAAGTCCACAACTTTGGTCCAGATTGAAATCCTTGAAAATATTAAAATAAAATATATCCTGAAAATATTAGATGGGTTGCCATTAACCTTTACACAGACATTCATGAATCCTAGACTTTGGAGATCCTCTGACTCTTCCTTCAGCAGTTTTCTTTTTATATACAGTCTATGGTGACTTAAGTTCATTAAACCTGTCATCCATTCATATTTATTTATTCATTCGAGGTGGACCAAAATCGACCAGCCAATCAGCGTTTTTCTGCCAATGTTAGCCGACGTATGTCGTCATTGGCTGCGACGTGTCTTGCCATTGGCTACAACCGAGGAGCTCAGAGAGGCGGAGAAACGAGGTCGGAAAGCAGATTTAAAACCAAGCTTCAACCGTTGCTTCTGTTTGCCAGTCCTGTGAGAAAATGTCCTTAACGGAGAGGTCTGGATGCTAAAACAAAAGCTGCTTTTTTGTCGAACACGAGTGAGACTGGACTGAACACTCCTGCAGCGCGAAGGTATGGCAAACAGTTAGCTGCTAGCGTTAGCATTAGCCTTATCGACGAGCGTTAGCATTAGCTTGTAATGATATGGTTAAATTCCATTATCGTGAGTCGTTTATATCGCGTGAGTGTTTTTGTGTTTCTGTGACTGAGGCGTCCCTGACATGAGTTGTGGAGGGTGGTAATTGTTTACTAGTCAGTTTGTCTCCAAACATTTTACTGCTTCTTTGTAATTTTGTGCTCCAGCTTGGTCATTTTAAGTCAGTTTGTGGCGGATTATCAAGTCGATGTGATCTATTTGTGGTGGTATTGCATAGTTTTGCGTCTCTAGCTCTCTCTACTTATGGTCAGCTTCTTTGTGGTTGTTTTGCATCATATTGTATCTTTGTAGTTTTGTGTCTATTCCTGGCCATTTAAAGTTTCTTTGTGGCCATTTTGCGTGTCAGTGTGGCAGTTAAGCATCTCATTGTGATCGTTTTGCGACTCAGCATTTTGTAGTTTTGTGTGTCTTTGTAGCTTTATAGTAGAAAACTGTCCATAGATATTCATTGATCCCCTGTTGTGTATATTATTGATTAGAAATCTGTTTGTGGTGACTTGAGACTTTATTGAGCTCAGTTTTGAGTTAAATACAAGCTTGAAAACTAGATTTTAAATCTGTGCTCCTCCATAAGTTTTAAGCTTCAAGAGTAGGTCACAATGTATGAGCTGAGATCACTGTTAGAAATCATTATAAAAACTATTTTAAAATTTGCTTTTCTCTCTGAGATCAATAAGGCTGTATTCTAGTAACATGATTAATTTATTCACCTCAAAACTCACAGTCTGATTGTCAAGGTTCTAGTGTTTAGTTTTCAGTGTTGTTTTCCTCTACACTATTTCTACACTGCATTCTTTATAATTAGGTTATTTGTTTTTCAAGTGTTGTACTTGTGTTTTCCAGGTTTACTCATTCAGCTGCTGCAGCCTGGACAGAAACAGCAGCTCTCACCTTAAAAGACAAACAGGTATGTGTCCTATAGATTTACCCAGTCTGAAAAAAGGTGTTGATGAGCTGAATTATTAATATCAGTAACATTTAATGAGTTTAGTATTGAATATAATAATAACTGAACATAATAACAACTGATTAATCATGTCTATACATGCCACCTTCAAACATTTGCACTCTACACTTTATATTTTAATTATGTATATTTATGCTCCTTGTGTATATATTTATGCTCCTTGTAAATATAGGTTTTACTTTTTGCTCTTTTTTTTATTATTATAACTGTCCTTTAGCACCGATATACCAAGACAAATTCCTTGTATGTGCAAACTTACTTGGCAATAAAGTCTGATTCTGATTCTGATAAATTGTCAGAAAATATACTAGTTATGATCATTAAAAAAAACAACCTCAAAATAGTCGTCAGTTAATTTTCTGCCTGTGGACTGAAGTATAGTAACTACAAAATACCACAAGATAAAACCCTGCTTTCAAAAATTTACTTAAGTGAAAGTTTTTATTATGCAGGTCACAGTAATATACATGGTTCCTCCAATGGTTAGTTGACAAACAATTAATATAGAAAGTTAAGATTTAAGATAATCATTTTAGTTAATTTTTCCCAAATATGTATTGTCATTGATTCCTAAAGATGTGATGCTTTTTCTTGTCATGTGACAGTAAACAGCCCATTTTCTGAGACACTCCTCTAATGTTTGGGAAATTTCCTGGTCTGACTGTAATGTTGAATATTTATGTGTGTTTTGGGGTTAAACTGTTGATGAGGAGTAGGTCATAGTGTATTGATCATATATTTCTCTTTTTATTTCCTCCAGGTGTCACCACTTCCTCCATGATCACACAGAGTCTTCGTACAATGAAGAAGTTCTTTGAAATCAGGACTGAGGCCTCCAGGTAATTCACAAACAGCTTTACATCAACACAGAGCACTGACATTAAATTATATATCTTCAGAAATTGATCTGAAGTCTGAATAATTTGTCACCAAAAGAATTCACTCATTATTAAAGTTTATTTACATAGTTCGTGAATGTACAGTTCAAAGAAAATGAAGAATTTAAATATCAGCTCTCTTTCTGTCTCTCTCTCTCTCTCCGTCTGTCTCCCTCGCTCTCTTAAGCTTGGCACACACTAAAGGATTTTAAAAATCGTACTCGATGTAGAAAATGTGAGAGACCACACATATGACAACAGATAATGTCAGATTCCACAGTTTTGTTCTTATAGTGTGCGATGTGCAACGAGACCAAAACAGCACGCCACACACTAACAGATTCACCACCAACAACCAGAGTCTGGACTCTCAGAACTGCTTCTTCAGTCAGCTTGCTTCCTGATTGGCTATCACTCCTTTCCACTTGACAATCCACAGAGTGCGTGCCCGGCTTTCCTCTGTGTACTCCCCACATTCAGGATTTTCGATCGTAAATATTGAACATATTTAATAATCGATCCGATTGTCTTCAGAGCAGATCAGGGAGGGTAAAATCACTCTTAACATGCTGCACACCACAGGAAAATCTGACAAGAACATCTTTAGAACCAACCGATCTCTCTAATTCCGTCTGTCTCCTTCCCCCTCTCTCTCTACCTCCTACTCATTCTCTGTCTCTTCCTTGCTCTCTCACTCTCATGCTTTCTCTCTTTATCTGCCCCCCCCCCCCCAACACACACACTTTCTCTCCCTTTCTCTATCTGTTTCTCTTTTCTCTCACCCTTCCCCCTCTCTTTCTCCCTCTCTCTTTCTTTGTCTCTCACTGTCTTTCTCATTAGTACAGTAAATTATAAAAATGTAAAGAACTTATTCAGTTCAGTGTCACACTAGAAACACTGTCATTTTGCTTCATTTTGGCTTCTATCAACCAAATTTAGTTCAAAATTTAACTGACTTTGAAGATAAAAACATTTCCATCCACTGCTGTTGTGTGACTATCAGCTGGTGGAGTCAGTTCTCCAGTCAGAGCAGCTTCTTCTGTCCTTGTGTATAAAGCAAATTTAACTCTTCGACTAGATTTGATAAGTCCAGAACCAGTTAGTCCACACTGGTTTCTTAGTAGATTTCAGTTCAACACCCAGAAACTCTGTACACTGTGCTTTTATTTTGATGTGTTAAAAGTCACGTTTATATTAAAGTTTGTTGTGTTTTTCTCCACAGGATTCAAACTTCAACCATTAAAGCACAGAGAGAAGAGACAGACATGAAGACATTTTCAGAAGGTCAGTGTTATTCTTTTCAGTCTGACTCTGTCATTATCTCAGCTGCAGTTTGACACTTTAAAACCTCTTGTCTGGAACAAATTAAAGCTGCTGTAACTTATCGGTTGTAATTAGTATTAACAGTATAGCTGCAAAAAATAAGTTTAAAAATATGGAAAACTATTTTTGACCATATACAAACTTAACAGAATATATAAAACCTTAATTTAGAATAGAACAGAATAGAATAAAAACTTTAAATTGATAGTGGAAAACCTTTAAATATTAAATATAATATTAAATATATAACCAAACCTTCAAAAATTTGTCTTATAAAAATAAATATAAAACCTTCAAAAATACATTGAAAACCTTAAATAAATAGCTCTAAAAAGTAAGTATGAAATCATTTAAAAATACATTTCAAACCCTAAAGGAATAACTCTAAAAATAAGGATAAAACATTTAACAAACCTCATAAAAGAGGTTTGATAAATAAGGTTAAAACCTTTAAATCTTCAACTTTTAAAGCTAGTGTAAAGCAAATTCTGAGATTTGTCTGTAAAAACATTATTTATGTTAGAAAATACTGGTTAGAGTGAGGCAGTAACACACTTGCCCTCAGAAAGTGAGTTTATTATCAGTGTAACTGTTTAAATAAACATCAGTAATATGACTGCATATACAATGCAACTTGTTTCTTGAGTCCTTAAAGACAGGCCATTTGATCAACAAAAACAAAAAGCTCCGGTGGCTCAAACATGTTTGGAATAGAATGCTAACTGTCACTGTGCTGCACTGAGTAGGCGTGGTTTCAGCATCTCAGCAGAGTGCGCTCCTTATTTTTTCTTGATTTTGAAACCTAATTTTATATATTTACCAATTTTTTTAACCATTCAAATTTAGCTGGGTGGTTAATAGCACATTTTTCTGTGGTGTTACTAACTCAGAACACCATTAGTGTAACTGCTTTACACAAACTTTAAAAGTGTGTATATACAGTATATAAAACCTTTAAACCTGTACAAAATAAATAAATATTTTTAAAACCCTTAAAAATATATTTAAAAATAAAACAAGTATGAAACTTTCTGAAAATTAATTTTAAAAACCCTAAAAACTATATATCTGAACAATGAGTGTAAAATGTTAAAAGTAAAAAGTTAAGAAGTATAAAACCATAAAAAATAAAATTTCAAAATGCATCTAAAAATTAAAACATGAGAATCTTAACATTTTTTCTTAAAATGCAATAAACTGATTTGTGTAACAATAAAGAAAATAGAGAAATGCAACTTAAAAGTTTAAAAAGACACTTAATTATTTTATTCCAGATAACATTTAACAAATCACAGAAAAGATAATGACAGACATTTCACCTCAAGGAAACACTTGTTAGAGCTGGTTAGAGTTAGTGTTAATGTAGTTATGAGCACATTTTACAAAGATGAACACATCTACGAAGTGCCTTTGTGATCATTTAACTACTTGTAATTCAGTTATTAAATAGTTGTATCATAAGCCATTGAATGTTCTCAAAGGTGTTTAATAAAGTCTTTGAAAAAAATGTGCCCATGACTACATTACAGATGTTAGAGAAAAACAGTGTTTTCACTTTAACAACAGGAAACCAGCACTGTTTACAGCAGTTAGATGGTGGAGGTCTTTTATCTAATTAACAGCTTCGCAACACTTTTGTTTTCTTTCATCCACTTCAGTTCTTCAGCTGCTGTTGTCTTCTCCTCCTGCAGAGAAAAGAAAACATGTTAATCACAGAAACTGATCAGTAAATCAAAATATTTTTATGACATACTATTCTGACATGTTTTTATGCCTTACTATATAATCACAGTTTTTGACACCTTACTATGGCTTTTTTTTGATAGTTTTTGATGCCTATCATTACTGTGACATTCTTGGACCATTTTTTCATGCCATACTATGTACTTTTTTGACCATTTTTGAAGCCTTATTATACTATGACTTTTTTTTGATGGTTTTGGAAGCCTTATTATACTATGACATTTTTAGACCAGTTTTGCAGCCTTATTATACTATGACCTTTTTTGATGGTTTTGGAAGCCTTATTATACTATGACTTTTTTGACCATTTTGAAGCCTTATTATACTATGACTTTTTTGACCAGTTTTGGAAACCTTACTATATACTATGACATTTAGACCATTTTAAACCTTAGTATACTATGACTTTTGACTGTTTTGAAACCTTATTATACTGTGACTTTTTGATGGGGAAGCTTCCTTATTATACTATATTTTTTTAGACCATTTTGGAAGCCTTATTATAATATGACTTTTTTTACCCTCTTTTTGATGGTCTGTGGACTTTTTTTTGATGGTTTTGGAAGCCTATTATAAGGACTTTTACCCCTCTTTTGATGGTTGTAGTTTTATACTATGACTTTTTTAGACCATTTTTGAAGCCTTATTATACTATGACTTTTTAGACCAGTTTTGAAGCCTTATTATACTATGACCTTTTTTTGATGGTTTTGGAAGCCTTACTATACCATGACTTTTTTTAGACCATTTTGGAAACCTTACTATACTATGACTTTTTTAGACCAGTTTTCAAGCCTTATTATACTATGACTTTTTTAGACCATTTGAAAGCCTTATTATACTATGACATTTTTAGGCCATTTTGGAAGCCTTATTATACTATGACTTTTTAGACCATTTTGAAGCCTTATTATACTGTGACTTTTTGATGGTTTCGGAAGCCTTTATTTATAATATGACTTTTTTTTACCTCTTTTTGACAGCTATTGTGGAAGCCTTAATACTAATAGTGACTTTTTGACCATTTTGAAGCCTTACTATACTATGACTTTTTTGATGGTTTTGGAAGCCTTACTATACTGTGACTTTTCTTTGATGGTTTTGGAAGCTTTACTATACTATGACTTTTTTTGACCATTTTGGAAGCCTTACTATACTATGACTTTTTAGACCAGTTTTCAAGCCTATTATACTATGACTTTTTAGACCATTTGAAGTTTTATTATACTATGACATTTTTAGGCTACTCTTGGAAGCCTCCTATTATACTGTGACTTTTTTGATGGTTTTAAAGCCTTATTACTAAGCGACTTTTTTATTCATTTTGGAAGCCTTATTATAATATGACTTTTTACCCTCTTTTTGATGGTTTTGAAGTTTTAATATACTATGACTTTTTTAGACCAGTTTTGGAAGCCTTATTATACTATGACTTTTTTTTTTTTGATGGTTTTGGAAGCCTTATTATACTATGAATTTTTTTGATGGTTTTGGAAGCCCTATTATACTATGACATTTTTAGACCATTTTGAAAGCCTTAGTATACTATGACATTTTTAGACCAGTTTTGAAGCCTTATTATACTATGACTTTTTTTTTACCTCTTTTTTGATGGTTTTGGAAGCCTTAATATACTATGACTTTTTAGGACCAGTTTTGGATGCCTTTACTATACTATGACTTTTTTTGATGGTTTTGGAAGCCTTACTATACTATGACTTTTGTTGACCATTTTTGAAGCCTTACTATACTATGACTTTTTTGATGGTTTTGGAAGCCTTACTATACTGATGACTTTTTATGACGGTTTTTATGTGCTCATTATACTAAGGACTTTTTTGTGATAGTTTTGGAAGCCTTACTATACTATGACTTTTTTGACCATTTTGAAGCCTTATTATACTATGACTTTTTTGACCATTTTTGAAGCCTTATTATACTATGACCTTTTATTGATGGTTTTGGAAGCCTTATTATACTATGACATTTTTAGACCATTTTGGAAGCTTTAGTATACTATGACTTTTTTAGACCATTTTTGAAGCCTTATTATACTGTGACTTTTTTTGTGATAGTTTTGGAAGCCTTACTATACTATGACTTTTTTGACCATTTTTGAAGCCTTATTATACTATGACTTTTTTGACCATTTTTGAAGCCTTATTATACTATGACTTTTTATTGATGGTTTTAGAAGCCTTTATTATACTATGACATTTTTAGACCATTTCAAAGTTTTATATACTATAATTTTCTTTTTAGACCATTTTAGTTTCCTTATTATACTGTGACTTTTTGTGATAGTTTTGGAAGCCTTTACCATACTATGACTTTGACCATTCTTTAAGTTTCCATTATACTCATGACTTTTTGAACATTTGAAGCCTTATTATACTATGACTTTTATTGATGGAAGCCTTATTATACTAGTTTTATTACTTTTTAACTACTCTTTTGGAAGTTTTAGTATACTATGACTTTTTAGACCATTTTGAAGCCTTTATTATACTGTGACTCCTTTTTTGTGATAGTTTTGTGTTTTACTATACTATGACTTTTGAATTATTTTGTGTCTTTATTATACTATGATCCTTTTTGACCATTTTGGCCTTATTATACTATGACTTTTTATTGATGGTTTTGGAAGCCTTATTACTATGACATTTTTAGACCATTTGGAAGTTTTAGTATACTTCAAGGACTTTTTTTTAGACCATTTTGGGTGCTTCCTATTATACTGTGACTTTTTTGATACTTTTGGAAGTTTTATAATATGACTTTTTTTACCCTCTTTGATGGTTGTAGTTTTAATATACTATGACTTTTTTTGACCATTTTGAAGCCTTATTATACTAAGGATCTTTTTTTTTTTTGATGGTTTTGGAAGCCTTATTATACTATGATTTTTTTTGATGGCTTTTGCCTTATTATTATATCATGACTTTTTTAGACCATTTTGGAACCTTACTATACTATGACTTTTTAGACCAGTTTCAAGCCTTATTATACTATGACTTTGTTTAGACCATTTGAAAGCCTTATTATACTATGACATTTTTAGGCCATTTTGGAAGCCTTATTATACTGTGACCTTTTGATGGCTCAGTTTTATTATAATATGACTTTTTTACCCTCTTTTGATGGTTGTGGTGCCTTTAATATACTATGACTTTAACCATTTGAAGCCTTATTATACCAAGGACTTTTTTGATGGTTTTAAAAGCCTTATTATACTCATGATTTTTGATGGTTTTAAGCCTTATTATACTATGACTTTTAGACCATTTTGGAAACCTTATTATACTTCATGACTTTTTAGGCTCATTTTGGGCCTTATCATAATGAGTTTTTTTTTTTTACCTTTTGATGGTTTTGGAAGCCTTAATATACTATGACTTTTTTAGACCATTTTGGAAGCCTTATTATACTATGACTTTTTTTAGACCATTTTGGAAGCCTTATTATACTATGACGTTTTTAGGCCATTTTGGAAGCCTTATCATAATGAGTTTTTTTTTTACCTCCTTTTTTGATGGTTTTGGAAGCCTTATTATACTATGACATTTTTAGACCATTTTGGAAGCCTTATTATACTATGACTTTTTTTGATGGTTTTGGAAGCCTTATTATAATATCACCTTTTTTAACCCTCTTTTTTGATGGTTTTGGAAGCCTTACTATATTATGACTTTTTAAGACCATTTTAAAGCCTTGTCAGGCTGGCGACTTTTTTTAGACCATTTCAGTTTTATTATACTATGACTTTTTTTTGATGGTTTTAAATTATTATACTATGACATTTTTAGACCATTTGGAAGCCTTATTATACTATGACTTTTTAGACCAGTTTTGAAGCCCTATTATACCATGACTTTTTTAATTTCTCTTTATTGATGGTTTTAAGCCTTACTATACTATGACTTTTTGACCATTTTGAAGCCTTATTATACTATGACTTTTTTGATGGTTTTGAAGCCTTATTATACTCATGACATTTTTAGACCATTTTGCAGCCTTATTATAATAAGTGAACTTTTTTGATGGTTTTGGAAGCCTTTTGACCATTTTAAGCCTTATTATACTATGACTTTTTAGACCATTTTGGAAGCCTTATTATAATATGACTTTTTTAACTTTTTTGATGGTTTTGTGCCTTTTACTATACTATGACTTTTTAGACCATTTTGAAGCCTTATTATACTATATAATTTTTTAAATGGTTTTGGAAGCCTTAATATACTATGACTTTTTAGACCATTTCTTGGAAGTTTTATTATACTATGACCTTTTAGACCATTTTGGAAGCCTCCTATCATAATGAGTTTTTTTTTTACCCTCTTTTTGATGGTTTTCAGTTTTATTACTATGACATTTTTAGACCATTTTGAAGCCTTATTATACTATGACTTTTAGAATTCAGTTTGAAGCCTTATTATACTATGACCTTTTTGATGGTTTGCAGTTTTATTTACATATGACTTTTTTAATCATATTTGGAAACCTTACTATACTATGACTTTTTAGACCAGTTTCGCCTTATTATAATATGACTTTTTAGACCATTTGAAAGTTTCCTATTATACTCATGACATTTTAGCCATTCTTCCTAAGTTTTATTATACTAGTGACTTTTATTGATGGTTTTAAAGCCTTATTATACTATGACATTTTTTAGACCATTTTGAAGCCTTATTATACTATGACTTTTTTTGGACCAGTTTTGAAGCCTTATTATACAAAGTTAGCACTTTTTTTGATGGTCAGTTTTACTATATCATGACTTTAGACCCCATTTTTGAAGCCTTATTATACTATGACTTTTTTGTGATGGTTTTGAAGCCTTTTGACCATTTTTAAGTTTTATTATACTATGACTTTTTTTAGACCATTTTGAAGCTTTATTATAATATGACTTTTTTAGACCATTTTAAGTTTTATTATACTATGACTTTTTAGACCTAGTTTCAAGCCTTATTAGTACTATGCACTAGACCATTTTGGAAGCCTTTATTATACTATGACTGACTTTTTAGACTATTTTGAAGCCTTATTATACTCATGACTTTTTTTGATGGTAGGTTTGAAGCCTTATTATAATATGACCTTTTTTAACTCCTCTTTTGATGGTTTTGGAAGCCTTACTATACTATGACTTTTTGTATTCCATTTTGAAGCCTTATTATACTATGACTTTTTTTTGATGGTTTTGGAAGCCTTATTATAATATGACCTTTTAAACCTCTTGATGGTTTTGGAAGCCCATTTACTATGACTTTTTACCATTTTTGAAGCCTTATTATACTATGAGACTTTTTTGATGGTTTTGGAAGCCTTACTATACTATGACTTTTTGACCATTTTGGAAGTTTTACTATACTATGACATTTCTTGAATTGAAGCCTTGAAGCCTTTATTATACTATGACTTTTTGTGATGGTTTTGGGAAGCCTTTTTGACCAGTTTTGAAGCCTTATTATACTCAAGGACTTTTTGTGATGTTTCAGTTTTGACCATTTTTGAAGCCCATTATACGCGACTTTTTTAGACCATTTTGGAAGCTTTATTATAATATGACTTTTTAGACCATTTTGAAGCCTTACTATACTATGCGGACTTTTTAGACCATTTTGAAGCCTTATTATACTATGACTTTTTAGACCATTTCTCCTTTGGAAGCCTTATTATACTATGACTGACTTTTAGACCATTTTGAAGCCTTATTATACTTCATGACTTTTTTGATGGTTTTGAAGCCTTATTATAATATGACTTTTTTTACCCTCTTTGATGGCTCGAAGCCTTACTATACTATGACATTTTTTAGACCCAGTTTTGTGCCTTTATTATACTATGACTTTTACCCTCTTTTGATGGTTGTGAAGTTTTACTATACTATGACTTTTTAGACCAGTTTTCGCCTTTATTATACTATGACTTTTTTGATGGTTTGGAAGCCTTATTATAATATGACCTTTTTTAACCTCTTTTTGATGGTTTTGGAAGCCTTACTATACTATGACTTTTGACCATTTTGAAGCCTTATTATACTATGACTTTTTTTTTTTTATGGTTTTGGAAGCCTTACTATACTATGACTTTTTGACCATTTTGGAAGCTCCATTATACTAAGGACATTTTTAGACCAGTTTTGCCTTATTATACTATGACTTTTTGTGATGGTTTTGGAAGTCTTTTGACCAGTTTTGAAGCCTTATTATACTATGATTTTTGTGATGGTTTTGGAAGCCTTGACCATTTTTTTGAAGCCTTATATACTATGACTTTTTTAGACCATTTTGGAAGCTTTTATTATAATATGACTTTTTAGACCATTTTAAGCCTTACTATACTATGACTTTTTAGACCATTTGAAGCCTTATTATACTCATGACTTTTTAGACCATTTTGGAAGCCTTATTATACTATGACTGACTTTTAGACCATTTTGGAAGCCTTATTATACTATGCGACTTTTTTTGATGGTTTTGGAAGCTCATTATAATAGACCTCTTTTTTTTTTAACCTCTTTGATGGTTTTGGAAGCCTTTACTACTAAGTGACTTTAGACCATTTTTGAAGTTTTATTATACTATGACTTTTTTTGATGGTTTTGGAAGCCTTATTATAATATGACCTTTAACCTCTTTTGATGGTTTTGGAAGCCTTACTATACTATGATTCTTTTTTTGACCATTTTGAAGCCTTATATACTATGACTTTTTTTGATGGTTTTGGGCCTTACTATACTATGACTTTTGACCATTTTGAAGCTCATTATAATATGACTTTTTTTACCCTCTTTGATGTGGTTTTGGAAGCCTACTATACTATGATATTTTTAGACCAGTTTTGAAGCCTTATTATACTATGACTTTTTACCCTCTTTTTGATGGTGGTTGTGGAAGTTTCCTACTATACACCATGCGACTTTTTTAGACCAGTTTTCTGCCTTAATATACTATGACATTTTTAGGCCATTTTAAAGCCTTATACTCATGACTTTTATTGATGGCCTGGAAGCCTTAATATACTATGACATTTTAGACCATTTTGAAGCCTTATTATACTATGATTTTTTAATCAGTTTTGAAGCCTTTTATTATACTAATATGACTTTTTGATGGTTTTAAAGCCTTACTATACTATGACTTTTTGACCATTTTGAAGCCTTATTATACTAAGGACTTTTGTGATGGTTTTAGCCTTTGACCATTTTTGAAGCCTATTATACTAAGGACTTTTTAGACCATTTTGAAGCTTTATTATATTATGACTTTTTAGATTCATTTTAAAGTTTTATTATACTATGACTTTTTTAGAGACCAGTTTTCAAGCCTTTATTATACTATGACTTTTTAGACCATTTTGGAAGTTTTATTATACTATGAATTGACTTTTTAGGACCATTTTTAAGCCTTTATTATACTATGACTTTTTTTGATGGTTTCCAGTTTTATTATAATATGACCTTTTTTAACCCTCTTTGATGGTTTTGAAGCCTTAATATGATATGACTTTTTAGCCCATTTTTGAAGCCTTATTATACTCATGACTTTTTTTTGATGGTTTTGGAAGCCTGGCTGTATTACACTTTTAACCTCTTTTTGATGTGGTTTTGGAAGCCTTACTATACTTAAGGACTTTTTGACCATTTTTAAAGCCTTATTATATTTTATGACTTTTTTTTTTTTGATAAAGCCTTACTATACTAAGTGACTTTTTGACCATTTTGGAAGCTTCTTACTATATCATGATATTTTAGACCAGTTTTAAAGCCTTATTATACTATGACTTTTTTGGTGATGGTTTTAAGCCTTGACCAGTTTTGAAGCCTTATTATACTATGACTTTTTGTGATGGTTTCGAAGCCTTTTGAATTACTTCCTTTTGAAGCCTTATTATACTATGACTTTTTTAGACCATTTTGAAGCTTCTATTATTATATTATGACTTTTAGGACCATTTTGGAAGCCTTACTATACTATGCGACTTTTTTTAGACCATTTTAAGTTTTATTATACTAGTGACTTTTAGACCATTTTGAAGCCTTATTATACTATGACTGACTTTTTAGACCATTTTTGAAGCCCCTTATTATATCATGACTTTTTTCATGATTTTGAAGCCTTATTATAATATGACCTTTTTTAACCCTTTTTTGATGGTTTTAAAGCCTTTACTATACTAAGGACTTTTAGACCATTTTTGAAGCCTTATTATACTATGACTTTTTTTTTGATGGTTTTGGAAGCCTTATTATAATATGACCTTTTTTTAACCCTCTTGATGCCGGTTTTGAAGCCTTACTATACTAAGCACTTTTGACCATTTTGAAGCTTCCTATTATACTATGACTTTTTTGATGGTTTTGGAAGCCTTACTACACTCATGACTTTTGGACCATTTTGGAAGCCTTATTATAATTGTATGACTTTTTTAACCCTCTTTGATGGTTTTGAAGCCTTACTATACTATGACATTTTTTAGACCAGTTTTGAAGCCTTTATTACACTAAGTGACTTTTTTTACCTCTTTTTGATGGTTGTGGAAGTTTTACTATACTATGACTTTTTAGACCAGTTTTCAAGCCTTATTATACTATGACTTTTTGATGGTTTTGGAAGCCTTTATTATAATATGACCTTTAACCCTCTTTTGATGGTTTGGAAGCCTTACTATACTATGACTTTTTTGACCATTTTTGGAAGCCTTATTATACTATGATCTTTTTTTTTTTTGATGGTTTTGGAAGCCTTACTATACTAAGGACTTTTGACCATTTCCTAAAGCCTTTACTTACTATGACATTTTTAGACCAGTTTCAGTTTCCTATTATACTATGACTTTTGTGGATATTTTAAAGCTTCTTTTGACTGTAGTTTTGAAGCCTTATTATACTATGACTTTTTGTGATGGTTTTCCTAGTTTTGACCATTTTTTGGAAGCCTTATTACTCATGACTTTTTTTTTTAGACCATTTTGGAAGCTTTAATATACTATGACCTTTTTAGACCATTTTGGAAGCCCTACTATACTAATATGACTTTTAGACCATTTGGAAGCCTTATTATACTATGACTTTTAGACCATTTTGGAAGCCTTATTATACTATGACTGACTTTAGACCATTTCAGTTTCCTATTATACTATGACTTTGATGGCTCAAGCCTTTATTATATGACCTTTTTAACCCTTTTGATGGTTTCAGTTTTACTATACTATGACTTTTTAGACCATTTTGAAGCCTTATTATACTATGACTTTTTTTTTTGATGGTTTTGGAAGCCTTATTTATAATATGACCTTTTTAACCTCTTTTTGATGGTTTTGGAAGCCTTACTATACTATGACTTTTTGACCATTTTGAAGCCTTATACTATGACTTTTTGATGGTTTTGGAAGCCTTACTATACTATGACTTTTTTGATTCATTTCTTCTTGGAAGCCTTATTATAATATGACTTTTTACCTCTTTTGATGGCTCAGTTTTACTATACTATGAGATTTTTAGACCAGTTTTGAAGCCCTATTATACTACACTTTTTTACCTCTTTTTGATGGTTGTGCCTTTACTATACTATGACTTTTTAGACCAGTTTCAAGCCTTATTATACCATGACTTTTTGTGATGGTTTTGGAAGTTTTAATATACCATGACATTTTTAGATCCACTAGCCTTATTATACTATGACATTTTTAGACCATTCTCGAAGCCTTATTATACTATGACTTTTAGACCATTTGGGTGCTCTTTTATTATACTATGACTTTTTTATGGTTTTGGAAGCCTTATTATAATATGACCTTTTTTAACCCTCTTTTTGATGGTTTTGGAAGCCTTAATATACTATGACTTTTTTGACCATTTTTGAAGCCTTATTATAGTATGCTGACTTTTTTGACCAGTTTTCAAGCCTTACTATATACTATGACATTTTTGATCATTTTGGAAGCTCTTAGTATACTATGATTTTTTTTGACCATTTTTGAAGCTTTAATACTATGAGTTTTTTTTGATGGTTTTTCAAGCCTGACTATACTATGACTTTTTTTTTGATGGTCTTAAAGCCTCATATATACTCATGACATTTTTTGGACCATTTTGAAGCCTTACTATAGTATGACTTTTTTAAACCATTTTTCATGCCTTACTATACTATGACTTTTTTGACGGTTTTGGAAGCCTTAGTATACTATGACATTTTAGACCATTTTTGGAAGCTTATTATACTTTGACATTTTAGACCATTGTAGTTTTATTATAGTATGACTTTTTGACCAGTTTCCTACCTTACTATATACTGTGACATTTTTGGACCATTTTCCATGCCTTACTATACTAAGGACTTTTTTTTGATGGCTCAGCCTTACTATAGTATGACTTTTTTTTTTTTTTTTACCATTTTTCATGCCTTACTATACTATGACTTTTTTGACCAGTTTTGAAGCCTTATTATACTATGACATTTTTAGACCATTTTGGAAGCCTTACTATAATATGACTTTTTTTGATGGTTTTTGAAGCCATATTATACTGTCAAATTTTTTGACGCCAGATCTTCCTTCTCCATTCATCTCTGTGTACCCTCTGCCTGTCTCAGCACCATGGGAACTCCCTGCCACCAGCCCTCCGAAATGACTCAAAACCCATCTTTTTAAGATTGCCTACTCAATTTTAATAACAGTCCCACTGCAACTTCACACCGCCCCTACATTTCTTTCTATATGTTGATTTTATCCATTGTTGTTTTATTGATTGTCTATTGTACAGTTTAATTGATTATTGTCTATTGTACAGTTTAATTGATTATTGTCTATTGTACAGTTTTATTGATTATTGTATATTGTACAGTGTCCTTGAGTGTTCAGAAAGGCGCTTTATAAATAAAAATGTATTATTATTATTATCATCATTTATACTGTGACATTTTTGGACCGCTTGATACTCATACTTTGCCATGACATTCTTTTTTTTTTGACCATCTTCATACTATCACATTTTTTTAGTAGTTTTGATGTCTTATTTATACTCATGACCTTTCTTTGACTGTTTTGATAATTTTTACATTTTTTGATGCCTTACTATAATATGATATTTTTCAATGGTTTTTGACTCTTTTTTCTGCCTTACTGTATAACAACATTTTATGACATGTTAAAAAAATATTACTATGATAGCTTTTTTTCATTTTGATGCCATAATATAATATTTTTACCTTCATTTTAGATTAGTATTTCCTCTTCATTGCTTTTATATTCCAGGATATTTTTACTGTTACCCTAGATTACTTTTACCCCTACAGAGAACTTTTTTTTATTACATATTACTTCTAAACTTACATAACTTTCACTGTTGCAAATTACATCTACTAACAGATTATTTTGCTATTTATCTTACTTCTGATAATGCAAATTACTTCTACTTTACTTATTAATACAGATTACTTACTTTACACATTATTTTATATGGTAGTTTACTTCTATTATTACACATTTCCCTGATATATTGGAATACTGAACCTAAACAATGTCAGTGCCTGTGTTGACATACATGTAGCTGTTTGTAATCAATTTTGTCTCTGAAATTATGGACAATGTCTCGCAATCATGGACAATGTCTCCCTTATCCTCAAATAATGTCTCTCCATCATGGACTAAGTCTCTCATGATTGTGAACGATGTTAGACAAAGTGGTTACACCTGGAGGAAACTTATAAGCATACAATGGAAAATGATCAATACACTACTACTCATTCCTATCACAGTTTTAACTGAAACACAAATAAATATTCAACATTATAGCTGAACCATTACATAATTTTTCTAGCCTTATTTGATAGGACAGGAGTGAGAGAGACAGAAACAGGGAGAGAGTAGGGGAACTACATGCAACAAAAAGGTCCGCCAGATTGGGAGTCGAACTGGGTCCACTTGCCTGAAACATTAAGGTTTATGGTACACTTAACCATTCGCTATGGAGGTGCGCTGGAACCACTCACGCTTAACAAAACATTTTTTATGCCTTTACTATACTATCTTACTTGATATTATAATTACTTTTACATTACTTCTATTAATAAGCAGATTACTTATACATTATTTTTATATAGTACATTACTTCATTCTAATACTTTCTGATATACTGAATACTGAACACAAACAGTTTAATGTCAGCGCCTGTGTTGGACAGCTGATGTAAAGCCGTTTGCAGAATCACCTGGAGGCTCTGTCCTGGTTCTCAAAGAACTCTTCATTGTATAAAGACTCTGTGATTTGGACTACGCCTTTGCACGACTACGCCCTGTGATCGCGGACAGTGTCTCTGAGATTATGACAAAGTCTCGTGATCATGGGACAATGTCTTTATGGTCGCGGACGATGTCTTGAGATCATAGACGGTGTTCTGTGATCATCGACAATGTCTCCATGATCGCTGGCAGCCATCAAATCGGTGACCCTGGCCTCACCGCCGATCTCTTCGCAAGGTCCTCACTAAGTATGGGACAACGTCTCAGACCAAGGACAACGCCCCTCCTATCTTTGACAAGGTCTCAAGCGACTGCGGACAACGCCCTCTGATCGTGGACGATGTCTCCCCTCATCCTCAACAATGTCCTCCGATCAAGGGACCATGTCTCATGATCGTACCCACGCCTTACACCGTGGGACTATGCGTGTGGTGGTGGAAGAAATGGTGACACTTGGAAGAAATCAAAGAGAAACATACAAAGGAAAATGATCAATACACTACTACCTATTTCTCATCAACAGTTTAACCATGAAAACACAGATAAATATTCAAAATTACAGCTGAACCAGAACATTTTCCAAACAGAGGGCTGTTTCAGAAAATGAACAGTTGACTGTCATCACCTCCTGAAGAACCAACAACAACAAATATTTGGGAAAAAGTAAATGACACACTGTGTGTCTATCAATCAATTCACTGAAGCAATCATATGTTATTGTAACTGCACAACAAAAACAAACACCATCAGTTTTTGAACGGTGATTTTAGTTTCAGGTGTTGATTATTCTTCAGTAAAAGTTCTATATTTCTTACACCACAGACGGTCACATACTGAATCATTATTTCACATTTGAAACCTTCTTCTTCTTATTAATGTTATATTATAAAAATGTCTTGTGTTTTTTTTTTTTTTTGTTTAATGAAGAACAAACTTACATTTACATAAAGGTCTTAACAGTGTTAATATTTCATTTTTTTTGCTAAATGGCGTAGAACTGGTCAATACATACTGTAAAGATGACTTGAACTTACTGTTGCAAACTAAGAATTCAGTAACAGATTACTTACACTATTACATTTACTTCTGATATTACAATTACTTTTTACATTACTTCAATAATACAGATTACTTATATTATTTTTATATTGCAGATTACTCTATTCTAACACTTCTTGATATACTGGAATACTGAACATAAAATAGTCAATGTCAGCCTGTGTTGAAGGCTGGATGTAAAGCTGTTTGTGAATTACCTGGAGGCCCTGTCCTGGTCTCCAAAAACTCTTCACTGTACGTAAGACTCACTTGCGATTGTGGGACACGCCTTTGTGATTGTGGAATTCGCCCTGTGATCGCTGACAGTGTCTCTGAGATTATGGACAAAGTCTCTGTAATCATGGGACAATGTCTTTATGGTCGCGGATTGATGCCCTGGGAGATCATAGACGGTGTTCGTGATCATCGAAGAATGTCTCCAAGGATCGCTGGCAATGCCATCAAATCGTGACCCCCGCCCCCGCCGACCCCATCGCAGTCCCCACGGCTACGGACAATGTCTCAGACCAAGGACAACGCCTCCCATCTTTAGATAAGGTCTCTAAGGATCATGGATGATGTCTCTGATTGTGGACAATGTCTCCCTCATCCTCAATAAATGTCCTCCGATCATGGACCAAGTCTCTGCGATCAGGACGACACTTACACTGTGATCATGTGGTGGAAGAAATGGAGACACCTGGAAGAAACCAAAGAGAAATATACAAAGGAAAATGACTACACACTACTAATTATTTCTAATGTCAGTTTAACCATGAAAGTGTCAGATAAATATTCAAATTACAGTTGAACCAGAACATTTCCAAACAGAGGGCTGTTTCTAGAAATGAAGCAGTTGACTGTCATCACCTCCCAAGAACCAACAACAAATAAAAATATTTGGGGAAAAGTAAAATGATTATTAATTGTGTGTCTATCAACTAATCACTGAAGCAATCATGTATGTTACTGTAAACTGCACAACAAAAACAAACACCATCAGTTTTTGAATGCAGGATTTTAACTTGTGTTGTTGATTATTCTTCAGTAAAAGTCTGAGTATTTCTTACACCACAGACGGTCACATACTGAATCATTATTTCACATTTCAACCTTCTTCTCATTAACACATATTTAAAATGTCTTTGTTTTGTGTTTTTGTTTAATGAAGAACAACCACATTTACAAAGGTCTTAACAGCAGCATATTTAAAAAAAATTTAAGTAAATGAGTGTAGAACTGGTCATTACATACTGTAAAGATGACTCTTAACTCTTACTGTTGCAAACTACATCTAGTAACAGATTACTTAAGACTATTGTTACATTTTACTTCTGATATTGCTAATTACTTTTTGTTATTACTTCTAGCTTATCACAGATTACTTATGGCATTATTTTTATATTGCAGATTTCTATTCTAACACTTTGATATACTGAATACTGAAATATAAACAGTTTAATGTCAGCCTGTGCTGATGAGCTGATGTAAAGCTGTCAGGAATTACCTGGAGGCCTTCAGTCCTGTCTCAAAAACCGCTGTATCAAGACCTACTATGATTGTGATGTAACGCCTTTGTGATTGTGGATCATTACTTCTGTGATCGCGATAGTGTCTCTGAGATTATGGACAAAGTCTCTGGTGATCATGGACAATGTCTTATATCATGATCTACGTCTCTGAGATCAGATCGTGTTCGTGATCATCGATAATGTCTCCATGATCGCTGGGCAATGCCACTGCCCGGTGACCGCCTCGCCTCGCATTCTATCGCAAGGTCTCTTTACGAAGCATGGGACACGTCTCAGACCAAGGACAACGCCTCTCCCATCTTTGACAAGGTCTCATGACCGTGGACAACGCTCTGGATCGTGGACGATGCCCTCATCCTCAACAATGTCTCTCCGATCATGGACTCAGCGTCCTACGATCGTGGATTTAATGCCTTGCCATCATGGACTATGTGGTGGAAGAAATGGTGACAATTCTGGAAGAAATCAAAGAGAAATATACAAAGGAAAATGATCAATACACTACTACCTATTTCTATCAACAGTGTAAATTAATATGAAAACACAGATAAATATTCTAAAAATTGTTGAAGTTGAACCAGAACATTTTCCAAACAGAGGGCTGTTTCAGAAAATGAACAGTTGACTGTCATCACCTCCTGAAGAACCAACAACAACAAATATTTGGGAAAAAGTAAAATGATTATTAATTGTGTGTCTATCAACTAATCACTGAAGCAATCATGTATGTTACTCTAAACTGCACAACAAAAACAAACACCATCAGTTTTTGAATGCAGGATTTTAGCTTGTGTTGTTGATTATTCTTCAGTAAAAGTCTGAGTATTTCTTACACCACAGACGGTCACATACTGAATCATTATTTCACATTTCAACCTTCTTCTTATTAACACATTTAAAATGTCTTTGTGTTTTTTTTTTTTTGTTTAATGAACAACCACATTTGCAAAGGTCTTAACAGCAGCATATTTTTATTTTTTAAGTAAATGAGTGTAGAACTGGTCATTACATACTGTAAAGATGACTCTTAACTCTTACTGTTGCAAACTACATCTAGTAACAGATTACTTAAGACTATTACATTTTACTTGATATTGCTAATTACTTTACATTACTCTATTAATACAGATTACTATACATTATTTTATATTGTGATTACTTCTATTCTAACACTTCTTGATATACTGAATACTAATATAAAATATTTAATGTCAGCGCCTGGGTGTTGACAGCTGATGTAAAGCTGCTTGTGAATCTGGAGGCCTCTGTCCTGGTCTCAAAAACTTTCGCTGTACCAAGACTACTATGATTGTGGACAACGCCTTGTGATTGTGACCATCAGATCGCGGACAGTGTCTCTGAGATTATGGACAAAGTCTCTGTGATCAAGGACACTTTATATTCAGGATCGATGTCTCTGAGATCATAGACGGTTCTGTGATCATCGATAATGTCTCACACCGCTGGCAATGCCATCAACCGTGACCCCCTGGCTCACTGCCGATCTCTATCGAAGGTTCAATACATGGACAATGTCTCAGACCAAGGACAACGCCTTCCATCTTTGACAAGGTCTCTCTGCGACTGTGACAACGCCTCTGATCGTGACGGTCTCCTCATCCTCAACAACACCCTCCGATCATGGACCATGTCTCCCACGATCGTGGACGACGCTCATGCACTAAGGCGGACTATGTGGTGGAAGAACAGGACACCTGGAAGAAATCAAAGAGAAACATACAAAGGAAATGATCAATACACTACTACCTATTTCTCATCAACAGTGTAACCATGAAAACACAGATAAATATTCAAACATAGTTGAACCAGAACATTTTCCAGTAAACAGAGGGTTGTTTCAGAAAATGAACAGTTGACTGTCATCACCCTGAAGAACCAACAACAACAAATATTTGGAAAAGTAAATGATTATTAATTGTGTGTTCATTAACCAATCACTGAAGCAATCATATGTTATTGTAACCGTACAACAAAACAACACCATCAGTTTTTGAATGGTGATTTTAACTTGTGTTGTTGATTATTCTTTCAGTAAAAGTCTGTTACTTTTACACCACAGACGGTCATATACTGAATCATTATTTCACATTTCAACCTTCTTCTCTTATTAACACATTTAAATGTCTTTGTGTTTTTTTTTGTTTAATGAAGAACAAACTACATTTACAAAGGTCTTAACAGTGTTATTATTTTTTATTTTTTAAGTAAATGAGTGTAGAACTGGTCATTACATACTGTAAAGATGACTCTTAACTCTTACTGTTGCAAACTACACCTAGTACAAACAACTTTACTTCTATTAAAATTGATTACTTATACATTATTTTCATATTGCAGATTAGTTATATTATTACACTTTTCTGATATACTGAATACTTTGAATATAAAATAATGTCTCTGCTGGGATAGTTTATGTAGCTGTTTGTTACCTGAGGCCTCTGTCCCGTCTCAAAGAACTTCTTCAAGGTATCAAGACTCTATGTGATCGTGACGATGTCTCAAGCGATCGTGGACCATATCTCTGAGATTGAGGACAATGTCTCTCTGATCACTTAACGGCGTCAGCCAAATTGGGGAACCCATCACACTTATTTTTGCACATCGCCTCTGATCATAACGATGTCTCCTCATCCCTGGCCAGTGTTCCTCCGACCATGTACAACGTCTTGAGATCATGGATGATGTCGTGGATGAAGTGGTGACACCTGGAGGAAATCAAAGAGAAACATACAAAGGAAAATGATCAATACACTACTACCATTCCTCATCAACAGTTTAAACCAAGGAAAATACAGAGAAATATTCAACATTAAAGCTGAACCAAAACATTTAACAAAACATTTTACGCCTTTACTATATTATATTTACTATATTTAGTAAAGTATTTATATACTATATTTTTTGACATGTTTGATGCTTACTATACAGTGGTGTTTTTTTGACATTTTTAACCATATACTACATAATAATATGACATTTTTGATGTCTTACTATAACACGACATTCTTCTTTTCTATTTTGATTACTATTACTTTTGCAATTGCTTTTTATATTACAGATTACTTTTACTGTTACCTCTAAATTACCATTTTTACCATTACATATTACTTTCATGTAATGCTCTATTGGAATTTCTCAGATCATTAAGGTCTTGAGGATGAAGCCTGGAAAGGCCTCTATTGAACTGGTCGATTTTATTGTTATTATCGTTTGAAATGAATAGCCTTTTTGAGGGCCTACAACTGCTCAAACAGACGCAAACTTTGCACATGTGCCAGATCTGTGAAAAGAGCATGCATTTTAGGGTCTCTCCTATGTGGTGCAAAATGGCCTAATAGTGTTCCCCAGAAATATTCAAAGTGATCCCCATTGGGCTTAGGGGTTTGTCGAGGTGGACGCAAATTCGACCACATATAACATGCCCAACAAAAGTTCCTGATATCATGACCTCAAACCAACAGGGAAATAAAATACTTTTGACTTTAATATTAAATATTGCCTATTTTTTCGCCATTTGAGGACATTGTATTGAAACTCCTCCTGGATATTTAAGAATCATATTGACTTCAAACTCAGTCACTATACTGTTAACGCTTTTGTGATTAAAAGTTATCAAAAGCTTGAGTTGGCCAGCGCGGACTGCAGCAGCACCTCAAATTTGGTTGTTGCTAACCCTGACATCCAGGTGTAAAGCAGCCGGTACAGCCGCACATAATACAAAATGACCAACAGACACAAACATGACAATACATGATAGACTATAACCGCGCTCTAAATGACCAGGATGAGGGTCCACAACCATGACAGGGACGTCAAGCCACGGAAACACAAACACCTTACCCACGCGATAAAACGTGTTAGCAGATGCTAACGCCGCTTAGCTAGTTCGCTTCCTTAGCCTTACCTTCACTGCAGGAGTGTTTAGCCCAGACCACCCATGCCGACAAAAACTGTCGTTTGTTTTAGTATCCAGGGCTCGACGGTAATTAAGTTTTTCACGGTATAGACAAACGGAGCTAACGCTTCAAAGGTTGGTTTTCCCGTTTCCTGGCCGTTTCTCCGCCTCCGCCGCCTATCGGCCACGCCTCTTCTGGACACTTTCTTTAATTAAAGGACGCTGGCTCACATTTCAAGTCTGAGATGGGGTGAAGTATTATAGTCAAATCAAGTATGTAGGTTTGTCTTGAAGTTATAGACTGAACATGACATTTCCGCTTTTCATTTCTGACATTGTTTCCTCACTGAGCTGATGGAGGGGTGACATAAATAGAAATTTCATTAAAAAAATCAGTAACCTTACAAACAACCACCTAATTTTGCTAATCCAAATTACGGCCTTCAAAGTTAATGAACAAGGGATGGCTCAGTGGTAGAGCCGCCAGGTTTTGCATGCATGAGGTCCTGGGTTCAATCATCACCATCTCCACCTCTGTAGAAAACTGAACCTCAGGAGGCACAGGGTTACTGTCTAATTGCAGCACAGATGTTTGATTTACACAAACATTTGGGGTACTTGCAAACACAGATATAAACCAGGGCTAATTTACTAACAGTTCTATTCAAATATAATTATATTACCATAGTCCATTTGCCAATTGCTTAGCATTTAGTGAAATTAGCATCTTAATCTAGAAAAATATCCTCAACCTCAAGGAAAGGTGATCATCGCTTATCATTAGAAAAGACACAGACACACTTCTGAGCATTTCCACAAATAAGTTTTATTTCATCTTGAGAAAAGTCAGTAGAGAAAAAGAAAAGTTTCTGTCTTTGTAAATATCTATATCGCTTTTTCATGCCATGTCATTTTTCAGCGCTTAAAAATACTGATTTCACCACGACATTTCCAACATCAACACTGTATTCAGAATGAGTTTAATTCATGCATCGACACACCTGCGGACGGGAATGATATGAAGAATGCACGCTGGCCCACACACGCACTATTACACACACACATGCACACACAGTAAAAGGATAAGAGCACACTCATTGTAATTTGTTACTATGCTAATTTGCTGTTCTACTCTCTGAGGGCTTTTAAAAACAAATCACCTAAACAAATATTAAAACAATGAAAAAACAAATGTGACAAAAAGTACAGTAATATAACATCAATACAATAAAATGGAAAATTATACCAGATATTTATATCAAAAGCACTTTGTGACCCTACAAATAAGACTGCACAGATATGTTAATAAATTATGAGTATAAAGGATAAATATATAAATATTTGTAAGGTAGAGAGAGATAGAGTGGCTCAACAGTATAGAGAGGGAGGAAAAAGAACCACACTGATCAATAAAAAGGCTTGTTAACACAGGTCTGGGAGCTTAAAACACACACACACACACACACACACACACACACAAATCAGAAAATGTGGTAAAGCATAAAAATGTAAATATTTCTCCTCTATGAATTTGCTTAGTATTACCCTTGCTATGTATTCAGAACCAAATCTTTACGTAATAATCCAAACATTTACTAAAGCATACAACAGCATTGAAGAAGTTTCTCATCACTGTGTAAAATACAGGTGAAATAGCCTTATGAATTGATTTCGTCGAGGCCAAAATGTGAGCAACAAGTGATAACAAGTGTTGAATATTTAAGAAACAAATAAGACATTATGAAATAAAATGACTACATGAATAAATACAGACAAATATACTGTATATACTATAAGCATGAAATTGTTAAATAATCCAATACAATTCAATATTCTGCTTATTATTATGAAATATTATTTAACTGAGCTGAGTTTATTATAGGTAATTGTGTTCTAATGACTGCACATCAAGTCAAAAAGGCAACAGCCAATCAGCAAACAGAGTTCTGAGGTGGGAGGAGCTACTTGCATCTATAGACCATCACATTGACAGTTGAAGCGCATCCAAGATCTGGATATGAATGAAGTTGGAACATTAAAATCATAACATAAACTTATTGGCTTGTTATATTAACTAGAAGACTTTGTGTTTTCTGATGATTTACATGAAAATGTCAAAGAACATTTTAATAGAACTCTCAGTGGGGGACAATTACATCCAGAACCTTCCGGGCTTCTCAACGTGATTGTGAAAAGTTGTGAGATGTAATAACAGTTCATGTCGTCTTGTTTATTTATTTAACATTGAACACCCTGGTCTCCAAGCATGAAAACAACAACAAAAAACAAAAACAAACGCTTTGCATTCAGGTTCATACTCCCTATGTAGTCAGAAAATCAACAATTATGAGCATGAAATTGTGAGAAGGATAATGTAAATAACAGCAGCTACTTGTATTAGCAATTACCTCCGCTCCATGTTTACCTGAATACAAATACTTTTCTAAATAATCTTTCCATTTCAAAAGTCAGATTCAGTTACAAAAATGCTGTTAACACCTCCCCAAACACACACACAGGCACAGCAAAGCAACCTAGAAACCATATACTTACAGTGTAGCCACTGTGGTCACTTTCTAACTAATATGATGTGTTACATATTTGTTCTCACATATCTTTCATTTACAGACTGTAGAGATTAAAAAAATACTTAAACTATTGAGCTCGTGTAGCATTTGGGTGGGTGTGTGTGTGTGCGTGTATACACAATATGTGTGTGTATATACAGTATATGTGTGTGTGTGGTTACTTGAATGATTTTTAGATCAATTTTCTGACTGTCTGCATATACAGTACATAATATGTATAAATACCTATGTGTAGGATGAGGAGTTAGCAACATTAATGTGATCTATGACAGTAAAGTAGCGATGACAGTTTCTCATACTGTTCACACATACTCTCTCTCTCTCTCTCTCACACACACACACACACACACACACACACACACACACACACACATGCACTTAAAGCAAAATGCCACCATCTATTCCCAGTCTCAATTGTCAGTCAGATCTATTATATACCTAATCTTATTCAACAGGTGTGCACATACACCTGGTGAGGGAGAATGCCAGGTACAATCACACGCACACACACATGCACACACACATGCACACACACAAGGGAGGGAATCCACTTTCCAGGCATTTTTTACTGTGGGTCAGGTTGGCATTCTAATTCATTAATCTAGTGTACGGGACTCAGTCAGGGACACACAGGGCGAGCCCTTATAAGGAGATTACAACACCAGCCAACACACATACACACACAAAGGCACAAATACGCATGTAGATGTGCACACCATGGATACACATGAAAACAAAGGGAGGCACAGGGAGCATAAAGTAAAAGAGAAACATGTTGAAAAGATGAACATATGAGGAGGAACACATGTTGAAATTTACCCGCAGAGAGAGAAAAAAATGAATGAGAAGCTCTATTGTCACATTCACTAAAGGAAAGGGCAAGCGGACAAAGTGAGAAACATCAAAAGAGAATGACACACACACAATGTCTCACACACACCAGCAATAACAGTCATAAAGACAACGTGCTTGCAGATAGATGGTCGCTTTAAGCAACAGGCAAGAGACTAAAAATATGGCTGCATTTCTTCACTCACTTAGAAAGCATGCACACGCAGAGTAGACACGCACACATACATGCACACTCACACACACACTCAGCTGTCCTCCAGCAAGGCTGATCAACCTTAAAAAGCCTACATTTCTAAATCAGTCCCAGTATTCTTGTGTTCCTGGTGGCGTCAGCACCATTATCCTGCCCACTCATTCTCAAACTGGCAACTGTTACAGAGGTATGGTCATTGAGAAAGAGTTTGGCCCGCAGGCGCCCTGGCGTCATTAGTGGCCAGAGCCATGCCAACGTGCCAGCCGCGTCAATCGGCTGATGACTCACCATTACGCCGCTTTGCTCTGTGTTTAAAGATGCGTATTGCAGAAATGACAGTGGAAAGACCAAGTGGTTCGCTACACTGTTTCAGGGCTGGATGATATGGACTTTACATCATGTCAGCATCCAACCTCCGTGAAAGGTAAACCATCGAGGAAACCGAGGCCATGTTCCGTGTATTTTAGTATTTGACATTTTAGATTTTGGGGAAACTTAAAAAACTCAGACAACAGGGTGGCAGTGATAAGGCCAGCCTATGGAGGCAATTAGGAGGCTTCAAACTAGATCGCTGCAACGTGTGTCAAAAATTTTTTCCCTCTTATGACTCAAATCTGAACACACAGACATGATATATATACTTTTAGATTGGTGACTTAATGGAATTTTAACTCCAGAACTTGCCCTGAAATGATCAAGTTTCTCCGTGGCCGTGCTAATTTAGTGAGAGTTGCTAATTTTTGCAAACTTTTAATGGTACTAATTCTGAAGCAAAATGTGAACAAACATTTTTAAACTAAGGTTTAAGATTGTAAATTTGGTGTTGGGGTGGGGTAGGGAGGCTGGTCACCGCCCTGCAAGCAGCTGTTGAAGTATCCTGACCAAGATACCGAACTCTTTCTCGAGCCCAGGCCAGCCTTCCAGAAGTGAACCTCTGGGCATGCCAACAGCCGCAACGCTAAATATTTGCAGTTGCAAAACAGGGCATGAGTATTCTGGGTGACAGGTGGCCAAACTCTTTCTATCAGTGAATCTAGACTGTGCCTGGCTGGAAAACAGCTGTAAATTGCAGAGGCTTTCACCGCTGCTTTTTACTGATTACTAAAAGTTTTCACTTTCTCCCTTTCCTTCTGCTAGCCAGAAAGTGAAGGGAACTGGTGTACTTAAATGTCACATTTGAGGGAACGGGGTAATGCATACAGGCATGTTTACCCCCATGGATCAACGTTTCTATGCTCCAAAATCACCCATTTCTATTTGTATAAGTACTGACCCTGTGCGCCGTGCATCGGATGTTGGTGTCTGTTTAGCTTGGTCACACTGAGCTGGTTTTGTAAAGCCCTGCATTTACATTGCTTGAATGCGGTGTGGTAATTTGTCCATATTTATGGCTGATGGTGGGCAAACTGTTGCTCTCAGTCCCATTTTTCTCTTAGTGAACAGTAGCACAAAAAGCAATTATTGTTTTCCCAAGAGGATTTTCTTGAAGCCAATCAGCATTGTGGGTGGTGAGTATAAAATCATTGAAGTTCTCATGGAGCTTTTCCTATGTCATTGTTACCAAATACTAATAATAATCTGCACTGACAAGCCATATGCTGTTCCTTCTGTCCAGCTTTCTCCAGTCTCAGCTCCCTAAGTAGGGCAGGTATAATACAAATATACGTAAATCTGGGCTTTGACACTTTCTCCAACATACAGACGAGATTCTTGACAAAACAGTTGATTTCATATTATATATGCTGGCAATACCTTCCTTTAAGCTAGTTCTATATCTCTTTTCATACACACGCCATGCCTGAATCAACAAACTTTTAACAAACAAAAAATAAACAACAGTTTTGATACAGACTCACACCCATAAAATATCTATGGTCACACATTTAGGTGAGCATGAACACTTTATGAATTTAAATCTGCTCTGTTTTTTTAACTACAACTGGCAGCTTGTGGGACTTGTATAATGCCTGCAATAATTGAAAAATAAATGAATGGTTCTCTACCTGTAAAGTGATTCTGTGATAATGTTCTTCTATCAAATCTTTTGACAATAGAGACTGGTGGTTTTCTTTGTTTTGCTTTTGAGTACAAAGAAACGTCCCAACATTAAAACTGTTGTTGCAGAACAGTCGTAGGATATTTCAGAGCTGCCGTGACATTTCCTCAGAGCTCAACTCTTTCTCAGGTCTGTGAGTCATCTCTGGTTTTTTCTATTCACCATCTTACAGCTGCTGCAATGGATTTTGAATGTCCACATGAGCTGCCTTTTTTGGAGAAAAAAGGTATGGGTGATTTTTCTCTTCTTCCTTCAGGGATTTCTTTACAAAGAGAGGGATCAATATAAACGAAATATCAGTGTTTTTGCACACATCAATAAATGTTTCTTACATTATCATGTACAATTAGAAACACTGGTATGGTCATTGTTTGATTTGTCATCATCAACACTGTCATCGGCATCATCTTTGTACTGGTGTCCACGCAACAAGATCCTTTGTTCTGATTGGTCCTCGTGTCTCGCTTATTGGCATCTCTGCTACGTCATTTCCTGCTTTTGGTTCAAGCAACAAGTATTTCATTGTGAAACTTTAGGGTGTAAACAGTGTACCTCACAATGTGTAGTGCACAATGCTTCCTCATTGCGTTGGTTCTCTAGTCGTTTTAATCAAACATTTCTTCAGTCACTCCATGCTCCATTTCTTCCCCCGTGCAAATCCAACATCTTGATCTTCCAAGTCCAATCTTCTTGACAACCGTCTTTTTCCTTATCTTTATCTCATCGTACCCGTATTTATATGTCTCTTTGTTTGTTTGTTTTTTACAATTGCACGGTAACAACATCAACACGTGACGCCATTGAAAAGTAGAAAAAAAAGGGGGGTAGAGTAAGTTTCCTTCACAGGGATAAACGAGGCTGTTGATTGGCGTTAAAAGGAGAGGGGCTCGGGATTGGCTCAATTAAAAAGAGGGTTGGTGGGAGGTGACTACAGCGTTTCTTTATCACAACTTTTAGACAATTCCTACGAGGGAGATAAGAGTAAGGCAAGAGGGAAGGATGGAGGAGTGTGTACAGTCTGTTGAGGGGAGTGTACAGTGTGTGTGTGTGTGTGTCGTCGTTGTGGGGTGGAAAGACTATTTTGCACAGTGTATTCAAGAAGAAAAGGAATAAAGAAAAAAAAAATGGTTGTCAGTTTTCATCTCGTCCCAAGTTGGTGAATGGTCCTCTGTAGCAGAATCAGCTTAGGGCCCCAAAGTGTGCGTGTTCCTGTGCGTGTGTGTGTGTATACTGTTGGCAGAGAGGAGGTTAAAAGTAATAAGTCATTGATAGTGCTAGATCGAGTTCAACGGGTATGATGGGAGGATCCACTGTTCCCGCGACGACGAGATGCAGTTACAACAGTGGAAGCAAGAGAAAGTGAGGAGGGGCTGTAGAATTTTTTTGCCCATCTATTCTTCTTTTACCTCATTCCCTGTCTTCTTTTCTCTGGCCTCTCCATCAGCGTTATGCAGACCTTTCTTTAGTTCTGTTGCCTCCGGCTTCCTTTCTAAACTTCACTTTCCATCCTTCAACCTTCCCCTTCTCCTCTCCTGCTGGGTTGGCGGCATACTGGGACAATATCACTCTGTTATTAAGTATTACACTGCTGTCCACTGCTGATGAACAACTACATAGGAGTGCTCTTTAAAAATCTGCATTGCAATTTTTGTCACTAATGCTTTAAGTAATTCTTAATTTAGAGGGGTTTTGTATCCTTTAAGTTTCTTCAATTCTGTATAGAATAATTCGTTTGGACATCATTGGAGAGTTTTAGTGTTTTGTGATGGTTTATACTCCATTCAGGTGAGAAAAAATGTACTCCACTAGAAAAAAGTGTATTCTGGGCTTGTAAAAAAGGAAATTTGAATGAGAATGAGCCCATATCAGTCCAACTATATCTCCGATCTCTCCTTATCCCTGTCTGTCTTTTCTTCCTTCCCTCCATCTCTCTCTCTCACTCTCTTTCTCTTCATATTGGCAGTGGGTCTCTCTCCCTCCCCTCCCCTCTCCTCTCCATTTAAAACAGTGGTATATGGCAGTAGGCCTCCAGTGAAGCCAGTAGGATGTAAACCAGCCACAGCGACACGAACAGCAGCGACGTTAGCAGCTTGCAAGTCCGTGGCCCGCCCAGCTCGCCGCCGGCCACCGACGCCCGCCGCCGGTACAGCAGCGTGATCACGCACACCACGGCCAGGATGGTGAAGAGGGTGACGGAGAAGGCCAGGTTTCCTGGGTCCACCTTGAAGGGCTTGCCCTCTGCGCGCCAGGCGATGGCTGCGATGGTCCACGCCACGCCAATACCCAGGAAGACGTTGACGGCGTTGGAACCCGTGACGTTGCCGATGGAGGCGTCGGCGTACTGGTCCTGGATGGCAGCGACTTTGCTGGCGAATGTGTCTGGATGGGAAAGACAGAAATCTTAAGGCTTCATCATCCTTTATGTACTTTTTTATAGCAAAAGAAATGTAAGAGCAGACAAACAAGGCAGGAGATGTGAATGGATACCCAAGGTCAGAACAAAACAATGACATAATGTAAAGCAAACATAATGGAAATGAGTCTCATATGAATAACGTGATGTTTTAGTGACTGTCTTTCTCACACCCACTGAGGAAATAACCTCTCACGTACAGTATGAAAGCACCACACACAGTATTCCAGTAGCCATACAAACACACATACACACCGTGGCATCCGTGTAGGAAGAGGAAGAAAACATAAAAAGAAGCAAAGAGGATAAGAAAGATCAAGGTGCTGAGTATCATAGGAAGGCACCGTGAACCAGTGTCAGTGTTTATGGAAATAATCACATATTTAATGGATGACTGTTAGAGGCAGAGACAGACAGGCAAGGAGAAACAACACACAGACATAATTGAGAGAGCTGGCAGAGCAAACAAGAGGAAGGGAGTGCAGAGATATGAGAGCATAAAGAAATCTGCTTCTATTGTGAAAGATATCACAAATTTGGTGATGGCACCCATATACAGAGGATCAGCTGTTTGAAAACCTGTACTAAAAATTACTAAACATTTGGTCAAACTGCATAGGTGCACTATTTCAATGCATATCTCACCAATATTAAAGGGAAATTAAACCTCACAATTGTGTCAGGTCTGACTTTGCACCACTTCCACCTCTGTCGTACAGATTCTGATTGCCCTGTTAAGTAGGTTCCTATGCAGTTAGCAAAAACAATTAATCCTGTGAAATCACTTTTGTGTTTACTTGAGCTTTGTCTTACAGAGATTTTAAAATAACATAATTTTCCTTTCAATTCACTTGGTTTATGTCACTTTCCATCCATATTCTGAAAACATAAATCTGACCTGGATTATTTTCAGGAAGATTCATATTTCCTCCCTGAATCTGTAGATGTATACTGGCAACAGCCTATGCTAGAAATGCTAGAACAGATATTAGTAGTAAATGCTGTAAAATGATGTAGGTGTATGTGACTGGAGCTCTTTGAGGAGAAATTGGATAAAAATGGCAGAGACTCTACAACTGGGTTGGCAGGGAACACCAGGGAAACAGCTGCCAGTTATTGTGAGCCTGTCTTGGCTTAATTCTATTTTTAGACGGGCTGGTGAGATGGGTCTCAATTCTCATTTGAATGTCAGCAAGATTAGTTGAAATTCATAACCCAACATGAAAAATATCCTCCAAACTTTCTTGGAGGGATGAATTGTAATCCTGTTGGGCGACAGACCACACAAAAAGAAATGAAAAGTTTGTGTGTGTTGACACATGGGCACATGAGATTGTGGGTTTTGAATCTGAGTCATGAAACTGCATGTTACTGCCTCCGCACACATACAGTGCACACACACTGCACTAACTAATTCTGGCACAGAGGAGGATCATACCCAAATTAAGAAACGCACATCATCATATACTGTACACGTTCACCAAGATTACCAATTTTTCTCTTCCAGTCAAGAAGCTATTAAAGATCCAAACTACAGAACAACATACTGCACATTATACAAGCAGCCAACCATGAATTTACTGACCATCAACAGCCATCTTAACCCCAGTAACTACCCTACAAAGATCCTGTCCTCACACTAAAGCTCTGGGGTTCATTCCCTTCTATTATTACAAAATTCTGATATCAAATTATAGGAGCATTTACCCCTTATCACGTCCTTACACTGTCTTGAATGTGACCCCAATCAGAAAGTCAAAACTCTCTCAGTTTGTGCAGAGACAAACTCGAGGTATGTACTGTACCAGTTTGTTAGATCAAGACTTTTAACAAGACTTTTTTCACCATTCTGAGGATATAACCTTGATCTCTGCAGGACCTGTTCACCACCAACACAGATACAACAACACTGATACCATACACAATAGCTCAGATGGTTACAAATAAGCTCTTAAACAGCCAGAAACATTTAGTAGTTCACAGCATTCAACCCAAGCCCCCGATCAACATTTGCCTCTAATTGCCTGAATCTGCAAATCTGGTGTAAACTGGCCCGATAATCCTCGAGCGTGTCTCCGATGTAATAACGCAGAAATGCTTTTATAAATCTGGGGGAGGGCTGAGAGAGAGGAGGAGGGTGGGGAGCACGTCAGAGACTGGGAAGCAAGAGAGAAGATAAATGTTTCTAACAACTTTTTTACGGAGATCATAACCACACACACACACACACAAACGCTCTAAGGGAGCACATGCTCCCGGTGGAAGTTATAATGACCTGCCGGACTCGTCACACACAGGCTTGCATCACCTCAGCAGAGCAGACACACATTTTCACCCATACACACCTGGGTATGATGGATGATACCACAGTGAAAACACAACATCCAATAAGAGGACGGGAGAGAGAGAGAGCGAGAGGCAAGGTAACACCTAGTCAGAATAATAAATTGACCGGGATGGGGCACGAGAGCAAGCATAACAGATAAGTGAGGTGGAATATGAGAGTGCGAGGGAGGAACAGAGAGAGAGAGACAGGAAAAGGAGGGAGAGAAAACAGTGATTGTGAGTGAAGGAGACAAAGCAGAAGAAGAAGAAAAGCAAGAGAGGCCAACAAATTAACAACATTTTTGTGACAGGACACACACACTGATAATAGATATCAAATCCATAAAATCCATATTTACAGCCTCCGATTCCAACACACAACATAATATGACTGTTGAAGAAATTGACTCAACACTAGTTTCCAGAGACCTCGCCACAAGGCATCAAAGTTATCGCCTGGAAGAGTAGCAAAGGAGCTATTTCTATAAATCATAAAGAGGGGCAACAATAAAATGGCTGACGAGAGGAATGAGGAAGCGAATTGAATTAAAGCCCTAGGACGATGCGTCTGCCCCGGCAGAGACGAGCTCAGGCTGAGGGCTCTGATGGAGCTGGGGTTTTACAATTCAATTTTGATTTTGGGCCTGCTTACTGAGGGCAGCTGCAAGGGAAATCAGATGGAGGAGAGAGCATCAGTCCATCCATTTATTTGTTTATTCACTTAGGAAACTATGCATCTTATTTCCTGTTTACTGTTTATTTACTGTTCACTTTTGATGTGAGGAAACATAAACTACACTACTGAAGCCAGGGTGCATAATTTTCCAGAAGATAAATTCTTTTGGACATATTTGTGGAAAAACTGTCTAAGCTAAGGGTGGGTATTTCACTTGGTAACAGCTGACTAGCATTTGAGAGTAGACCTTACTTAGAGATGTGCCTTAAACTTGTGTGGTGACTGATTGGATCTGTAGCCATGGCCCTGTAGCCTACAAATGTTATGAATATGAGATGTTTTGTTCTCTGTTTTCGGTGAGCCCACGTAGCATTAGTTATGACCATGGCCAAAAATGAATTTTAATTTCAGTTTGACTTTGGTTTTTCAGAATTCTCAAGCGTTACTGTTTGTATATAAGATTTACTCACACTATAAAATCACTCACCTGGCACTGATGTTCCCAGTGCCACAAACACCACAGCGGTCACAGAGTCCTTCAGTCCTATCGTGCAGCCAAAGTGTGATGCCAGATCGCCCGTGACTGCTGTCAGGACGCCGATAAGTGATATTGAGACGATGAAGCAGGCCCAGCCGTTCCAGTACTCTGTGGGTGGGACGAAGGCGAACAGAACCTTCCAGAAGACGGTGAGGAAGTGCATGATGTAGTCGAAGCAGGACGGCAGCCGCTCCTCCCCACTCTCCTCCTCATCATCATCTCCTTTCAGGTGTGGCAGGAGATTGAAAGTGAGAAAGATGGCAAGACACAGCAGCGTGACAATTGAAATAAGGAGGAAAAGACAGACGGGGATAAAAAACAGGAGACAGACAAGTAGAGTGAGACTGATGGAACTGACAACTTGAGCAAGAATTTATCCCAAGGCAGTAAAATAAAAAAGCTCTCAGACTAAATAAATAGTTCAACATTTAGGGAAAAACGCTTATTGGATTTATTGCTACAAGTTAGATGAGAACACTGACACCTCTCTCATACCTGTCTGCTAATGAAAGAGATAGAGCCAGGTGGCGATTAGCAGAACTTAGCATAAAGATCACAGTTTATACAGCTAGCTTGGCTCTTTCCAATGACATCTGACTGCCAACAGCTTGAAAGCTCCCTCATTAGCGTGTTCATACTCAAACAGAACTGTACATGAGGCAAATTCTGCTCACAAAAAAATAGCCAATGCAGAGTTTGTTTTAAACAGACACAATGTGTTAATTAGTGAGCTGTAGAGGTAAAATGCTAGAGAGAGCCGAGCCAGGTGTTTCCCTCTGTTTTCTAGTCTTTATGCTAACACAAGCTAATTGCTGGCAGCTTCATATATATTTATATAGGGACAGATATAAGAGTGGTATCTATTTTCTCTTGTCAAGAAAACAAAAAAAGTATTTCTTTAAAGGAGGACTAAAGAAAACCTTTTTCTTATCTAGCGTAATAGAGGAAATACTTGGTATGAAAGCAAGGAAACCTGGATAACAAGAGGACCATGAATAGATTATAATAAATGCATGCATGCTCTCTCTCATCATCCATCATCTTTTCAAAATAAAGTCAAGAAAGATGTCAACCAAAACCACTGTTCATAAATCAAAATGATGTGTTATGTCCTGTGTGTGCATGTGTGAGTGTGTGCGTGTGTGCGTGTGTGTGTGTGTGCGTCCATGTAAGACTGTTTTACCTGCACTGACAGTAACAGCACTGACAAACTGCTCCCTCCAGCTGCTGCTTCCCACCACCAAGGCCAGGTTTGTCTTCTTGATCAGCTTATCTACTGTACTCTACAGACACACACACACACACACACACACACACACACACAAAAGCAAACATGCAAGTACATACAGACCAGGCAGAACAGGAAAGATACAACCCTCAAGTTGTTAATTCACTCCCAGCCACACAGATAGAGGAAAATGCTGATTTCAAGCCTTTCAATTATCCTCCAGATTACAAAGATACACGTACAAAGTCGATATTTCATAACAGTGAAAATTTTAGGTATAGGATGTGCTAATTAATACGATGCTATGAAATTGTCTGTGGTGCCATGTTAGACTGATGCTCCCCATGAAATCTAGGAAAGACCTTCAGGCAGACTGGTAGAGTTTTCTGTTTAAAGCAGCGAGAAATGGGAATAATAAAAGATGTTGATGCAAAACAGCTTGCAGCAGCTATGAAGCATTGCACCAGCAGTCATTATCATAACTCAGCTGACAGGGCCTTGTGAAGAAAAAATCCTGCATGGTTTATTATCTAATAAGCGAAAGGCAACATTGAAAAAAAAAAAAAACCCAATACACTGTTTATCAGCAGTCTTAATAAGAGTAATTCCACTGACAATTAAGGGTTTATAGATTGGGATATGATACGCTTCAGCATACATGTCAGTATTGTCTACGAACAGATAGAAGAACTGAAATTGCATGCAAAGACAAACAGTGAGGAAAACAGATAACCTTTTGAGCCCGCCTAAGAAGTGTATTTAATGCTCTCTGCACACGCACACACATACAAAATGACACAAAATGGACAAATGAGCAAATGAAATCTGTAAAAAACATGTACAGTATGAGCAGTCACATTTTAAGACAAAAACAAAATCACAGATTACAGCCAAACTCAAGTGGAAATTAACAGAAAAAACATGACAGTGTGCAAAGTAATGAAGGCTGACCATGAGACAGATAGATCTAGTTTGTTTTGTCTAGCTGCGTTTCTTATGCCACACACAAAATGTCAAGTAGGAACTCTCCATGTCTAAATTACAAACTGATCAAATTTGAAAACGTATTCCTTCTAATATACAATATTTATTGAGTGACTAAGCCAATATAGTTTCTAATTTGCTGGATGAATGGTTGACTGTACCAGCAAATTCCCTTCTTATAAGGCCTGTTGTGTACTGAAACAAGATGACAGCTCACTTTGAATAAATTATTTGTTGTCTTTTGCATGTCTCCCATCAAAATGACAAGCATCTCATTAGAGAGTCCATTACATGCTAACAAAATGAATCATTCTTCCTCCTGAGAGGGGTAGCTGACATTCACTTTAAATCATTTTAGCTCTAATTTGCATTTTAAGTCAGTTTACTTTTTAGGTGATATTTAACACAGCTGGCGTAATGGCTGCCAAACTGGTGATTATCATTATTTTTTTAAAATCTGACTGACTAGCTGCTGATATACTCTGAGGAACTTCTGAAGAACAAAATGTAGGCACAACACTCAAATACAAATGTTCTGATAACTGAAATGTAGATACAGTATGTGCACACACACACACACACACACACACACACTTACCTTAAACTCGTAGGACTCTTCTATGATCACTTCTAGCTGTGTGTGTTCACCCAGACTGGGACAGCCCATCTTAGCCACCTCCTCCTCCTCTGCCCCCACCAATGGCTTGTTTTCATTGGAGTCACCTAGGAGACCAAAGAGATGAATGGGTCAGCAGGCCGATAGCGCAGAAGTTGCCAGCTTAGAGGACTCCCCACTGACACTTAAGGTATAAATAAGCAGGTCCCTTGGTACCACTGTGAGTACTGAGGTTAGGCTGCTCTGGATTTATGGGTACCTGCATTGCATTTGCAACTTCTGAAATGTCAGTCTTAGCTCCAGTCGGTCATTTCCTGTGGTAGATTCGGCCCAATGCTGCTGTTTTTTGTATTTGTTTTCTGGTGAGGTTGATGGAATAAGGAAACAGATGTCAAATTTGATTAATTAATCAACACCATGTACAGCAAATGCTTCACCATCAGCTCCGATGTTGAAAGGAGTGTACTTTCTTTGCTTCCATGCAGACATGTTTTGTAATATTTACCATAAAAATGTGTGTCTTTTAATGTCCATGGAATTTATCTGATGATATAACTGTAAACCTACTGGTCACTTAACTAACCAAAGCAGGCAAAAAACACTTCTTATCTAAAACTGTCACAGATAAGTTGCACGATCATCTAAGCATTTCTGGCTCATCCTGGCTACAGCCCTGGATCAAATGTTTAACAGAGTGGTTTAATGAAGAGTCTAAACTGAGGGTTATTCACAATAGTAAGAGGTTGGCTCCCACTGTTTTCAAAAATTCATTACAAACCACTCAAGAGATACATTACTGCCCTCACTAATGAAATAGATTGCGGTGAATAACTTTTGCATTTCAAATGTCAAATCCCAGGAGAGCATCCACTCATCAGGTTTGCCTCATTTGAAATAATGTGTCCAGAACTCTGACAGCTCTGGTTATGACTCTGTAAGTTTTTACCCATGTTACATTCCTCTGCAAAATCACTAGGACCTCTTTCTACCCAAGTCACAGTATATATGAAAATATATTACAGTAAAACTTAGATCATTCATCTGTTACTTGCTATGGAATTATTTATTATTGATCTGCTGATTTGACAGCTTTTGTCAAGTCATGTATCATTTAATTTTTTCATTAGACTTTGACTAGAGCAGCATGAACTCTAATGTTAGTTTTGCTGAGATTTCACTTTAGGAAATGTATGCAATCAGTTGTGAAAGACATTCATGTAAATGATAATATTCAAATACTGATGTGACATATGGGAATCCAAGCTATCAAGCATCCCATGCCATTACAAATACGAAGGAGTTTATCATTTTGTCCCATTAAATGATCCATCCATATGTCTCCTCGCTCACTCTTCACACACAGTGACAGTCTTTAATTGAGTCAGCTGCTATCAGCGCAGGCCTTCTGCAAGTGAAAACCACTGTACAGTATGTGATACAGTATGTGTGTGGCCGAGTGTGTGTATCTGTGCAAATGTCAGTCCACTTGTTCTGTGACAGTGTTATAAAACCAATTATTTTTCTCTGTAATGAAACATGCCCCAGGCTGTTGGCTCTTCATGTCTGACATCCAGAGTGTGGACCCTCACACCACCATGAAGTGTCTCTGTGTGAGTCTGAATGTTAGGAGGCAGAGGGAGCAGTAAAACACAACCACCGTGGGGACTAGGCTTTTTAAATCCCAGACTGTGGCTGGGGACTCCATCAAACACAACCCCTGTTGTTCACACGAGGGAACCTGATAAAGGATCATGTCCTTGTTGCGATCAACTTCTGCTGCTTGGTTGGGACACGTGTAAAGAAGAGGTGTGGCTTGAACCTTCATGCTGGCAGGTTAATAAAAGTGGCTGGTAACTTTCTATCTATTGGAATAAGCACTTGGCTGTTCATGACCTCCAAAGGCCAACAGTGGGACATAATAATGAGAGGGACCACATTGGAAAATAACAAAGTCTGTAACCACACTAGCGGCTCTAAGAGGCTTTTTAGGCAAGTGCTACAAGCTAAATGCTAACATCAAGATGCTAACCACAACTGTGCTGATGTTTAGCATGTACAAGGTTTAGCACCATCTTAATGTATCATGTTAGCATGTTAACATTTGCTAATTAGGTCTAAACACAAAGTACAGTTGAGGCTGAGGGGGATGTCATAGGTTCTGCAGGTATTTGATCATAATCCAAAGTTTCAAATTGAAAATCTGACCTGATGATGACACTAGATGAGAAGTGATGGGATCACCACAGCTGTTAAAATGCATCCTGAGGGGATGAATGTCACATCCCAAATTTCATGGCTGTCCCTGACATTTTGCTCAAAACTTCATCTTCTGAATGCCTCTGAATGTCAGCACATGTCATTGCAGTCTGTCTAACAGACTGACTAACCAACACTGTCATCCATAGAGCCTTGTCACCAGCAAAAGTAAAAAAGAGAGATGGTGTTGTGACCCCCTGTTACTAATTGCATATGTCTACTGGCTGTGACCATTTCAACCAGAGTGATTTAGGTGAAGAAAATGATCCAATAATTAATCTTCTCCCAACCTCTCACATATACAGTATACTACGAGCCCAGGTTGGGAACCACTGTGCTCGAGGTTAGATGTATACATGTTATCCCATTAATAACACAAAATGCAAGAACACAGTGCTGGAAGACTAAAACTAATGAGGATGAGAGAGGAAAAATAAAGGAAGCCAATAAACAAAAGGAGTGAAATTAAGTTAAATGATACGAGAAAAGTCTCATTTAGGTGAAATGGTAAAAGGAAAGTTTCTCTAGATTTCTTTTTCGTCTTTTCTTTCATCTTGTAAACTTTCAACCTTGTGCAAAATTCATTTGAAGAGGAACGTTAAAGCAGAACAAGCTGCAGAAATTACTTATTGACTTTCAGCGTTGGTGCTCTTTTAGCCTTGAATCACCTGCCAGAGATTAACTGTCTGCCTGCTGTAATGAGCCTTTTTAAATTTCAACTAAAGCTTTCTACATTCTTAAAGAATGTTGAAGGGCTTAGACATTTTAGATTCATGGATTTCTAAGCTTTTTGGTAACTGGAAAGTAGGAAATGACAGAGCAGAGCTGCCCCTGAGAAAGGAACTTGATCAGCATAGTTCATCAGGCAGGAATGAACTGCAAATTGTTCAATCTGCTCTTTTCTTGCTGTTTAGCTCAGTGAAATCCTATTGTGATCCCAGTACACACTGAGTGTTCAGAGCAGCATCTGGCTATTAATGATATTACCTATTTATGTAGAGTCAATGGCAACAAAGTGGACCAAATGCTGCTTGGGGTAGGTGATTAATCCTGTTCTCCTGTTATCTGTGCAATCCGACATGATGTGACAAGGATGTTAATGTATTAAAAACAGCTTGAGCATGATGTTTTCTAAATCCAAGCCAGGTCCTTAGTGGTTCAAAGTAAAATGTTTCCCAAGCTAATCTGGGTTTAGATCGGAAGCTTCAGACAATCAATGCAGGTCTCGCTGTGTTTATAAGCGATAGGTGCAGTGGCACTCTCCTTGTTCCTGCTTGCACTCTTGAATTCTTGATATTCTCCTTGAACAGCTACACACACACACAGACACACATGGACATAGGCCAACAGACCCACCATGTTTCTGTCCTATCTCCAACAGAACCGGCTCTCCCAGCTCGATGGTGAAGGTCTTGTTCTTCTCATACTCTTCATCATCAATAATCTTCACCTCGATGATCTTCCTGTTAAAAAGAGAAGCAAATGATGAGACTGAGTGAGTGTATTCCAGACAATTAACCTTTTTAGTTTTATGCTCTGCCTCATAATAAAAGGGTGCTCACGGTGGGCACTCTATTAAAACTGGGAAAGTCTCACCGTGTCAGGCTTTGATCAGACAGGACGTCATTTCTTCTGCTCAGACAATACGGGTAAGGACTACTACATAAGTACTACATTACTATCAAAACTCTCCTATTAGCTAACCTGAAGTAACAAATACAATAAAATTACAAAACACAAAAATTAACAAGACTGAATTTGCACTCCTCTGTTTTCTCTTGCAGAGGATGATGAGGAGCCTCTGCAAAGACAAAGGCTGAGGCCCAAGTTGACGTGGCTCACTGAGACACTACATGAGGCTGCTAATTTGTCCCCAGCTGACAGTGATGCAATGCACAGTCCAGCCACTGCTGGGACATTTTCAATTAGGAGCACCCAGGGGAGAGCCCCAAAATGCAGCGCAGAGAGTTTTGAGGGGACGCATGCCTCAGCCAAACCTTAACAAGTTAAGTGAGAGAAAACAGTGTGCACAGTGTGACTGAGCAATATGATGTGTTTGTTATCACCTCTGTCAGGATATTCAGAGATGGAGTATTATTTAACTTGAAATATGTGTTTTCAGTAACTCTGTTCAGAAACATTCTGGTCATACTGTATATTAGTCACTATGTGACTAAAGCTCATTTAGAAAGAGTGACTGTAAGCACAGGCCGGTGTTTATAGGACTTCCTGGAACAACTCTCACCAAAACACACCTCCATGCTTAACGCTGTATTCCATCTACATTAAACATTTTCAGAGCTGGTGTTTCAAATAATTTAAATCATACAATGTTTACATCCGCTCGTTGACTTTACTCTCCTGCATGGCACATTGCTTTGCTTCTCTGCATGCTGTTCAAAGAGAGTTAGGGTCAGTCACAGCAATTTCTTACAGCCAGAGAATGAAACAATATCTGATGAAAATAAAACACATCTTCAAATAAATGTACGATGTGTAATGGCATTAATAAGTACTCATATTGGTACTTGGTAAGTACTCAAATGTAAGTACTTGTAATTGGATTGAAAAAATGTGGTATCCCTAATCTGCAGTAAGAGTAAAGAAAAGCTACAGATCAGAAAATCAGTATAACTAATTCTTCCCCTAATTTTAAAACATTCACAGGGCACCAACATGCACATGACATATGTAGAAGTTTTGGTGCCTCAGGGTAAATCTCATCAGTTTGGTCTCTTTCTGGCCTGTTTCACCCACAGTATATAATCTTCATTTCAACACTCCATCTGCATCTGACAGGCAGAGAGGAAGAGAGAGCGTTCATTTCCACCTGGCTGTGTCATCATATGCTTCACTGTCAGCCATGTTGACTCTGAAGCTGCAAATAGGCTTCGGTTCAACAGAGAAAAACAGGAGGGAGAGAAGGAGGGGGGTGGCATACCTGGGAGGACGGAGAGAGGGATGTGAGAGAGTGATGGAGGTGTAGAGAAGTGGAAGCACATTGTTTTCATTGGTGAGCTGTCACAGCAACAGTGGATAAAACTGGCTGGATTTGCTATTTCTAGCACCACATCAGCTCGAGCCAACTCTCAACAATGTTGCAAAACAAAATTAAAACATTATGTAGCCAGATGTGAAACAGAGGAGGAAAAAAATCACTTTACAACTACACATAAACTCATTTAAGGAAGAGGGAGAGAGATGACATGTGTCTTATATCTCCCAGCTGACTTCTTTTCATTTCCAGTCATCTGCCTGTATTTCTTATCTAACAATGTACTTTAAAAATATAACCTGAATTGAAGGGAGATGAATCATGGTGTCAATGAAAGACATGAGAGGACTGTTTTTTTTCTACCTCTATCTGAAATCAAGGACTCATTCTGTTCCAGTAATTACTGAGAACGTTGATGGTAAATCTGCTACTGTTGCCACCGTAAACTGCACATATACTCCCTGAGAATGGAAAGACTGACAGGTGTGTCAACAGAAAAGACAGACGTAAGAGGCTAGAGAGAGATAGAGATGAGAGAGAGGGGGGAGAGAGGAGAGGAAAAAGAGTTTGGGGAAAAAAGATGTACATACAGTAGGGTAGGATGAAAGAGAGAGAGAGAAAGGAGTAAAGAAGGAAAAGAAGGAGACAGAGACAGAAAGAGGCTGAAGGAGGAGTGTGAGTAATGCACAGAATTCACTGATATACAAAGGGTTACGACTCAATACACACTGAGTTCACCCGCAGGGAACAAGAGCGCACGCACACACACACAGTGAAGGATTACAATTTACCTTGCATATACACACATAGACAAATCATATAATCTATAGCGATAAGGAACAAGCACACACACACACACACACACAGTGGATATGCACACATAATGTTTTTCATGTTGCGCATCATACACATTACACAGATTGTGGTTTGTATGAACAGACAGCCAGCCACCCCCACATGCTCTCATGCCTCACCAGCGTTACAAACACAGAGGCGTGTACACACGAAACGCAAACACACAAACAATTCAGCTCAATGTACACAAGCATGCATGAAAACGTCGATCCAACTAAACACTTGGGGGTTTAATTAACGTATGTATGCACGAATCCAGCCAATTTACACACACACACACACACACACACACACATACACTTTACGCACTGATTGTACAGCTTTCATTATTCATAGTTGGCGCTGGCTGTAGCAGCACTCCCATCTGTGCCCTCCTCCCTCCAGCTCTGTCTCATCCCTCATTAGGTCTCTCTTAGCCTCTTCTTCTCCTCCTCTCTCTCAAACTTTTTTCTTTTCATCACATGAACCAAAATCTTTCCCCTTTTTCTTACATGTGAATATACTCAGGGGACTTTAACACCTTCCTCGCTCAGTCATGTAGTTAAAACAGAGACTGTTCGGAAAACCTCAGTAATGGATTCGGGTGCTTCTGCAAAGCTCCTGACTCTATACTGGTCCTGGGGACTCTTAACGGTGATCCAGGGTCTAGTGTGCGTCTTTTTGGAGACATGTGAAAAGGTTTACAAAGCTCTGGCTTTAGATGCCAAGTATTTATGTTTAGTTTTTACTTTAGACCATGAGGATACATTCTCATGGGACTGTGAATGTAATGTGAAACTTCTTACTCTGTGAGTTTATGCTGCTCCTACAGACACAATCCTAAATGCAACACATGACTGCTCTCCCACCTTGGTTCCTCAACACCCCCCTTCTCTCTTATTTCTACCTTGTTACTTTTTGACACCTGCTCCCCAGAAAGTTTCTCTGTCAGACAGTAGCCTTGGTGCCCCGGTCTGTCAACACACTGACACAAAACACAGACACAGAGACACACACACACACACACATACACACCAACTTCACTGAACACAGAACTCGCACTGCCAGGAATAGAGACTGAGAAAGGCGAAGAAAAAGGAGAGTGACAGAGTGAAAAAAGGTCTAGAAAAGGTATTGATGATTGAAAAGCCCCAAACAGAATGAAGTGGGCTATAAATTAGTTTAATGGATAAGTTTTTATCACCACATAGTTTGTGTGTATGTGCGGCTTTAAAGTTCTTACACAGGTGAGTGATTGAGCGACAGTTTGATTTTATTAGTCGAGACCTCATCGCATTACTTAATGGACAAAACCTCTCTTTATATCTCGGTCTCCATCTCTTTCCATTCTCTTCTGGTTCCAGCTCTACTTTTGATTTACAACCACTGGAAGCTCTGTGTTTATGTGCGTGCGTGCATATGTGTGGGTTCAGGCAATGAAAGACTGCCCACCATATTTTTAGGTGCTGTGAGCAAGTGTGTGAGTGCAAGAAAGTAAGAGAGAAAAAGAGAGAGCGAGGGAGAGAGAGAGAGAGCATCTTAGAGAACCGCAGCAGCAAACAACTCATTTTCTTGAGTGAGCTTGATTTATACACACACTCCAGTTTTACCGTTTCTGCTTCTGGCGGAACCTCTAAATCTCTCTCTCTCTCTCTCATACACACACATACACACACACACAAACACGAACACGTAGACACACACAGAGTTGTGAGAGAATTGCCGCAACACAGCAAAATTGGGATCATAAAAAATTCATTGTAAGGAGTGTAAAACTTGAACAACGATGGAGGCCACAAGGCCATCGTTTTCCTAAAGCAAAAGGTGCAGTCCACTGTGCTTGACTCTTCCTTTACAAATAAGAATCTTTGCAGGCCATAAACTTTTACTTAAATAATGGATGATACTGGCTGTGTATGGATCCCCAGTGATGCAGCTGCAACTGCAGGCACGCAACTCAATACTTTGTGTGACCTAATATCTCTGACTTTTTTGGTTGTAATGCTGATAATCTAATAACTGAGGTTTCTTTCTACTAAAATGCTGTTCTGCGCTATCTACTGTCACACTATCAGGAATGACTTCAAAAGTAAATAAATCAGTGTGAAAACTGCCAACATTGGAGTTAGTGGGATTCGGAGCGACAGCAGCTTTTTAGTATTTAGAGATAGTGGAAAGTGCAGAAACGCAAAAATGTGGAGCAGAGCTGTGTGCGATCAAGTGATATGAGTCAGTCTAAATCTTTCTGTCTTTGTCGCACGCACACACACACACACACACACACACCACCCACATGCACATTTCTACAGGAGCAGGTAGGTTGAAAGAAATCCTTCATTCAGCTCTTCTCATCTGAGTAGAGGCAACACAAACAAAACAATTTGAGGGAGGCCAACAGAGAAAGTGAGGGAGATAAAAAGCTCTTAAGGGGAGGGATATTACCCCTCTCAATGATATCATGGAACGCATAATGAGAAACCGCACAAAACACACACTCCTGTGACACCCACAAACGCACTCGTGCTAAGTGGTCTCCAGCTGTGGTGAGTAATAAAGTTGCATCTCTGGTGTGTGTGGGAAGACAGAGATGGATAGGTGCGGGAGACGATTTGAGGGTGAGGGACAGAATACGTTTTGGAAAGAGGAGGATTAGGCTGTCATAGAGAGAAGGTGAGAAAAGCAGGACACATGGATAGGATGAGGAAGATGACGAAAGGGCCAGGATATGAAGTGAGAGACAAAAAACAGCAACTGAGGTGAGAATAGAAGAGGAAAAGATAGAAGTTCCCCTGCCTCTCACACAGGAAATTCAATAGTCAGGGCAAAAATGAGCCTCAGTTAAAAAAGCACATGGATGACACTGTCTGGTTCTCAGCAAGAGGGTATCACACTTCACTATACTTCAAATCCAACTGATTTTTTTCTGTCTTTTCAACTGCAAACAATGCTTTGGAGTAAGCGTCAAGACACGCTGCATTCAGCGGGCTATAGAGACTAATCTAGCCAAAGCTAGTGTTTGTTTACATGGAGCAGCTTCCACAGATACTACTTTTGGTACGCTTGGCTTCAAATTTTTGATCAATGCACACAGACAATAAGATGTCAAACCCATTTACGAGGACATCAAACATCAAGAATCAAACTTTGAAGATCGTTGTTGAGTGTGAAGGCTTTTGAAACAGCCGTTTGTAAGGGTAAAAATCTCCTGTGAATGACCACCTGGTTTTACATGGCCTTGGACCATATCAAACTGAAGATAGATACTTCCTAAAACTTGGTGTATTACTTAAAATTTATTGTAAACAGCATTTCACAGGGTATTTTCAGTTTGTTCTTGGCAAAAAAAAAAAAAAATTAATTAATTAAGTTGCTGGGTTTCTGAATGGAATTCCGTCATTTGTCATTTAAATATCTCCCTTGTTCTGTTTAACAAATTTGCATCTTGCTAGCAAAGCTTCTGCAAACAAGAGTATTCATGAGATTTTGAATGCACAACATGGAGCTGATAATGTGTGACACATCCATACAGGGTATGGCAATGACGCTAAGGCAATTAGTGTGTGAAACCCTACACTGGACTGTAATCCAGCTGCTGCATAAGAAGCTTCCTCTGTATGGTGGAAGAGCCAGAGCACCTCGAGGGCGAGCAAAAATCCAGCTTCAGTCCATCTGTCAGCATGACTGAGACTTGAGAGAACTTCCCTTTTGAGAGATCCAGTCTTTGGGTTTATGGCCTGAACTACACTCTCTGTTGTCATCCAGGACAGAGAGGAACAAGGGTTACAAGAGTGAGAAATGAAAGAGGAGTAGAGGGAGGGAGGAGGGACGTTAGGATCTGAAGCACTTATGGGAGGTACAGTATGGAGGATGTATGGTTGGCATGGAAACCATGGAGACAGGAAAACAAAAAGTGGAGTATCACCCACGCACAGACATACAGTACACACATCACAGTCCCTTATACACCTCATATATTGTACATGATGAAGTACAGTATGTCTTCACATCAGTCTTGGATAGAAAACCCATAGAGTATGTGCATGCTAATGCTTCCTATCTGTATTAAGTTGCGTAGGATTAAGCTATGTCACAAATCACATCAAGCATACATTACCACATGTACACACACACACACACACACACACACACACACACACACACACAAATCTGCGTCATGTACTGTAATCCAGAGGAGCTACTGTACTGTTATCCGCTGGGAGTGGAGGAGAAAAAGAAGGATGAATGAGAGGATGAGAGAACAACAATAGTGGCAAGAAATGTCCAGTGTAAAACAGAGGAGAGGGGATGAAGGAAAAGACTGACAGAAAAAGAGAAATGAAGGGTAGAAGATAAGAAGCTGAGATATAGCAGGAAAACGAAGAAGAGAAGGGGAGAAAACAGCATGGGTCAAGAGGGAGGAAGGGGAAAGAAAAAAGAGAGGGAGAAAAAGAAGAGAAGTAAAGAGAAAACACAGGAATATATAGAAGGAGAAGAAGGAGGAGAGAAAGAGAATAAGTGATTTTGATTCTGAGAAACAGGGGGAACTGATGAGGTTTGATCCCAAGTGTTGCCCACATGATGGTTGGATAGGCTGAGAAAGCATGTAAGCATTGCTACGACTTCTCCCATGGGGTTTAAAGTAGAGTAGAACAGATAGGAGCTGACACACACATATAAAATACAGTACACACATGGAGAGTAGCGGCAGTATAGCACACAGTCTGCATGAATCACTTGCATGAAGCTACACACACGAAACACACTTTAATTTCTCCCCCGATCATCATCTATCCCCCGCAAACTCTCTGCCTCTCCCTCCTCATCAATTCAAATTCAGTATGCTTCATTTGCATGAATGGGTGCTGGGTGTCAGCCATTGTTGCAAAAGATGGCCTGTGACATAAACAACGTGATTCCTCATTAGATTTACATGGGAAGATGCGATCTGCGGATGTTTGTGTTCTCTCTGTTGCCATATTTTGAGAAATATATTCTTCTGATATGTTTCTATTTAGAGCAGGAAAGTAAAAACTGCTGCTTGTCTCTGCTGATTTACTGTACATGTCCTAATTGAGAATGTTGCATCTCTTTCTGCCTCTGTTGCGTGTGTGATGCGTTACTTGAAGAGGGTCTCATGAGGAAAACACTGCACTTAACAGTTTCCAAGAGGGAGAAAAAGTGAAAGTGACGGGGAGAAAAAAACATTAAAATTTAAAGGAAATATGCAAAATGATCAAAAATGAGTGAATGGAAGTGAATTAGTAATGAACAGCCTCTGTATGTCTGCATGTGAGTGTGAATCAACTGTGCATATAACCTAAACACATTTGCAGCAGTGCACACTTCATTAACAGCTTTCTTACACTATGCATGTAAAAAAAGAAACAGAATTTGATTCAGACTGACAGTGCGGGGAGTCAGGAACGAGGGCTTAGTGTAGCTGAAGATTTGAGGCTCATGACTTCAATCATATGAGGCAGACAGACCCAGACTCCTGCCATTTTTACATGGCAGTTTGCCCTCCTTATGTAATTTGTGTCCATTCAGAAAGTGAGAGAAGACTATATCAGGATCCCGGCCTGACAGTTGACAGGTTTTGGGTACAGCGGAATCACAGCCCACAGTTTGCCTCTGAAGGGAATCGCCCGACTTTAATGAGAGCACATGAATCTGTGAGTCAGCTGAGCTTTTTTTTTTTGATGCGGCTCGTTCATCATGGGTCAGGGGTTTGCCCAAACACTTTGACTTTATGTAATAGTTTATGTAACAGCTTGTGTTGTCAGCCATTTTGCATCCTTCTCGAGAAGAACTGGAGAACAATTCACTCCTGGAAGATGGTACAATATGAAAAAGACACAGGAAAACTTCAACCCGAACAGTGACAACTATTGTTGTTAGAATAATTATAATTCATTCACAAGGCAGCAAGTCACTTAGTGCCTCAGGTGTCAGAAACAAGCAGCTGTTATTTTGTAAAAAGTGAACTAAAATGTAAGACACCATGCAGATTTTCACAGTTACAGTGTCACCTGTACTTGTAAGCTAAATGCTAATTGGCTTTGCAGCTGCTATGCCATTATAGATTCTTAATCTGTTTTTATAACTGTATAAATATAAAACTTGTACAGCACACAGCACACAGTACACAGTATGTTCCAGAATCTTCAGCTTGACAGTGTTTCAACTTCAAGCTGTCATTAGGCAGTTGCCATGGAGATGACCAAGATACATAATAGCCACCCTGTTCTCCCGATGTTGTTGTTGTGTTTCAGAAAATGTTGTTTAAACGTTACGGCTGCCAGTTCCGCTCTTCCCCCCGCTGCAAACCCTTTTACTGGCTCTCAATTATACATTATCATTGGTTTTTCACAGAGCGCAGAGATGCATGGAGGCATAGATGGATGGACGGATAGAAACGAGGATGGAGGAGAGGATAAAGAGGGGCTTGGCAGAGAAAACAAAAAAGGGAAATTGAGACAAAGGGTACGGAAATACAAAACAGAAATAAGCCAATGAAAGTAAGGATGAAGGATGGATCAGTCAATAGAGACCAGCAGATGAAGAGATTAAAGACAAAGCCAGTGAAATGCAGGCTGGGAGAAAGATATTTTGAAGAAAACGAGGGACAAGACAAAGAGAATGAGTAAGAGACAAAGATAACACACAGAAAAATAGCCAGACAGCCAGACAGACAGACATCACTTCATTTTAACCACTCCTTACTCATCCTCCATCTTTATCATTGTGGAGAAATGATGAAAAACAGGCAGTGTTGAAGACAAACAGACAAAGAGAGATAGATGAGCGACTGGCACATGTCCTTCCTCCTCTTCTGTTGTCATCCCTTGTTCTCTTATCCCCCTCCCCCCCCTCTCCCCCCCTCTCTCTCTCTCTCTCTCTCTCTCTCTCTCTCTCTCCCCCTCTCTCTCTCTCTCCCCCTCTCTCTCTCTGTCTCTCTCATCTCGTCTGTTCTCATGTATGTTTTAACACTTCTCATCAGATATTTATGTCCTGGTCAAATAGGGTGCTGCCATGGAGATCCAAGCTGTTTGAAGAATGTCATAACACTAAGGCAAAATCTGTTTCACAAGCCTCTGTGTTGTTATTAGGACATTTAGTTTGGGATCATTGTTCCAGCTTTAAGGCTGTTGAAGTCACCTCATTCCTCACTGTCTGACAGTACATGTTGATGTGCTCCAGTTCTTCACTGAAGCTATTTGATGTTTACAATGAGTGAAACATTCAAACATTATTTTCTACACATTTCCTCAAAATTATGAAATTATTTTGTATGGTTTGAAACTTTGTGATCTCCACCATGTCCTTCCACTCTGGGCACTTCTACTGTTTTTTATGCCAGAATACAAGCTGGCCCCAGATTTACTGTGAGTTACTTACTGTGATAAACTGATTAAAGACATATGAACTCAGAAATATGCTACAGATAAGCTCAATACTGAAAAAACGACAGTCCTGAAACTGTGAAACTGTATTACGACACAGAGATCCTCTTTGAGGTCAGATTTGATATTAAAACAGAACCCATCTGGTGCATATTTTTGAACAAATCTTCAATTAAATTAGCACAAACCACTTGACACAACTAAGCCTGGAGGTTTTAGGGCCCTGGAGTTTTGGGGCCAGTTGGCAACCCAGTGTTAATCTACACTAGAATTTGAAATGAAGTCTGGTGAATATAGATCATATTTGGCTGCACAGCGTGAGCTTGTAATGGCTGACCCACGCTGACCCTGCTGCTAGAGAATGACTGTAATTAGCCATGGTCCTCACAAATATAGATAATCTGCTTTGTGTGTAATGGCACCTTGGTTTGATTGACCGACATTAGCAGCTCAAGGTGAGGGCCTTTAAGCATATATATATATATATATATATATATATATATATATATATATATATTGTCATGCCAACCGCTGCCAAGCCTGCATGCGGCCGACTGCCAAAGGCTTTCACTCACACACACACAGACACACACACACACTCACATCCTAATTCTCTCCCTGCCCCTGGCACAGGAAAAACTACCGCTCCCCTATTTCCCACCCCTCAATCTCCCTCACTTGTTCCTCCTCCTCCTCTCCCCTCTTTTCCTCCTCTCATCCCTCCATTCACCACCCAGGGTGCCAACAGTTGGCTCCACTAAATGTGAGCCATTCTCCTCATCCATTGTTGCTTCCTTTCTTCCTCCTGCCCTATTTGTTTTACTTCCCTGCCTCTAGCCATCTTTTGCTCCTGTTCTCTCTCCACCCACCTCCACCTGCCCTTTCCCCTCCCTCTTGTCTTTTCTCCCAGCAATTCATCTGTCTTGCTTTCCCCTGAACTCTGCATGTGTCTGTCTTTCTGTCTCGCCCCCCCTCTGTCTTCTATTCGTCTTTCTCCTTCTCTCTCTCTCTCTCTCTTCTAGCATTCTCATTTACTGTTTGTCCTTGGACCTATTCATCTTCCTCTGACACCCACCCTCTCCTCCTGTGTCCCCTCTGTCCATCTATCTGTCTTTTATCTATCACTCACAATACCTGCACAAGTGTGCTTACAACGTGGCGGTCATGACAGGTTTTATCATTGACCATCAGGGGAAATTAGAGTGAGAAAAGCAAATGACCACAAAGCATATTACTGTGTATCAAATGGTACTGTAATATATGTGAATTATAAAAGCTAATGTAATTGACCACACAATTTCCCAGCCGTATTTTGTACCTGTTAATAATGTAATAACATTTAGACTGACGTGATAAAACACAGCAATTCACTCTTGTATTAACTTTTTAAATTATACTAATGTAATATATTAACTATAAAACATTGGGATATAATAATAATAATATAGGGTTATGGGTTAAAGAGGGAGATCCAGTGTTGAATGTAAATGATTTCTATGGCCACATGCCTCACACACAAGACTGATTTCAATCTTCACTTCTCAGAGATCATCTCACTGTGGAAAAGTGAGACTAGAATCTTCAAAGACATTCCCATAAGGTTTAATAAGATGTTTAACCCATTTAGAACAACACAACATTACATAATGTCAGTTTGTACGCTGTCTGACCATTTTAATGCACTTAAATGTTCTGTACATTTTAAAACAGATTTTTTTTTTGTGAACTGGGGCAGTACAAGACGCTGTAAACACAAAACATGGCATTATTATCACCATATAATAACACATTATCTAACAGTTGCCAATTTACACATCCAACAAATATGGATAAACTTTCACCAGCTAGTCACTAACTTTGTTTTCTGTTTGGTGCTGAACAGGTCATGTACAGTGTGTTTGTCAGAAGTTTCTTTGCTGTAACACACGGCCTGCTGCTGATGAGAGCAGTGAGAGTGAACCAGAACAGTAACATTTCAGCCATAAAACCAAAACAATGAGGTAAAAGAAGCTAAAATGCTCTGTAAATCTGAGGGGAACTGCAAAGTTGGATGACAGTTCTTTGTGGGCTCATCAATATCATCAACCCCTTTCACATAATAAGTGGCTTTCTCCCTTGGTTCCCCTTTCTTCCTCCGTTTTTGTGCTTCTACCTCTCTGCATCTCATCTTTATCTTTTCATCAGTCTGCATCGTTTTAAATCACCCTCTTTTTACAGCCTCAGTACCAACCTTCCCCCCCTCTTTCCCCCACCCACCCCTTCCTCCTCCTCTTCATTCAATATGCACTTAGTTGAATCTGTACACTCTCAAGTGCACAACGGAGGATATTTTCAAATTCATGTCTCCCTCTTCCACTTTGTTTGTTCATGCCTCCTTTGCATGCATGTCTCTCTTTCCAGTTTACCCTTCACCGGCTATTCACCCCTCTACAGTGTTTATATTTACTGACCATTAAAACTGAAAGTCGTCTCTGCACTAAGCTTTGTTGGCAATGCATTTATGGCACGCTAAAGAAATCAATAATCACAAGCCGCAGAGTACACTAATAACGGCTTACAAAAAGTGTCGGTGTGTTCGCACATACAGCGTACGTGTGTATTTAAAGCCTGCCCTAGACTGACCTTTAAAAAGCACCGGACAAACTTTCTTAATTCCTCTTTTTCTCCCACAAACACACATTGTTCAAACTTCATCATTCACTTGTAGAAACACACACATAAGAAAAAAAGAACAACAAACTTAAAGGAAAGAAGGATGCAGGAGGACGATAATAAAGTGAAGGGTGATAAAGATGGAGGGCAAATGATGAAGCGGTAAGAAGAAGCGATGCAGCAAAGGAGAGAGCAGAAGAGGTGAGAAGGAACGGATGGGTGGACGATAAAACGGCAAAAGGATGATATATCATCCTGTAAAATGAAATGGGAGACAGAGAAGATATCTACAGAGATTAATAAAGGAGAGGAAGGACAGAGTGATAGATGGATGGATGTTGAGGAATGAGGGGCAGATCAGGGCATGATATTCGGATGGCGATGGAGAGAGTTGGGGAAAGATAAAGGAAGAGATAAACGATGATAGAAGGAGAGAATAAGGGAAAACAGGGGGACAGAAAGATGAAAGAGACGATGAGTTAAATGGTGTCAGATGGGGAGAAGAAGAACTGTATTGGAAAGAGTACTGAGAGGGAGGGCGAGAGATGTGAGTTGAGATGGAGAGCTTGTGTGAGTCACATTGTCTCCTCCGCAAGCTATTAGTGATTTAATCACTCTGACATCAGTGTGTGTGTGTGTGTGTGTGTGTGTGTGTGTATGATACCAGATTACCCTGAGCTAGTGCAGTCAGGAACTGGCTCATCACTCTTCCACAGCAGCGTGCATTCATCATGTCAGAGTCGAGTTTCTAAATCTCTGGGCTGCGACCGCAAACAGGTCGCAGGTTTTCATGGGTGGGTCGCCAATGATATAAGCTCTTACTAATCTATTTCGTTTGTGAGACTGATATGCTCACTAGCAGTGTGATAAACCTCATAACTGATATGATATGACAGAACTGTAGTGACACAGCAGAAGAACACTACACTTCAGACTTGAAAACTGAGCTGGGGAAAATATAGTACTCAGTAATTCCAGTTTAGAGACCCAGTTACACCAGCAATAAACCTATGAATAAACTGTGTGAACCGTTAGCAGCCGAGCTAACAAGCTTGCTCGAACACAGTTACCGGGCAGGTAGTGGAGAGAACTTTTTTCCCCTCTTCAAATCAAAAATAAATCTTTATCTGTCACATACATCATTATACAAGTACAACGTGTAATGAAATGCAACATTCCTGGTCATAGACTGTGCAATAGAGCAAGATCTGACAAAATATGGTGCCAATATGTGCAAAACAAACAATATAAAAATATTAGGAATATTAAATACATATACGTCAAAATACAACTAACCAGGAATATAAACACTCTAAATCACTAAAATGAGATGAGCACAAATAAGACGTCATGGTTAAGGAGTCCAAGAAAAGGAGAGGGAGCAACAGCCCAACACAGAGAAAATGGAGAGACGCTTTACTAGCGCTAGCTTGTCCCAACTGGCTAGCATGTTAGCCACAAGCGTCTGTTGTCACCTGACCGAAAGTCTAAATTATGGAATCACAACCACATTTTGACGGTTTCTATCATGAATGACTGCTTACTTTCTCGAAAAACTTCTCTGCAATGTAAGACAGTGCAAGTGTGACACAGTGTGATTGCCTCAGTTATTTTAGTGCCAAAACACAGCTATGGAATAAAAGCAGTGTGAATGGAAGACTGCTGATTGAACACTGTTATTATCATCACCTACCACCAGCATTAACCTGCTTTTAGAGACAAAATGAAGGAAATTATATTATTTAAATCCAACCCCCTTTCTCGTCAAATTAAATTCAGAAAAAATGTGATTCAGGCACTTATCATCTGATTGCACCAGACTGCACTTACCACTTCTTGCAATCAGACTATTTCTCTTCTTTGTTGTAAAATGTGACCAGTCTTTCTCTTGTGTACTGGACAAGAGTTTGCTAATCCCCACCATGGGACTGTCTGGGGCTGCATTATCATTTCACATCACTTCATTAGTTTGATACTGCCATCGGAGGAGTATCCAATCATGCATAAACAGAGGTCACCGCTCTAATTGAATTTAACAATGCCCTCTGACCAATCAGAGGCTAAACGAGGCAAAATGAGGCCATGCATACAGTATGTGAGCAAAGACAAATAGACTTTACTTGTCAACTTTTTTCAGATGTGAACTGATAGAAGCCAAATGTGTGAATAAAACAGATGGAGAGTTCAGAGGTGACAGAGGAAACAAGAGGGGAGAAAAATTTAAACTTGGCGGTATGAAGTATTCAGTTGCTAATAAGATTCAAATTATTATGGCCGCCTTCCATATAGCAGTGTCTGGTCAGCCTCTGCACTACATACTACATTACACTGTCTACTTCCTGGATTGCATTGTGGAACAGAGAAGGAAGGCGCTGTTCCTCCAGCACTTTTAGCCTCTTTCAGTGGCAGATGGTGGAAGGAGTGAAGAACTAATTTAAAAAAAACCACTTCCCACATGTTTATCCTGTTTGCTGGGGGAAAAAAAGAAACATAGCACACACAGAGAAAACATTGGATTTATGGGAAACCGACTTTTTTTTTTTCCAAAAAAGAGCAGTGGTGTGAAACAGATGCTACCAGTCATTCCAAAACAGAAATATCAACAGGAATAATCCCAGGCTAGTGTAATTAATTCAATGAATTCATAAAAGCCCATGTTCCAAGTCCAATCCATTACATACATGCAGCAGTTAATTCAGTCAGTCTGCTGAAAAAGTGTTTAAAAACTTGCAGTCAGACTAAATAAATGGAAAAGTGGCACCCCAGCTGACCCACCCTGGATCTTGTACCGCGGCCTCGTAGGTCAGTGAACCCAGCACTGGCTTCTACTGTGGTCTCGGCGTGGCAGGGTGGGGGCCGGTGGAACAGGGAGGCCTGGGGCAGATGGGGAGCACTGACTAGAGGAGGGTATAGTGGGTATCTCTGTCCCCTGTTAAGGCTCTAATCATGGGCATGAAAGGGCAGAGGACCAGCAGCCTGTTGCTGCAGCTCACGGTAGGTCTGCGAGCCGTGATTACAGGGTGTGTGCAGTCCACGGGGGTTTGATCATAGGGTTTCGTTGGCAAGAGCTGCATGCATGTGTCAGTGCATGTGTGTGTGTGTGTGTGTGTGTATGGAGCGCGGGACTCTGACCATAGGGTGTGTTTGTGTGAGTGTGTGGATCCTTGGTAGAGAAAATTGCTGGGACTGCAGGGCTAAAAAAACAACCACAGGGCTAAGAAGGACAAAAAGAGAGACACAGAGAGACTGAAAGAGAACAGAAACAGGGAGTGACAGGGATGCTAAATAGCAGAATTGTATAACAAAGAAACAGAGGCATGGAGGGAACGAGGAAACAACAACTGGGGTAAAAAAGACAGACAGGCAGACACAGGCATAAGCGTCAGGGTTAGCATTTCAAAGTCAAAGCTGCTTCAACTGAAAGCTGTTTTGTATTTTAGCATCGCAACATCTCTACCTTTCGATACACCTGTCTAAACCACTACTATAAAATCCTTAACTGCAACTTTAAGTGTCGGGTTTTTGGCTTCATCTTAAACCCAACCAATAGACTCTTCCTGTTATACAGAAGCGCTGCAAGACAAAGGCACCGAGAGAGAGAGAGAGAGGGGAGCCAGAGGCGGGGATTAAAAATGGGTTAAAATTGTGTTTAGATGAAGCCAGGGTGTCGTGTGGGTATGTGTCTGTGTGAGATGCTGCCAGTCGAATTACTGTAGTACGGAATAAAATGTCAATAGGCAAACAACAGACGGCAGGTGCCACACATCGATTTTAATACACAGCTGAAACATATAGCACACAGGCTGGCACACATGAAGAGAGACGGATGCACACACACAAAACCACACACACACACACACACACACACACACACACTCAGAGAAGCTGCTAAAGTTGTTAAAGATGTTGACTTAAGCTACTTAACTTTGACTGCTCTGACATTAGAGGAGATGAAGAGGAGGGGTGGAGGGGGTTGAAGCGAGAGAAAATAAGAGGAGGAGGAGAAACAAAAAGAGGCAGGAAAGAGAAGGAGAGGAAAAGAGAGGACAGAAGCACAAAATGAAAAAGACAGAGAGTGGCTGGTTTTATTTTAATTTTTTTCTCCTCATCATCTTCATTTTTTCTTTCTGACTCGTCATATTTTCTGGCCTTTATCTCTCTCTTTCTGCCCTTCGCCTTTCTCTCTGTCACGAGACCATGACTGTGCCAAAATGTGATTTGCTCTTTAATCTTCATAATCCATTTGGCCAATGAATGTTTTCCTTTACTAACTAAAGAACAAACAATGGACGTGTAAGTTCCACCAGATGCACGCACACACACACACACACACACACACTCACCACCACTCACAGTGGTAGATGTCTTCTGACAAGAGATGTTACAGAAATCAAGGTAAAGAGATGAATGAGAAAGAAAAGGAGGAGAGAAATAATGTGAGTATAAAATACAGTCTTCAGAACTTGCGCAAAACATGGCAGAACTTTAGAAAAACACAACCTCAAAAAACAACTAAGCTCCTTTTTCTACTCCTATAATTTCTCCTTTTTATTCTTTATCTTCTATTTTCCGTCTTTTCTGGTCATCTCTTCTTTGTGTGCATACAATGGTAGGAGGATCAAAGTTGCTAAGGCAACACAGAGAGAAGAATTTAAAAAACCTTGTCATCCTTGAGAGAACGTCTGCTGCAGTAGAACGGAGAGAAGCGGAGAATGGAGGGAGGCAGAGAAATTGAGGAAGTTGAAAGTGTTTATCTGCCCATTAGCAGGGCGGCTATTTGAACCTGGAAGGATGTTGGTGTGCAGAGTAGACGTGAAGAGAATCAGAGAAATGAAATGCCAATGCCAAGTGTGAAAACAGACCTGAAACGCATTTATAAATGCTACATGTTCCTACTGATCGTTCAATGTTATACAAAGCTCAAGAACCCGCCTTTTGGTAAGGTATAGAAAAGACCAATATGTATTTACTGTGATCAGTTGAATAAGAAGCTTGACTCAAATAACTCAAACTGGTGAAAACCAACTCCTTCTATTCAAAATTTGCCAGTACATGGAAAAACAGCAGGAGATGGAAAGAGTTAACTTACAGGGATTAAAATCAAGAATAGGTGGAGTAAGTAGTTTGATAAGGGACCCCATAAATAAATAATACAGGCAGGTATGTCATTAGACTTGGGCAGATATGGAATGAAATAATAGGGTATAGCGGAACAGATGATTGATCAAGTAAATTAAATCAAAAGCTGGTCATCCCATTGTCAGACTGACCTTAATATCTTAATAATTATTGCAGTGTGTATAAAACAAGGTAATCATGCTTGTCCACTTATCTTTTGTAAATAAAAATATATGAACAGACAACAAATATTATCAAGCAGAGGCTGTTTTAACCGTATTAAAGGGTTTTAGATGGATACTTTATACGCCAGCTCTGCTGCATAAAATAGTTCAGCAGGAAGCAGTATGCAAACTAACCAGCCAACATTCATGTTGTGTTTGTGACAACCCACCGCCTGACAATTTCAACATGTATGATTCATATAAAACATTTTGTTTCTGGTGTCATATTTCTGCTGTGATTGGTTAATTGCATCATTACCCATGATGCACAGTGATTAGACTGTTTTATTCTGGTGTCTTCAGTCGCATCTGGTAAACAAGACATGCTTAGACTTTAACAAACTGACATTGAATAATAAAATCCGAAATATTGTCTGAAACCAGTTTAATCTCAATACGATGATAAACAGTTTATTAAGCAGTGCACTGATACAGGAAGGTACAATGTGCAGACATGCTGATTGTTTGAGAATGCTAAAGATGTTAGCTGTAGGTCTGTGTGTGTGTGTGTGTGTGGTTAAGGTGTTCTGAAGAGACAATGTGCCACTCAATATAAATGACTGTGTAGAAATACAGTATAGTGAGCTGTTGATACACACAAACAGACACATATGCACCTGCAGGAGCAAGTAAACCAAAAACACTCACACAAACATGAATGCATCTGCATGTACATGAGCAGAAAGACACACACACACTTGCATGCACACGCACACACACAGCGCACAGCTCTTGGGGATTTGGAGTTCAAAGGATGTTTTATTTTGGGAACAGCGGTTAGTCATCCTACTTTGCGACAGACGGAGAAACAGGTTGCAAATATCAAACACTTATACACTGTTACACTGGCTACCCCCCACACACATACACACAAAGACACACACACAGGCTCACACTACCTCTTCCTTGTATTTCCCGCGCCTTTTCTCTCAATCTACCTAAACATCTCGCCAAAGGGAGAATGTGTTGTTTTAAACTTACAAGTTGACTTCTCCTTCACCAGCAGCTAATGTATGATCACAGCTCTTCTGACAGCTGGTCAAACACTAAGATGTTGTGTTTGGGCTTTACTAGCACATAACGCAACATGGCAGGATGCTGGGATTACAGTAGATAAATATGCAATATTGTGGAGTTGTAATTTGATCGAGTAATTTGAGAGTGTTTTCAGTGATCTCATGATCTCATTAGGAAACAAAATAACAGATCTTCCTGCCCATTGAATGGTGCTATGGTCTGAATCCTAACCCTAACTATTCACAGCAGGCCACGGAGGTGACTGTGGCCAAAGGAACCAAACTCGCGTAGAGTATGAAGGCTCTTTGTCTTTTTGGTCAGTTTTCAAAAACCAGGAATACAAAAGGAACTCCCATTGATTAAAGTGTGTTTATCTGCTCTAAAATAAACTGCAAAATATTAGCATGTCATTAACTAGCTTACTACTTAAGCTGTGTTCATTAAAGAAAGTACAGCTAGGGGGTTTTGAGTTGTGTGTGTGTCTGAACTTCCAAGGGGCAATACCACTTGGAAACCACCTTAGCTAAGATGCTAATGTTACACAGTAACAGTCACTTCACGGTTGAGACTGCAACAGTTTTGTAATAATTGTGTTAGCTGCATCTGTATGCTGGTTCAGTGTTAAAACAGTAAAGGTAAAAGCAGCATCATTTATATATGATCTCAAATTGAAAACATTTTCCCAAAAGCATTTTAACTACAAAACATTAAGTACATGCACACTCATATACACACATTAATGCCAAGACAGGGCAAGGCAGTAATTGAACAGTCATGACACAGTTTGGTGGCGTATACCTGTTTGAAATTAATAATGAGCAGCCAGGGAGAACACCACACACACACACACACACAGTCATACACTTAACACACGCCACACACAGTTGTCTGTGTCTGGCTACTCGCCCAGAGTTGCAGGTCGATGAAGGCTAAGAATAAATTGTCCTATGGAGTCTATCTCCTCTCATACACACTTAGTGCACACACACTGTTCGGGCTTTACTTGACTTATGCACACACCTCTGATTAACAAAAAGAGAACGTAACAGAGAGAAAACAGAGACAGAGCTGCAGATAGATAAAAAGAGAGAGAGAAAACTGTAGAAGAGACTCAACTGGCTTAGAAAGAGAAAGCAAAGAAAAGAAGTTCATTTACTGAACAGAAATAGAATCAATCCATTCTGTATATAATGAGTCCACATAGATGTACTGTGCTGTATGCTGTATATGTATATGAGCATTATCCTACAGAGTGACACTGAGTAACTCACTCTGCTTAACAACAAATAACATACTGACACACACGCAATCATTTACCTCTCTCCATCACTTCTGCTCTTCCTTCATCATTAAATCAAGAAACACAGACACCTTCCTTCTTCTCCTCTTTGTCCTTCGCTCTACAACCCATGCTTCTCATTCTTTTCCCTTTTTGCTCTGTCTGTACTATGGTTAAAGACTGCATAAGAAAGAATTATACCTCCATCCTTCATTTGACTTTGTAACACAGCGCACAGCTCTTGGGGATTTGGAGTTCAAAGGATGTTTTATTTTGGGAACAGCTTTGGGTTAGTCACCCTACTTTGGTGACAGACGGAGAAACAGGTTGCAAATATCAAACAATTTACAAGCACTGTTACACTCACACTCCCCCACACATACACACAAAGACACACACACAGGCTCACACTCTCACTTTCCTTGTATTTCCTGCGTCTTTCTCTTAATTCCACGAAACATCTCGCCAAAGGGAGAATGTGTTGTTTTAAACTTACAAGCTGACTTCTCCTTCACCAGCAGCTAATGTATGATCACAGCTCTTCTGACAGCTTTGTCAAAAACACTAAGATGTTGTGTTTGGGCTTCATTAACACATAACGCAACATGGCAGGATGCTGGGATTACAGCAGATAACATGCAATATTGTGGAGTTGCAATTTGACTGGTGCACTTCGAGAGTGTTTTCAGTGATCTCTATGATCTCATTAGGAAACAAAATAACAGATCTTTCCTGCCCATTGAATGGTGCTATGGTCTGAACTTTGCAACCCTAACTATTCACAGCAGGCCACGGAGGTGTGACTGTGGCTGTAGTTAGAACTAAACTCAGTGTAGAGTATGAAGGTTCTTGTCTTTTGGTCAGTTTTTCAAAAACCAGGAATACAAAAGGAAAACTCCCAGGCATGGATTAAAAGTGTGTTTATCTGCTCTAAAATAAACTGCAAATATTAGCATGTCAGGCTAACTAGCTTACTACTTAAGCTGTGTTCACATTAAAGCAGTACAGCTAGGGGTTTTGAGTTGTGTGTGTCTGAAACTTCAAGGGGCAATGCACTACTTGGCACCACCTTAGCTAAGATGCTAATGTTGCTAACAGTAACAGTCACTACGGTTGAGACTGCAACAGTTTTTGTAACAATTGTGTTAGCTGCATCTGCATGCTGTTCAGTGTTAAAACAGTAAAAGGTAAAAGCAGCATCATTTATATGATCTCAAATTGAAAACATTTTTCCCCAAAAAAAGCATTTTAACTTACAAAAACATTAAGCACATGCACACACTCATATACACACACATACGCGCACAGGGCAAGGCAGTAATTGAACAGCCGTTGACACAGTTTGGTGGCGACACCTGTTTGAAATTAATAATGAGCAGCCAGGGGAGAACACCACACACACACACACACACAGTCATACACGAACACACACGCTCACACACAGTTGTCTGTGTCTTGGCTGCGACTCGGCCCAGAGTTGCAGGTCAGATGAAGGCTAAGAATAAACTGGTCCTGCTGAGTCTATCTCCCTCTCATATACACACTTAGTGCACACACACTGTTCGCTTTGCATTTGACTTATGCACACACCTCTGATTAACAAAAAGAGCAACGTAACAGAGAGAAAACAGAGACAGAGCTGCAGATAGACAAAAAGAGAGAGAGAAAATCAGAAGAGACTCAACTGGCGAGAAAGAGAAAGCTAAAGAAAAGAAGCATTCATTTACTGAACAGAAATAGAATCAATCCATTCCTGTAGTATATAATGAGAGTCCACATATAGATGTACTGTGCTGTATGCTGTATATGTATATGAGTAATATCCTACAGAGTGACACTGAGTAAATTCCACTCAAGCGAACAAATAACATACTGACACACACGCAATCACTTACTCTCTCTCTCCATCACTTCTGCTCTTCCTTCATCATTAAATCAAGAAACACAGACACCTTCCTTTCTCTTCTCCTCTTTGTCCTTCGCTCTACAACTCCATGCTTCTCATTCTTTCCCTTTTCTTGCTCCGTCTGCATTTATGGTTAAAGACTGCATAAGAAAAGAATTACTACTCTCCATCCTTCTCATTTATTTTGCATTGCTACATAATTTGAATGACAGGATGGTGAACTGGTTAGCAAATGTTCTAAATTTTCTTAAATGAGAGGACCCAAGGTTTTTTTTTTTGCAATTAAGCATTATATTTCCATAAAGCTGCACTGCAGATAGATAAAAACAGCAAAGACTGAGATCCTGACTACACTACCCATCATTTGTCATCAGGAGTGTTTTTACAAGTGTGTTTCTGAATGCTCTTAAAGTCCTACACAGGTTTCCCAAAGCAGTATTTAAGAGCAAGAGTCTTCACTATGGTGCTTGTGGGAAAACACCTCTTAAGCCTAAGAATGTTCATAAAATTGATTTTACAATCATCTCAGCCTTAAAATGCCTTTGGGAAACAGGGCCCAGGTTGACGCCAAGTGGACATCCTGGACTTACAACTCAATTTGAAATAACCCTGATGACGTCACGGTGACATCATCATCAGGGTCATTTTCTCAGACTTGACAGAGCTCCTCCAGGGCCACAGAGGACACTTTACAGCTGTTTTTACAAGCCAAGTAGTACTCCCCATGACTGGTAAAACTGACCTTGATGTCTTATTATGGAGTAGAAATAAGCGAGATGTCAAATCCCTATCAGCTCCAGGGAGCACTCAGCTGAAACCTTACCTCTGACCTCTGATGAACGGAGGCAAAAGAAACTGAGAATTGAGCTGAGATGTCCTTTTCCTTCTCCACTTCCTCTCCCTGTCCTCCTCTCTGCTCTTGTCAGTTCAGCTCCAGTGCCTTTCAGACTTTCCCCAAAACTGTTCAGCTGCACCTGGCTAACCCCCACCAATTGCTCAGTCCATTTCAACTTGCCAGTACTAATTTTAGCACTTTACGGTCTTCTCAAACTTCTAGGAAAGCTCATCCAAACAGACAGAATAAACAAGGATAGTGACAGATTAATATTAGGTTGCTTTAAAGCATCAAATAGACAAAACGGGTAAACAACTATTATGTATGAGTGAAGGAAGACATACTGTAGGAGGGACAAGAGTTAATGGAGGGAGTGTGTGGACGTTGAGTTATGTCTGGGTTGTGACCCAGCTAAATTGCCTTGGCAGTAAGTCCCTTTCCTCTGAGTAAAGACTTCGACAGAGATGGATGGATGGAGAAGATGAGGAGAGGGATAAAATAAGGGAAGAGGAAAAGGTGTAGAGGCAGGAGAGAAGGCGAGAAAGAGAAGGTGGAGGAAGATGAAAAGGTGTCAGGCAGAGGGAGAGGAAGGCAAAAGGGGAGGAAAAGTCTGACAGTGTAAATAAGGAGAGGTGAAAGGCAGAGGGGAGGAGGATGCAAATGAAGAGTCGTTGAGGGTGCGCAGGAGCGAGGGATAAGGGAGCGAGGAGAGACGTGAGATGACAGGGAGGTGAGGGTAGAGGAGAAAGTGAAGAAGGGAGGCAACAAGGGAGGAAGAGGAGGGGGATGACAAAACTCATCCTGCGTGGAGAAAAATCTAAAAATACACCAATAGAAATATGGGGGATGGGAGGAAGATGGAGAGAGATGTTAAAGAAAGCCTGTCACAGATGAGAAAGAAAGAAAGAAAGAAAGAAAAAAGAAAGAAGAAAGAAAAAAGAAAGAAAGAAAATGGCTATACAAAGAAAATTCAAGGTCAATTAAAGAAAGAAATTTAATGAGGAAAAAAGACAGAAAAGAGAGGAAAAACAGGATATGGAGGGAGGAAAGACACAAACGAGTGCAGCGGATAAAAGCAGGTTTACATTGATGTAGAAGAGGGAGGAAATTTTTTAACAAGGGCCTCAAAAGCACAATGATGAAAAGAGGAGAGCAAACACACAGAGAGGGGGAGCAGTGAGAAAAGACATGAAAAAATAAAGGGGGAACGATATTAGAGACTGAGGAGGTGAGAGAGGAGAGAACAGAGAGATGAGAACAAAAAGGGGGATAAATAAACAAAAAGAGAAAGCTTGTGGGATATTGATAATGAGGGAGGAAGTAGGCCGCCTTAAGCCTTAAGTCAAGAACTGACTGGTCATGAAACACTAGTGGATGGATGGATGGACTGACTGACTGAGGAGATACATACAGTATGTGTGGCTGTAAGAAAGAGAGGAAGAAGGTAAGATCTAGAAAGAAAACAAGGCACAAGCGCAGGTGGGCACTGATGAGCGGAGAGAGGGAGAGCGCACAAGAGATTAAGAATGGAGGATAAAAGGAGTGCTGAAGAAAAGGTGGACTGGGAAGACAAACAACAGGAGAAATGGATCAATATGTTAGTGGGGTTTCCTCTTCGCCACATTCCTCACTCCCTCTCCTCACACTCCTTTACATGGAAACATCGGATTATTGATCCATCCCCTCCTCTCCTCCAGTTTCACTCCGCTCACCCGGCTTTTACAGAGCAACATCTGCAAAGTCCCTTGCATCTTTCCTTCAGCATCTGATACCAACCATCTATTTCCTTCATTCCTTCTCATTGGGGTTTAGGGTTTTTTTTCGAAAACATGTAAGAGGAGTCATGGAAGATCAGTATGGTGGTAGTGGAATATAGTAGAAGACCTTTACAACACCTCTCAAGCTGTCTAACACTTTTCTTGTCCTGTTTGTGCAAGTCATTTCTCATTTTGAGCAAGACACGTTGATGCAGCTTAACCATGACAGTCTTATTATGTTAACATAAACAAGGGTAATGGCTGCACTAGAGGACGCCTGAGTGTTTAACAAGAGTCTACAGTCATGCTAGCAACTCTGTGAGGCTAGGACTAGCAGTAAAATGTGTAGCAGGTAAAATGTCAACCATGGTCACCATGTTGGTCTATCATGTTAGCATGCTCATTAGCATTAAACTCAGTACAGCTGAAGCTGATGACAGTGTCATTTGTTTTGCAGGTATTAATATTCATCCAATCCATCATGGTTGTTGAGATATTCTAGTCTAGATCTAGAGCCATGTAATAAGCATAGCCAGAAAAAAAGAGCAGTAATTTGTGTGCAGGTTATTTTAGTTCTTTTACAAGTTTTAACAAGATGTATTTTTAACCTTAACCTGCGCTGAAGAAACTCATCATTCATCCAACGTATTTCATTTCACTTTTCCTGCATCAAATGATCAGTTTAAAATGTGCTGAATCCTTTGTATTAGGATTACAAAAAAAACTACTTATTTGAGTACTGCTTGCTGAAAGTGGGTGTATTGTCCTAATCAAAAGCTAAGACCTATTTAAAGTTTCAGTTTTATTCCCAGAGTGATTCTAACATGGTTCATAAATACAAGCCCTGCACTAATAATGCACATCCAGCAGAGGAAGGTGCTTATAGTTGCTTATTTTTTACCCACAAAGTTACATTCTCTCTGGGGTAAAATATCTCTGTAATCCTGCTGTAGGAAACACAACAACAGTAGTTTCAGTTTCATTTAAACTAATCTGCTGCAATCTCAGCTCCACTCACATCAACCCTGCATTTAGTTTCCTGTACTAACACACCAGCAGTGGCCTATTACAGAGCTACCAGAGGGCAGCCTTGATCTTACAGTATATCTCTACCTTATCTCTCTTTCCCTCTATAGCTCCCTCTCACTCCTCTCTCATCCTTTCCTGACCTCACTGTTCACTAAGAGCAGTGATGCATACACACACATGCAAAAACACACTGCCCTTGTAGTGACACTCCTACCTAGAGGCTGGCTGGTATCAGATGGCAAGCTTCTTGTCCATGAAACCATTAAATGAATTTTGTGTCTGGCACACACACATAGTTGTGCTTCTACAGTTATGAGGACCCTCACTGACATATTGCTTTCCCTAGTCCCTAACCATCATAACTACAGTACATACCATGCCCCAGCCCGTGACCTTGACATATGTATGTAATTATAACCGTAACCATAAAGCCAAGCCTTGACCCTAAAACAGCCCTTTGAAGACAAAAATGGCCCCTCACACAAACAAAAAATAAAATTGGTTCTTACAAGAATAGAAGTACAAGAGCACACACTGTCACTCACACACTAGCACACAGGTTGACACACACTTCATCTTCTTAGCCTTTCTCTGAGGGCAATCCACAGATGAACAGCTTTTGGATGGCTTTGCCAACATTTGCTGCCCCTAGCGCACACACACACACACACACACACACACACATCTGTATTATTATACTTGTGAGGATACTCATTGACATAAATATCCATGTCATATGTCATTACACTTTTAGCACTAATCACTGTTCAGATGTTCTGACTCTAACCCTGTTTTTAACCTTGTCAATCAACGAGCACCATGAAAAAGCTGGAAACGAGCAAAATGTCCTCACTTTGCATGAAAATCTTCACCATCTAAAACTCTAATTGGTCCCCATACAGGTAGATATATATAAGACCACACACACATCCTCTCACGTACACTCAAACACAGAGCACTTGCTTTATAGGCCCCACGAGGCGCTGAGTAAAACTGCACTCCCGACCGCTTTATGTATTGGTCAATTTAACACAGCTAACATCAGCATATTAAAAATGCATGTGCCTAAGGATGCAAGAGCAATTTTGTGAGTGTGCATGTGTGCGCACATGTGTGTGCAAGAAATTTAATGCAGAGTGGCCATACCTTAAAGAGTGGCATTATTACACTGTTATCTACCTAATGGAGCTATTTATACTGCGGATGCATGTCAAAGGCTCAGTCAACCTACACAGTGATTTTTGAAGGTAAGTCAATCACACAGGAAGGAAACAGAGAGAGGGTAACGTGTCATTGGCAGTCCAAAAATAATTCAGCTTTTGATAATACAGAAAACATCTTTGAGAATTTGAAGGAGTGTGTATATCAGCAATGGAGAGATATAATGCTTCCTCACATTGTGGAGGAATTCTTAAATGTGCATCAATAGCAGCTGAAGTTACTGACAACATCTCTGTACTCACATTGTCTCGTCGTTCTGAAACTCCAGCTTGCCAGCAGCCAGTTCGTAGTCCTCCCCTCCTTTAGCGGTGCCATCCAGGGTTCGATAGGGGACGGCTACCAAGCCTCGGGCCCCTGAAGTCCTGAGCACCTTCACCTCCATCACTCCTACGCTCTCACTCACCCTGTGACTGGCGCTCTCAAAGGTAAAGATACCTGAGAGAGAAAGGAAAAGAAGAAAAGCGGACACATTACCTCACAGGGGAGAAGTGCTTGAAAGACTTGAAAGATGAGGTTGATAAACACCTACGCTCTCACTCACTAGCTTGCTCTCCAAGGTGTGCGGTATATGTAGTGAGAGAATAATAGATTACCACCCACTCTCTCCAGATAAAAGATAATAAGCATTAGGTAAACGCCCACCCTCCACTCATCCTCCTGCACTTTCATTCTCTTGGGACGTTATCAAAGTCCTGTAAATGAAAACGTGGTGACACAGAAGGGATTGGAACTCTTTAAACCTTCCCATGATACCTTTTTGTGGATATCCTGGGACTGCATGCTGTTGCAAAGCAATACATCCATGTGGATTAAAAAATATTAAACACTGTTTATAATTTCACCTCAGTTCCAACGTCTACTCAGGCAGTTAACCAGATGGAGGCTGATGTTGCTAGCCGCTGCTTTGAACCATCTGAATGCCTTCAACATTATTCACAGGTTGCTCTTACCTGCGTGATCGTCATCGTAGATGGTCACTGTGGCTGTGTGGTTGTCACCCAGCACGGCTTTGGGAGTGGCACTAGCATCCAGAGGGGCAGTGCCGATCTCGGGATAACCAACCACCCGAGGGTTACTAAGGTGTACGTAGAAATACTCATCCTCCTCAAAGATGTCGTCATCAATCACTCCGACTGTGATCTCTGGCAAAAGAATTGTTATTTTAGGATTAGCACAGATTAGTTGATGTCGCCACTCAAAGTCATTTTAATAATGAAACTTAAATCATGTATTTTGTTAAAACCAGGAGAAAAAAAAATCTGCCTCAGGTGCTGCAGATGACCTCTGCCATTTGAGCCTCAGTCTCAGTGACATGTTTTTTGAAAATATGTCACGAATTGTTGCTGTCACTGTTGTTTTTACCTTTGAGGGTCTCTCCAGGTTTAAACAGGAGTGTTCCCTCGGCAAACTCATAATCTGAACCTGCGTTCGCTGTACCGTCCTCTGTGCGATAATCCACCTGGGGGGAGATAGGAGCACAGAGAGATGGGAAGCGGGGTGAGACGAGGGGAGCAAAGGGAGCGAGAAAGAGCCGTCAAAGATGAAACAGAAGTGAACAGATATGAAAAGGGCAGATAAACACAAAGGGAGAGGAGGAGTGCAGAGAACAGAGAAGAAGAGAGAGATAGAGGAGGATGGCAAAGAAATAGAGGAGAGGCATTTGGGGAGATGGGAACAGAGGGTGAGAGAGAACAAGAATAACAGCTTCATTAAACTGAGCCCTCTGGTCAGATACAGTCTGATAATAAAGACTTTGAAGATAGTACAACAAAACTTTCCCTGTATCCTCTCCTTTCTGTCTGTCCTCTCACCATCTGGCCGGTTTATTAACCCCCTCCATCCTATACTGAGGCTCACAAACTTACCTGCATTACTTCAGATAACAGTCAGATAACAGTGATCAGATTCTGTTACCTTCTGTATAAAACTGGAGAAAATTCAACTTCCTTCAAAATCATTTGTGGTTGTTTGTAGGCAAAGCTGAATCAGTGACTCAGTGTTGGTGGTGCTATTGTAGTCATCCTCATGGCTCTGCCCTATTTTTAGCCCTTCATGAAATGTGTATAAGTGACACAGCTCTAAACCTATTTTTGAATACATCCATTAAGATAGCTGATATTGCTGGGACTACTACATACTGTGGTTTGATTTTAGAAATGTTAGATATTTCAGACATCAGGAGTGCTGCTTTTTAATTTTTCTGATTTAAAAAAGTGAGAAATTATATCTTCATATCATTATAAAAGTGCTTGGCTGGGAGTGAATTTTTAGAAAATAATAAATTAAATGAAATTAATGATATAGCACTGAGATGTCTTCAACATGTTTTCTAAAATGAAGCATGAGCAAGCTGTTCTGTATATGCAGCGTATCTACTCTGATATGTTTTATTATGTTGAGGATGGTATATCCAGTTGCCCCATTTTTTCCTTTCTAGCAAACTTAAAGCTGCTATAATCAACATTTTCATTTTCTTTTTAACAACAACAACAACTATGTGAACTTGAAATGTGCAGTTAATAGAGACAAAGTGAATTATCACTTGACTGCAGTTTCAGTCACAGTTCAATGGAGCACATTAGCTGTATTTTACCATCGTTTTAGCATTTAGCTCATTGTTTTGGTTTTCCAAGCTTTCATTTTACTGTTTTAGTTCACTCTTGCAGCATCGTTGTCAGTTACAGTAGACAGCTGCTTTCAGTGACACAACTGTGCACTACCTGCCCAGCGGAAGCTGACAAAGTTAGCAACTAGCGAGTGAACACAGCGGCACATTTAACAGCTAAAACCAAATATTTCCCTCAGGAGTCAGTGGAGTGCACAACAGCTAAAAAGGGTGACTACTGCACTCACATTCATCAAGTCACCTGACAAACCACTCTAGTGTTGCTCCATGACTGTTGGATATGTATATGCAACTGTTTGCTAACAAGTTAGCCGTATTTGCTTTAAAAATAATGTGTTAGCCTAGCGCTTGTTTCCACTGCCTACATGTGGCCAAAAAAATCAGTTAATGTGGATTTACACTGCAGTTTAGTTTTTCCATTCCACGTTTACACCTGTCAAAATGTTAGAACTTTTTTAGAATGGCTGCCTTATGCAAAAAATTGCTATGCTTTTTAAGAGAATAAATTGCTGTGTAATTTTCTTTGAACTTTGTTTTAGTGCATTTTTTTAAAGTCTGTGATTGTGGAAAAAAATGGAACATTTCACCTTTTCAACAAGTACAAGTAGCTTCATTGAGAAATCCTGCTTGAACCTGAACCAACAAAGTCAGCCTTGAGCAGACAGCAGACTGAGGCCATGTCATCAGCATACCTCTACAGGCAACACTGATGTTGCATCATAGCTCAATTTGTATACAAGGAGAAGAATAGAGGAGAGGCAGCCTTGCAAAGCCCCTATAGTAATCATCAGGTATCACTACACTGACAAAGACTCTCTGTGGGAGACTTGAAAGAAAATCTCTGATTCAGAGTATCAGGCTACCATTAAGCCCCAGATCAATGAGCCTTTACAAAAAGATGTTTGTTTTTTTGAGTTACATCTCAAAGAAAAGCTGAAATCTAAAATTCTGGAAAGTGTTTTCTATTGTATCTCCCAGCTCTCCTCTGTTCTCCTCTTAACACCCACTGCTATCTCTTTACCAGACAGAAAAGAGAACAAGGATGCTCAAAGCCTCTAGAGGTGGAAACATGATTTGAGCAAGATCAGACCAACACTAGGAAAAGTGCCAAAGATATGAGTGAACTCAGTCCAGAGAAGAATTTTTGTTTCCTCTGGTGTCTGCTTCCGTCTGACTGGGCCAGACAGACAATGTCTGACAGTGTCTCTTGGCTTCTCCCTCTCTCTCTCTCACACACTTTCATATACACATTTCAATTCCTGTTTTCTGAACAATCTATTGTCTCACATTCCTTCCACACACACCTTGACAGTAACTCCAGGGTCTCCTCCGTGTCTGGCAACAGTCAGTTTCAGGGAGCCACAGTTTTCGAAGCACTGGTACAAAGAGGGTTCAAACTCCATCCTGATGGTGTGAGGGTCGTCCTCCTGGGCCTGGGTCTCATGGCTACTCACCACCTGCAAATAAACACACACAGTGTCAGATGCGATGTGTCCTCTTGCTGTTGATTTCAGGTTAGATGGGGGATGGGAGAACACTGCATGTATGTCTCACCTTGCGAGCTTGGTCGGCAGCGTGCTTCTTGAGGATATTGCCGGCGCCGATCATCATCCTGGTTGCTTGGATACGGTAGAACGCTCTGCTCTTCTGCTGCTGCATCAAAACCTGATCAACAAAACCAATCAATTAACAAAGTGATTTATTGTACCTATAATTGTCATTTATAGCTTAATTAGTTTCCCAGATTTGTCCTACTTATATAAAAGCTCTCAATCAGCTTCGGTGAAAGGCCCATGTGAAAATCCTTGTGTGCTTCCACAGGGAGGTTAGAGGTCAAAGGTCAGCTAAAGATTCACTGAGTTAATTAAGGACACTTCAAAAGGGTGGATGCTTAACATTTGAACCAGATCCTGCACTTGAAGATGAGGGATGTGGTTTTGTCTGGTGTTTGAGCTTCAACTGTTTGTGTTTAACTGAGTACATAAGTAGAGTCACACTGACAAAGAGTGATTTAACATTGTAGCCATCCATTTTCTTTAAGATTAACCTCTTCGTAACACACCAGACTGTAGCTGGCTCGCTCTCTTAGCTGCATACTTCTGATGTAATGAGCCTTATCAATCTATACTTAATGATTTCAATAAAAATTTATGGCTGACTTGCAATTTAAGATCCTAATGATCCACCAAATTGAAAATGAACAAATTGGCCACTCTGGCCGTGGAGATCATTAGATTAAATGTGGCGTCAGAGCTGGGAACGCTGCAATTTATTTAAATCTAAAGGAAGTGAGCCTGCCATTTTACCACAGAATCCTCATAAAATCTGCATCTCTTTAGATGGAAGGAATCAGTAATTTAGTTAAAAACTTGATCTGTTTTTGCTGAGCAGGTCAGTACTGGAGGTCCAATTCCCCGACCACTGTGTGAAAAAAACTGTTGAATTTTTCATTCAGTGATTCATGATGACCACAAGAATCTCAATTTACCACATCGAGTTTAATCTCCAGGGCAGCTGTCATTCTTATTTAAAGCACAAGGCTGAGGCAGTGGCTACAGGGGGAGGGAGGTCTGAATGCAAACAAACATCTGGGAGTTACCCGGTGCACCTTTGCCTGCTAAACTCTGTTTCTGCCCTCCTTCACCACCAAAAGCAAAGACCAGGAAATTACTTGGAGAGGAAAGCAGAAAAAGGGAGAGCAGCAGCGACTTGGACAGCCTCTATGGTTCAGTATTAAAGGATGAAATGTGTGCAACGGATAAAACTGAGAAATCCTTTATGTGTGTGTGTGTGTATTTGATTATTAGTATTCATAGAATTAACATTTTTCCAAATGTTAAGCAACTGTGGGAAAATATCACAACAAAGAGGTGTGTGCTCATGTGTGTATGACAGCCATCTAGTAGCAGTTTCTTTTCAGCCGGGATTAGAGCCAATTAACCGAGTTGTCGATTAATCGCTGTGACAATTAAAACTCAACTAAACTAACTAAACTAACTAAAGTTTAAACTAAATTCCCCAAAAATCTTAACTTGAGGTCCACTTGCCAGCTTATTGCAGAAGTTTTAACTACATCTTACAGTCTTAAAAGCCTTAAAGCCTCAATTCAGTGTGAGATGTGTCTTAAAGCTCAGGAAAAAAGCAGAGCATGGACTTCGAGTTAAACATTTTTTGCCAAGCTATGGCCTCCAAGTTCAAGAATGAACTTTCACTCTCACATATCTAATGTTCATGTAACTTACCGGGCAAAAAATCACCTGGATGGCAGAGGGGTTGCATGTTACAGTGCTGTCAATCAAGTCAACTGGCACCTTCCTCTCAGCAGACTAGTGGTTTAGTCAGCACATAACATTACATGAGGAGGGTCCTGGAAAACTATTTTCTTTTCGTGTTAATGTATTTCTCTATAACTTTGTTTATATTATATAATAGCTGGCAAATTTACTTATATGGTTCTGCTATGATTAGCCACAGAAATGCAAAGTAATTTGTTAAATGGCTCAGAAGTTGCTTGGGAACATTTTGAAATGTTCACTGTGTAACAGCTCTGTGCTGTCACCTTCAAGAACTGTCCTACCTACTGTCACCTAAAACACCATGTTCACAGCTGAATGTGTCACAGTGTCATCTCCAACACAATGTCACCCTCAGTGGAGTCGCATATGAAATTTGATGCATGATGTGGTGGATGCTGCTGTGTCAATCTGTCAGATGCACAGTATATAAGTCTTGGAAAATCAGACACTGAGGGAAACAAAACTGTAAGACAAGACTTTAAGTAACTAAGTCAAGTTGTTTAACAAGTCATCAAACAAGTAAGTAACTATCTAACTATTCCTTTAAAGGTGCTATATGTAAGTTTTTGCTATTGCTACAGCATTAACAACTGTTCATCATTACAAGAACAGAGGTTAGAATACGCCCTGTGAGTAGCACTACTTCTTCATTGTCTCATGTTTGACTGAGATTGGATGCTACAGTAACTCCTTATTGCAAGGTGGCAATACAAGATGGGCCAGGACTAGCTGGTTTGCCTGCTAATGTCTGTGGAAGAAAAGAGGCAATAAAAATAGAGGCAAAACAAGTGTTAACACTTATATTGCTTTCCACCACTGGAGACAGTTTTTGGTGAGTAAAGGGATGAAGTTTGATGCTGAAGTCACAAATGTTTCTTCTAGCCTGGTAAGTAAACAGTTGTTCATGCTAATGTTGGCTATGTAGCGATAGCAAAAACTTATATATAGCACCTTTAAAAATATATACCCAGTATTAATTACCTCACACAGGTAGTGTGTGTAAACGTGTACATGTAACCACACTCTTTCTAACCTGATAATTAGCCATCTCAATCAGCTGCTCCATGTCTTTATCCGGGTGCCTCTGCTTCAGCTCCTTCAGCGTCCTAGCCATGTCCCTCCTGGCCTCGTCCTCCTCATCCTTCGCTCCTCCCTCTTCCATCAACCCTCCATCCATCCCGCTGTGACAGTTCAACGCCATCTGTCCGTCCAGCTCCAGCATGTCCATCTTGGTGAACCCACCCGGACCCAGTGCTCCTCCTCCTCCGTCCAGGCCTCCCATCCCTCCATCCGCCCCTCCCTCAGATTCAATGATGATGCCACGGTTCTTGTCGGCACGGTAACGCTTGCGGACGTACTTGTAGAAGAGGAGGCGGCGGTCAGCCACCCAGGCCTGGACCACGCAGATGGGGAAGCAGAGCAAGGTCAGCACTGCCTCCCATACCTGGAGGAGAAAAGAGACAGAGTTAACACCCTTTTCCTTTCTTCCTTTACCTCCTTAAATTCCCTGCAACCCAACTTTCTCTTTTTCCCAAACTTCTCTCCCTTATCAACTTTCATTTCTTTCCATCCTCACCTCCACCACTCCAGGCGTGAAGACGCTCAGAATTACATAGAGCCAGATGTAGGCAAAGATACTCCATGCTGCCGTGACAAAAAATACCCGAAGGTGTTTAATTTTGCGTGTCTCTCCGTCGGGAACCACATACACACACAGGGCGATGATGACGAACATGTTGAAGGCAGCACTGCCCACGATGGTGCTGGGACCCAGAGAGCCGGCCTCGAAATTGTGACCGCACACCTATAGGTGGGGTGAAAATCAGATTACCGTGTTCCCATTACATTCTGTATCAGTTAATCTAATGTGTAACCACCCAGCTCATATTGTACCGACCTCAATAACAGACAGCAGGATCTCTGGGGCACTAGAACCCAAAGCCATTAGAGTGAGATTAGAAACGGTCTCATTCCAGATCCTGACCGTGGCCGTGGTGGTCTCACCATTCGGTTTCTTTATGGTGATCTCCTTCTCCTGGGAGGTTATGACCTGGAGATGAGAAGCAAGAATGGAGCATAAAAGATAAGAAAAACAAGGGAAGAAAAGGAAGCAAAAGGAAAGTAGAAGAGGCACCAAAAGGAAAGGTAAGGTGAGGCAAAAGGAAGGGAGGGGGCATTGGTGATAACATATGAGCACTATAGATAACTACATTAATCTACTATAAGGTCATGTAATATTGCGGAGAAACTCAACAGATGATAAAGTAAGAGTGTATTAATGTATTGCCTACCTCTATAGAAGACATGAATCGATCCGCTATAATGCTCATGCCCAGGAACATGTAGATGAGCGCTACGAAGTAAACAATGGCCCGTGCTACTTTGTCCCCCACAGAGGGGTTCTGAGGGTTCCACACAGGCAGTACCACTCCTGAAATTGATAATCAAACTGAGTTTTGCAGCAAAAGATCACAAGCAATATTTGGTTGCAACAATTTTGTGTAATAACCTCACTGATCTCTCTGTCTCTAAACTTGTATAGTCTGCCACTGTGGCAATTTTATGAAAAGGTCACTGGCAGTACAACCTGATTAAGGATTATAATAAGTGGGGGATTTTCCATATGGTCCTATTTTTTCTACTAGAACTTACTGAAATGGATCAATGCGCTCTGGTCTCAGGTCAGTAAACTGGCACAAGAGGCAGGTACAGTAATTTTTTTGCACAGGAAGCAATGAAACGCTGTCACCATCATAATGTGTGGCGTTCCTAATGTGGGTGTTTTAAGAATATTCTGTGCAAGGTACACTGAATAAATACAAGGAGGTTATGCTATTTTAGAAATTAAGAAGTCCTTAGACGACATGGGATATATACAACAAACTCTATCCAAAGTATGTTACTATATGATGAAAAAATTGACCAAGTACAGTCTATTTTTCTCTGTATATTCACTGTGCTGTACATACTTGATGGATAATGCAACCTATACAATGGAGGCTATTACATCTGCGGGATACTATCACTGACTAATTATAAAAGCATTAATGCAGTCAAGCCATATAATTCAATACATCTACTCCCTCCATTATAACATAAATATAATAATCAATCATGACTTTCTTGTTTAATTATTGCTTCTGAAGAGGAAATTGAATTTATTGAATAATCCACTTGAAACACTGTAAATGAGCCAGTTGGAAAGTGAAAGAACGATGGTATTGAATGCAGTGTTTCCCCTAAGGTTAGGCTGTATATGTTGTGATTTTGTATGAAAACTGCTGGGTATTAATGGTGAACTTCACCGACTTAAAATGTCAGCATCTTTAGTCGTCATAAATGGTTGTAGCTTACATTGGTAGTACACAGATAAGGCTTTTAACCCTTTAGCCCAAGCTGCACTCATTGTAAGGGTTAAGTACAGAAATCTATCCTATATAATCATGTTAATCCGTTCCTACATGGATTAATCAGTGCGATCACAGATAACACCAACCCACCTTCCTGACAGACGTCTCCACTAGCTGAACAATTTTTCTCAGATGAACTTGCATGAACCGATCCAGGACATGACAGGAGCAGAAAGAAAGAGAGGGATAAGAAGAGGAGGGATGAGGACAAGCGGGATGGGCAGAGGGAGGTGAGAGAGGATGGAGGCACAGACATGGCTGCTGGAGCCATTTCTGCTGATGGAGCCAGGCCTTCACTGGACTCTACTGGGTTCTTCTGCGTTGGCTCGGTGTGGGGTGGCGTCCAAATCCTGGAGTTAGACAAAGAAATGGTGGAGGAGGAGGGAGCGTTGTTATTCAACACTTCAATCACACCATTTAGTGAACTATTTTCACTTTTAACTGCATTCATTATTATTACATTATATATTCTAAATACATTCTTCATTTTTAGTAGAGCTCTATAGAATAAGGTTGCAAAGTGCTTTATGGTGGATTAAAAACAGATCAAATGAAATGAAAAAGTAATAAAAGTCATAATGAAAGGTCATTACATAACAGCATCTCTAAAAAAAAACTAACAAACAAAAAAAAAAACAAGTCTGTAGAAGCACTGTAAATGATGACACACTTGCAGCCAGCATCTGTAATAAAGTTAAAATAATAAAGTCTGTAATAAAGCTGAAGTAGGTGTAGCCGGCCTGAGCTCCTCAAGAGCCCAGATGAAGAAAAAAAAAATCAATCAACTCTTGTTTTTAGTCTGGACTGCAGAACAGTCAATAGAGCCTCTTTTTTTTTTTTTAGCCGGACCACACAGCAGACAGTAGACACACATTACTCTGTTAGTAATGTGGGCACTAGAACTTTAGGTTTGTTTTTAATGAAGCTCTAGTTAGATAGAAATCTTTCAGAGCAGTTCACTGTATAACCCCTCTCATATAAGGCTAGTTTTGTGCCTTACATGTGTATCTATTGAAATCATTTGTGAATACAGATAACCACTGTAAAAATGAAACTGGGTTTGATGTAATCTAGGCAAGAGCAAAGACTTGGTTTTATAATATAGGGAAAGGCAAATTGAAGCTAACTGGAGTCATGACCCACAGCCAGAACATTACTATGAATTAAAGTGGTGATAAAATTTCACAGCTTAAAGAAAATATTAAAATATCCACAGAAGCTTCTTCTCTTCTATCCAAATGCATGGCATGTAACACATATCCAAAATTATGGATTGTCTTGCACCTCGTTATTTTGGTTTCATTTGTCTTAACGCGCTCATCTATATCAATTCCAGCCACAGTAGTTTCCTATATGAGCTTAAAAGGTGTAATTGTGTCTCCCAAGTAGCCAAAAAGTTAGATAATACAGGTTTAAAGTTTAGTATTAAGAGTATAGTTGGAGTTAATGTCTCTGGCTGTCAGTTCTAGTGAAGAAGCAGAGACTTGTGCGTAGCCTCAGAGGAGGTGCTGCCTAAGAGACCAAGCTCAGGGCAGAAAATCCCCAGGCTGACTCTGTGTTAATGCTCAACAATCTTTTGGTGTGAGTGCACAGTGAAGGCTGAAATCTTCAAACTTTGATGACTCTTTTGATTTGAGAATATTCTCTCATATGAACTGTATGGACATACTGTACTGTTCAGCACAAATCACAACATTGAAAGTAGGTTTAAAACTCTGCAGCGCTCCCCCTGTTCCCTAGTGGAAATAATGGCCCTCAATCAAGCGTTTCATGTGTGAAACTTTACACAGCGGTCATTATAGACCCCTGCATGTGTGCGCAGCCAGCTGTAAATGCTGATATACAGAGTTTGCCAGTAAACATAAGCTGAGCTGAGAACAGGCAGCAGAGAGCAGTGATACAACAGTAATGTGTTTCCGTGATGAGATAATGTGCTGTGAGTGAGAACAGACTGAAAACAGGAAGGGAAACAGTTTGAACTGGCAGTGTTAGGTCAAATCAGCGCAAACAGAGGAACAGAAACATACATACAAAAGTCCACACATGTAAACACATGTACACACACAAACCAGAGACAAATACACAACCACAAACTGTGTCAGTCAGCCTTGTAGTTCAAAAGTTGCTGACCTTGTACTCACGTACTCTCTCACACACACACTCCATAATCAGGGTTAGTCAGCCTTGGACGAAAAATTGCTGACCCTGTCTTCACACAAACACACACGCACACACCTATTCACACACAAACACACGCATACACACAAGCACAGTTAGTCATCTGTCGTGACATTAGCAGGGAGTTGCTGACCCTGTCTTCATCTATCTTCCAGGGTCTCGCTGCTCTGACAACAACCTGTCACTTCAATACTCAACTGGCTTCTCTCCTCCACCATCTACCCCACCACTGCCTCCCTCCACTCCTTTAGTCGCTCTCTTCTTTCCTTCTCTTTCCTTGTTTGTTTCTTTCATTCTCTTCTTTAAATAAAGTGAATGTACTTTTTGCTAAGGGCATCAACTTCCATTTTCATCTATGATCTTCTGTTGGATAAGATGATTTCTAACTTTAAATGTGATCATCATCATGTCATTGTGATGCTGAGAATTCCCCCCAAAATCCCACAGTTCCCCTTTTCTCAAGACTTGCATCTCACTCAGCCCTCTTCCTCTTCTCTCTTTCTTTGGCCTGTTTCACTGAGTCTCCACCTACCATCCTGCCCCCCCATCTTCTCCACCTCCACCTCCACCATCAGGCTCCTTCACCTCCTGCTCATCCTCCCATCCCCACTTCTTAAACCATGTTTGCGCGTAAGATAATGTCCTGTCTCTCTCTCTCTCCGCCTACACACACAATCACCACTTCACGTCTCTAGCACCTCTCCATCCAACCCCTCCAACCCCCCCAACCCCCACCCCCCGCTCGCTCTCTCTTTTCACACCTCCTCCCGGTCCAGCTCTTTAACATGACGTCCTCATCTGTAAACAAAGCTGTGGCTGTTGTAGTGCGCAATATGTGTATTTCTTGGCATAAATGTAGACAGACATAGTAAAAGAAAATCATGGGCTGTTCCTGGAAAGCGAGTTTTCCTTCTTTATAGAATTTACTCTGGTTAAATATGCATATGTGGTTGAATTTCAGCTTATAAACTCACTTTTATGTCATGGTACTGAACATTTCCTCAGATTTATTCATGCTCCACACAACTATTAGCCTCATTTTCAATAATTCTTTTTAAACCAGGGCATCAGGGGCTACATCCAAAGCTTAAAATGACCTCTTAATCCGTGTGCATGTATATACTTAATGTATGTGCGTGTGTCATTTCCCCGAGGCTTTCCCTCGTAAGACATGAATCATTCTGACAGATCATACACACACACACCATGACCTATCCTGACTTTTCTCTAGACTGACAGTGATGCTCATGTGGGCGCGCGTACAGACATGTATGTAAATGCCTGCGTCACTGACACGCTCACAAAAACACACACCTGCGATTTTTGTTTCGTTCTGCTTTCAATCAAAGCAAACAGGTGTTCGCAGTGTCGGTGCGTATGAATGTGGGTGTATAGCGTAGGATAATTTGATAATTGGATGATGCATGTTTACAACCTTGTCTTGGCAGGTGAAAGGCTGGTAGACATCAATATAATGAGCGAGATGAAGGGAAGCGACAACGTTCATTTTGGCAGGGTGGCGAGATGTCTTGAAATAAAAGTCAGGAAAAGAAAACGGGTGATGATGATCTGACCTGGTTTTTGATACTATTTACGGTCTGCATTTTACAACAGCCATTCAGTGTCTTTAGATTCTATCATACCTGTCTTTATAGTAGTTTTTTATTGGGAGTGATAGAGTCCACCATTCCTGCCCAGGATTTAAATTGCCCTCACGCGCAGTGGGGATTTACAAGGAAATGATGCAGCATGTAATCCAGTGTTACCGTTTGTAATTTCATCTGACTGACATCAGCCTCAGTGTTTACTGTTCACTCTTGTTATGAATTTGTCACAAAGGTTATAGGACAGTGATCATTCATCAAAAAGTGTGTCACTTTGGGCTCTTTTTTGAGTTTAAAGAACTTCAAATCCCACCTGCTGTTAACCACAGTGTCGCCAAATCAACCAGGACTGAAATCTTAAGGATGACAACTTTGATGCCCTTACAGAAAAACAGAATAATGAAAACCTGTTACCTTTAAGCAATAAAAAAAGAATGGACACCAAAACAATAAACAGTGCTGACAAGAAGAAATGACCTGCCTGGAGAAGCAGTAGTTGAATAAACCAGACTAACAATGTTTGCCTCAAAAGTGAATTTGGAAAATGTTAAGTATAGCAATGGGCCAGAGGGGGCTGGAGGATGAGATGAAGGCAGACAACGCACATATTCACACCCACAGTAAAGCACATCTCACACACACACAAGCTTCGACCCGTTTATTGAAAGCACTAAGAGCACTGACCGTGATTGTTGATTCATATCAAATCAGTGGTGGTTTGCTGCTCTGCCTCGGTTGGCGCCATGAATCACCACACACACACACACACACACACACACACACACACTGCAGAGGGCTAATGTTCTCTCAGGGTTAAATGACATTTGACTCATCACATCTTCACAGGCTCAGCTAGCATTCCCATTTTCATTAGTCCATCCCACCTTCTTCCTCCTCCATCTTTCTTTCCTTTCACTCCACTAACACTGACTTAACACGTAATATGGCCTAATACTGAGCTGTAAAAAGCTGAATGAAGTGAAGTGAAGCGCAATCATATCACTGTTTTTAGTACAACTCACCTGTGACTCCTTGAATTCTCCGAGGAAAGTGTGAGCTGAAAAGTGCAGGTAGTGTTTTGTTTTTTTGTAATCTCTCTCTCCCCTCCAGATAAAGACATTTTATATAACGACAACACAGCAGCGGCTAGAGCTGGATTTATATACTCTCCGAGACCAAGAGTTTATTTTTGTCAGTCCTTTCACTAACTTTGAACTAGAGTTATTTTATTGTCTTTATAGCACTCTACAGTTTCTTATTATTTTTAAAGGCACTGTTTCATGAGAAATGGCGGAAGAGGAATGATAATTTCTCTCACATAGACAAGACTCTATATAAACTGGACTTACATCGCTTGAAACCCCCCCAGGGCTATCTCCACCTCTGGTCCCCACTGTCTTCTGTCTTACTACTCCAGCGTCATCTCCCTCTTTCCCCATTTGTTCTTTCTCCTTCCTCCTCTATCCATCCTTCCTCCTCCTTTGCTCCATTCTAACAGTTATTATCTCTTCAGAAAGTGAAAAGGAACAAGATAAAGCCAGTGTGACTGATCTTGGCTGGCATCCTTAGTGCGAAAAGTGTGTGTGTGTGTGTGGACCGTTATCAACTTCACTGCCAGCCCATTAGAATTTGCTGGTGTGAGCATGTGTATGGGAAGTGGTGGATGGATATATGTTGATTGATCTTTATTGCAGCTGGCTGGAGCTCCAGGCTTGGGGAAGGAGGGTGGGGTGGGGAGGCAAATGAGGTACTGAGGCAAACCCAGAGAGTGTTATTGTGGAGGGGAGGGGAGGGCGCCAGCCAGCCAGGGAGGCAGAGCTCAAAGAGTCACATTGGTTAGACAAGATTAGAGAGATGAGGAGGATGACGTGAACACAGAGGGGGAGCAGAGGGGAGGGAGAATAAGAGAGAAAGGTAGAGGGAAAAAGAAACGCGAAGTAGATAAAACCCAAGAATGGTGGAAGAGATGCACAGAGATAAAGAAAGAGGTAGAGAAAGAGAGGTAGAGCGAAAGCAGGGCTCGGGACAGGTGCCACTGCGCCGCCAGCCATGAGATGCGAATTAGGCAGACGGCGGGCGGAGGAACGCCATTTCATCAGCCGGACAGCCACGCCCGGGCATGTTAGAGGCAGGGCGGCGTCACCCTGGAGTGTCGTGTGCATTTGGCGCGGCAGGAACAACCCAGCGGAATGAGAAGAGATATCAGGGATGGAGCCGGCTTATCCTCCCAAACAGCATTCAAAGTGGCTGTGCACGCGCAACATATGCACTGTCTGAGCGCTAATAGGATATATGTAAAAAGGATCTAAAGAGGATAGTGAATGCAATCTTCAGACAGACTGACAGCTGTCCATCACACTCACAGCATCTTTACAGTGAGATCGAAAGATTTTACGGTGTCAGTGAATGTAGCCCATTGAGTCTAGACAGTTGTAGAAGAGGCTTCATTTTTAAAATGTTGCACAAACTGTAGTGTAGCACAGATTTTTGGGGGCTTGCAAATGCATCCTACTGGAGCCCGAAGCAGCCGCTGATGCACCTGCCCTCACTTCTTCATCCAGGGGACTGCTGTGTGCCATCCGCTATCAAGTTACAGAAAACAATGGTACCCAACCACAACTTTTTCTGGGAGTGTGATCTAATAAAAGCTGAATATTTATTTTTCATTTGCAGTTGAGCACCAAAGTTATTGAAACAAAATTCTTCACCAGCCAGCGTCAGCAGGTGTTTAGGTGTGTGTGTGTGTGGCTAGTACTCTTTGTGGCTACCGTGTATTTCTTCCTACAGGACTGTGCTCAACATTGATCTGCCTCCAGACTCATCCATCACTCTGAGGACAAACACGCTTTTTCACAAACACACACACCCCACCAAAAAGACACATGCATATAACTGAGCAAACACACTATACAGGTTTACTGTACTAGCATGTATATTTGACAGAACCAACAGTACAGTCAGTAGAGTAGGCATTGTATATAAGGGTATGCTGAGGACACACATACACATACGCAGCATCGCATGTAATGTTTAGATGTCATCTTGAGTCATACGATGTGTGGAAAGTCGGATCAAGCCTCCAGCCAAGGTCACAAAAGTTAAGACAGAGAGAAAGACAGAGAGAGCTTGTGTATAATCCCGCGGCTTTTGGTCACAACTTCACTCTTTCTCCCACATTCCAACCCTTTCTTTTCGTTTTATCCCTCAAAAAACCTACTCTTAATTTGAAAAATACTAAAAATACTTCCTGTCTTTACTGGCGTGGCTGTACTGTAAGATGGTTTGTTACTGAATAATGTAAGAAACAGAAGAAGGTGGCGGAAGTCTGCGAGCACAGAAGTCTTGGTTGCCTCTGTCTCTAAAGAGTCTGGCTCCTTCATTTAAGGTGGCTGCCAACCACCGCAGGCTACCGAAGTCAATGTAGGTTAATATTATCCTGCCTCCAGCAAACTCAACCGTGTTCCTTTCCCTTTGCGTCTATTTCTCTGTATTTGAATGTTTTTATCCCCCATGAGGAGACTCCACCTTTTTCAGGAGCTGTTCTTATGTCGCACAAAACTATATAAAGCATCAAACTGTGGTCCTGCAGCCAAAGTTCTCACTTCTTTAGTAGTGTTTTCTGGTTCGCCTCTGTCCCTTCATCAGCATGCTGCATAACCATCTGAAAGTTTGTAGGCGAGAGACCAGCCAAAATGGGGTTGCAAGTGGGTTTAATGGGCTGTGACATTAATACGGGAAAAGATGATGCATGATATGATGCGTCAGCTGTGGGTGTTTGTGTGTGTGCATGTGTTTGCAAGGTTGTGTGTGTGTCTGTTGTGTTGTGTGTGTGTGTGTGTGTGTGTGTGTGTGTGTGTGGGCCAGTGAGCGATGCCAAGAAGCATTACAGTTTGATAACAGAGCAGATGGATAACACGACTGCTTTTGATTTGTTTGTGTTCAGGAAATGGGAGCGACAGAGCTGTGGTAAAACTAATGAAGTTAAATGGAAGCGAGTCTTTCATTAGCTCAATGCTTTCCTGTATGATAAACCCCCACACTGCCCTTTTTTTTTTTATCATTTCACAGGAGCGGCACAGAGAGGCAGTAAAAACGCTTCGTGTCCAGAGTGTATTTTCAAAGGAGGACATTATTTTCAGCGAGTAAAAGAAAAGATAAAAACGGCTTTATTTTCGGATTCACGCTGACACCCGTGCCCTTTTGAAATCGGTCACGCTGGGGTCTGAGGGCACAAAACTTCCACATACACAAAGACTAACCATGGAAACTTAAACAGTGCGAGGGAGTATAAAGAGAAATTGCACTTGTGTTGTATTATATTTGCACAGCAGTGGTGTGTGAGTGTTTGAAAAAGAGATAAAAAAGCTTGATGTGCATTGGGTGTGTTTGAAAGAGAAAAATACAGAGAGAGAGAAAGAGAGGCAATAGCATGACAACAGTGGATTATGGGTATTTAAGAGCCCCTGTCGTCCACTCCTGCTACATTTTATTTTCTATTGTTTTTCAATCCATTGTTCTTAGGATCCTCATCCCTTCTTTAATCCAATTAGAAAATCACCACACACGACAATCCATCCTCCATGCACACACACATGTATATACACACAAACATACAACCCACCTGGGTCAGCAAAGCTGACACTTGCAAGATTTCACAATCACACATGCATGCACTCGTGAACACACTGTCATGCACACATATTGCATGCTGAACAACCCTGCAGTCACGCATGCAACGTGGCTGGACAGCTTGTGTGTCTGTGTGTGTGGACTCAGATCAGATTATATAAACCAGGTTTAGGTTTATGCTGCTGGGAGAGATTACACACAAATGAAAAAACGAAGAAGAGACTGGGCAAGAGAAGGATGGAAACAACCAGGAGAAAAGAACAGAGCAAAATGAATAAGTAAATTAGGAAATATAAGATAAAACGTCATAGGGCAGGACAGGGTAAGATCTCTAATGACTGATTCTGAGCCAGGCAGGAAAAGACAGTAATAAGGACATATGGGAATGATGGTGGAAATTGGACAGAGAGAAGACAGGGGAGAGGTGAGGCATAGAGATAAAGGTAGTAAACAACCCAGGAGTGGAGTGACAGACAGAGGATGGAGGAGGGTGCAGGGAGTAATGGGGCGAGCATGGGAAGAGAGGTGAAGGAGAGGGGAGAGGCAGAGAGACAAGGTGGGGGGGGGGATTTGGGAATGTGAGAGGATAAAACAAGGGAGAGACTGACAGAGGAGGACAGATGGGAGTAAACCTGACGAGTGTCAGAAAAAAGGGAGGGGAGAAAGGGGGAAAAAGATGGAAGGAGAGAAACACAGAAGATGTAACTATCATAATAAATCATATCAACACTGTAAATCTTATTATTTCTGCATAGAACTTCTGTGACAGTGCTACATTGTTAATTAACATCTGTCTGTTAATTAACATTAAAATTATGTCATTCTTTCACCAGGAGATTTCTCACTATGAAATCTGAAATTTAAATTCAATTATTTTTTTATTTTTTTTTATTTAGAGTGCACAAATCAACATGTCTGTATCAACGACGTGTGAAATGATTATGTGCAATCTGAATGAAGTTGCTCGTATTATCACCAACTCTGCAGTTTCCCTCAGCTCTACAGAGCTCACTGTTTTGGTTTTAAGGCCTGCAGCTTTAATATTCTGGTTCAGTCTCACTCTGTTTAGTTATAATGTCACGGCTGTCTCATGCACTCGATGTTCCACCTGTTGAATGTTGCTCTGAATTCTACTTTAGTGGAGGAGGCATGTGTATCTGTGCTTTGATAGTTTTCATTTACAGATTTTGCTCTTACTGTAAAAGACATTTTGCCACACAGCTAGACTGTACGCTGACCTTTTCACATGAAAACTCACTGGAAGGGAGCAGCTGAAACGTTTATTTAACATGGGAGGATAGAGAGGGAGCGAGACAGACATGGAGACAGGAGAGATGGAGAAAATTAAAGAGTGAAAGCAGTACAAACAGGGTGGAGAGGGAAAGAGAAAGAGAAATGACAGGGCAGAGAAGGGAGGTAAAACTGGAGAGAGAGAGAGAGAGAGAGAGAGCACCAATCAGCTTGAGTAACAAGTGCTTCATCTGTTCGACAACCAGTGGCCACTCCAAGGACACTGACCCCTTATGCTTATTTCTTCAGGTTTCTCCTTAAAAAAACACACACAAACACAAGGCTTTCTGCAGATGTCCACTTCACATGATCTCTATCCAAGCCTGTTTATTCAAAAAAGCTTCAAAGGTCAACTTATTTTTCATCTGTGCCTATTTTACAGTTGATTGGATACGTCTGTGATTGTCCATTTCATATCTCGCTTACCATTCATGGATTCAAAAGAGCAGATTGGCTGAATCTGGCCTCAGAGGCCAACTGAGAAAAGGACAGAAGCTGGGTTGTCATTTTTTTCCCTCCTCCTCTGTCTCTTCCTCTTTCCATCACAAATCCTAACCACCTTAGTCACTTTTCTCCACTTAGCGCAGTCTCATGCTGCCAAGCATCAAGCCATCCCTGAAATGTGTTTTAAGGCAACAGCAACATCTTCGACAACAATAACAACAGCTCTGGGACAGTCTGCCCCGTGAATCATGATGCACGCACACACACACACACACACAGACCGAGACACAGACAGCTACAGACACGGAGAAAGACAGATTCACAGACGCGCTTACTATCACTGACACACACTGTCACCGGTTCAAGTATGTGTCATATGCTGAGGTTACTTATAATACAAATGGCTCTCCTTCACCTTGGTGTTTTCTATTCTTAGCAGCAGCAGGACGAGCCTCTCTGCATGTCAATGTTCGGCTCATCTTTAAACATCATCCGGTGGGATGGCAGCGATGACGGCGCCATCAAGTGTGTCTGTGTCTATCAGATTTGAATTCTTCTGTGTTAACGTTCATGTGAGGTATAGTGTTTGTTTTCTGATTTTTCAGGATGCATTAGATGTTGATTGTAACTACATGTTGACCCGAGGACTCAGAGGACACAGAACTGTGATGTGGGATCATAGTTAATCGTAAAGGATCGATGAGGTAATCTGGTCAAGGGGCCTTAGCAACTGGTCCTCCGTGATTGATTCTCCCACAATGCTTCGTGAGGCATTGAGAAGAAAGGATGTAGTGGTGGGTCAGGAAGTTAAATCTTTACCTGCTATGGATAAATGTGGGGGAGGAGATTATTATTTTAGTGTCTGGGATCCCTCGCTACCATTCATTAGCTTCCAGACACGCTCACAGCGACAAGCAAGAAATGGCAGAACTGATGTCACATTATTTGTTTGCTTTCCAGTAGGTAAGGGAATTATATTATGGCTGAGTGTTGGTTACTTCTGCTTAGGAAAGTCTTCTTAAACCTATACAGGCCTTAGCTGCATCTCATCTTGATCTACTGAGGCAACTGTTATTGGAGAGCCTGGTAGCTCTGCCTAGACTGTGATAGGTTGTTCTATGTTTGATTGATGAGTGGAAATTGGTGCTGAGCAAACAACGTTATCTACATCTGCCACTTACTGGCTGGCATAAAAAGCTAACTCAGGAATGCAAGGTACAGATTATTTAAGTGGATTTCTCCTTTAACACTCCTCTCTCAGAAACCACACTGTGCCTGCCCTCTCATACATAAATACAAATAAAATCTGGAGCTTTATGATCTTCACAATCCAAGCAGGTGTTAGTAACAAGCTGTCTTTATGGCTGTGGTTTATAAAGAAAATAACTTCACCCTCAGTAAATATGTTTATTTTCAAGAGGATTACATTATGAGTTTACGCACTGGCATATGTAGCTCAAACAATGACTTTACCATTTCTAAGTGATCTAACATTAACTATTGTTGAGAGGAGAGTTACACTGCAAGATCCCACTGTCCTGTCTTTAATCAAGCTCCCTGGTTCGTTCAATGTCAGGATTAAGAAAAATGCTGCGTGCTGAATTCAGTGCTACAGGCTATTAACGACTCATTTCATCATTAGCCACTTTCCCTCTGAAGAACTAAGTGAGGTACACAAGTGTGAGGGCCAAATCAGTCTGCCATGCAAGTGAGATCACTGGTGCTACATCAGAAACTGCTGCCCAGCTTGGAAATCACACCATTTGGCAATAAACGTGTCAAATGAATCCCTGAAGCGATGCTTTGGGAGTGATTGGAAACTGAGTGGAATGAATGATGTGAGGGGACGGGCCAACCTGTTTGGCCCCATGAGGGACATCAGGGTGATATTAGGTCGGCACTACTCATCTTTATTGGTTTTTTAAACTCAGAGGGTGTTTCATCCAGAATAGATTTGAAGCCTATATTGTTCCAGCCATCTGTGTAAGTGATTATTGATTTTTTTTAGCAGAGTATTTAGTTTCCTTTGATATTTGATAGTGGTGCATTACTTTGATCTTATGTTCTTCTAGACCTTAGTTACATTATGTTAAACACATTTTAAACTTTTCTTTTATTTCCCAAAGGTTTCCTGCTAAATCAGGTGTCATGCTATGTTTTCTAATTTTATGGCTGAATTTAACAAATGCCTGCACTGGGACTGAAGGTTTTGGGTTTGATAGACTGTAGTTTCGTAGCGCTCCACCCTTTGGCCTTCATTCACCAGTACAGCAAGTGAGGTGCCAATATGTGATGTGGCATTTGGGCAGAGTAGACAGCATGTTGGGCACTTTCCATCAATGTAAGACACTGCATAAATAGAACAGGGTAGGCCAATGACTTTGTGCCACGGCTAGAGAGGAGATGAACGCTATGATATATCACTGTCCTCACATTCTATTGTTATAGTGACTTAATTAATCAACCTGTAGGCAGGAGGCCGTGCTTTAAGCCTCCAGGGGAGACTCACAGTCAGGCTGCAGTAAGATTAAAATGCCTCCTGAAATTATCCTGATTAAATGGTAGTCTCAACTGATGAAGGAGATGGAGTGTGTGCTTTTTAAAAATCTGAAATCAAGCCACTTTCCCAACACAAGATAAACTAAACTAAAAGAGTAGCTGGTGAGTGGTGAGTAGCTGGTTACTGGTTTATTCACTGGTTTATTCATTTACTTTGACAGTATTTTGATCTTCAGAGAAAGATGTACAACTCTCAAATAAGCAAAAACTCAGTATTTCTCTGTGGTAGCTCAACGGGAGCTAACTAAAACTGCTAAAACTTTCTCTTTACTTTTACGAAGAGCTAGCTAAAAATGCCAAAATAACATTTTAAGGTTGCTAAGTTTAGTTTTTTCCCTCCCTTTTTGGTTCATTAATCTATTTTTACACAAATTATTTAATTCAGAATGTATTAAACACTTTGGGGCTCCATACAAGGAGAGGCATATATCTGCAAAATTTTTAAATGATTACTGTCAAAATCAATAGGGTCACCATCATCAGGAGCTGTTTTAGCCCAGGAGGCCTTTGAGTGGCCATAAAAAATAATCGGATAGTATTTTATAGATTTGAATTTTATGTGTCATCAAGGGACACACCCACAACAGTGTGCTGTGTAAACAGAATCAATAGTTCAATTAAAAACCTAAAAAAAATATATAAATTCTTTTTCTATTTTCCTGTCATTGTCAACATTCACAACACAAGGCATCTATCTCCAGGGCTAACAACCCCCCACTGACACAACTCGCAGCACGTAACACACTCACACAACATACACACACACAGGAGAGAAGAGGATTATGACCACAGGGACTTTCCTGTCCCTCCCAGCCGTCGGACGGACACGCCATGCTGACAGAAGCGGGATCCCTGGGTTCAGTAACCGGTAACAACACAAGTGACCAGAGACTGGTGCCAGTGATACACATAACCAGATTAACATGGACAAGAATAGAGGCCAACATGTGGGTAACCGTCTTATCTAGTGAGGAAATGACTGTGTTGTTTAGGTCATTAATGGATTAGTTGAGGATACAGTCACAGGAACGGAAAGGAAGACACAGACGGAAAGAGAGAAAGTCAGGGATATTTTTGGCACCGGCACAAACACACAGAGACTTAGGCAGGTACAGTGACAGCATGTAAAATGTGCATAGACAACACACACTCATAGCCAGAGGCAGACTATAAATGTGACACACTGACCAAATCAGTGTCAATATTGACATTTCTAGGATTAGGCCGCTCGCAAAATAATGAATAAATGCATGTGTTTTTACTTCCAGACACCTGGTTTCTCTGGACTTGCAGTCATTTACAGTCACATATCATCCAGCATGAATAACTGAACAGATGGATGTGCTGTGAGCAAGTCCAAAACATACTGTTGATGTTTCCAAGTGAGTTAAGAGCACAAATATAAAGAGCGGGCTGGCATCTTTTTTTTAAATTAGAGCTCTAATGCTACTGGAAATTCACTAAGAATCATCAACAAAGTTTAACCGGGTCTCAAAAAGTTGTTTCTGTGTCAGCTTAACTCAAGTAAGTGCCATTTTATTTTCTTCTGATCATTAAATCATTGAATCTTTCTGCCAGAAAACACTGAAATAGATCTGCGACCCTGTGCATGTGTGAACTGTCTGCCGTGTTGCCTCATGTATCACCACCCTGCAGACGTGGCCCACATTGGCTCTTGTTGTCAGTAAATGCCCACTGGACAATAACAGCTCAACAGCATCAAAGCTGCTTAACACAAAGACTTACTGTTGCTGATGTAAGCTGAAAAATGGTTTGAGATATGCAAATTCATGTTTAGCCTACATTTCCTTAGACAGCTTGGGTCCTTGAATTATTGAGAGGGCGACATATCTTTAATTAATTATTAATCATGGTTGAAAAAGTCTCTGTAACCATCATCATGCTGCCATTAGCTCTGCTATCGTCTTCATCATCATCGTTATCGTCATCATCCTCATCACTGTCATTATTATCATCACTATCTCAGCCAGTATCAAAAAACTTCCACCATAACCATCATCATCATCATCATCGTCGTCGTCTTCATAACAAGAAACCCTGTCATCATCCTGACGATCGTGTCAAAATCATCATCATCAAACCCGCCACCCTGTGCTGCCATCATCATAGTTATCAGCAAAATTCCCACCTCAGCCAATTTTACTATCATCATCTTCATCATAACATCATCATCACCAGGATTTTTACTGTTTTTTTTTTTTTATTGGCACCATTTCCATCTTCATCATCATTGCTGCCCCAACTGCAGTTATCATCATCATCATCATCATCATCATAACTACCACAACCACCAGCATCACCACCACTGTCTTCAGCAGCAGCATTATTCTCACCACCACCATTTAGTCAATCATTATCACCACCGTTAATCCCTCCTCACCATTATTTTCCCAAAATATGACACACACACACACACACACACACACCAGTTATTCAATACAAAAGAACAGTCAGGCCCTTTGCAGTGCCACTTCACGCACTGCCACCTCTGTCGGGGCACAGGGCACTGTCTGAATGACCTGCAAATCGTGTCCAATGTTTTCTAAGCCAATTTCCAACTGGAAATTTTTTTTCCAATGGAATTTTCTGATTTCCCAAAGCCCCCCCCCTCCCCGCCCTTCAGACTCTCTCTCTGCCTCCCACCTATTTTTATATATATATATATATATATATATATATATCCTGGAATCGCTCCTGCTCTAGACCTCTCAACCATCCCTAACCCTAACCTCGTCCTCCCTCACCGGCCACCGGCTCCACAGTCTGCGCCGTCCACACCCCCCCCACCCCCCACCCCCCGTTCGACAGGGTTATACCCCTGCAGCTTTGGGGAAATGTCACTTACCGTTTTTCACCGAGGCTCTACCTCCAACAGAGAGAGCCTCGCTCTGTTCAACCGGCGCCGATTAAAAAAAAAAAGAAAAGAAAATACCAGTTTTACGCACGTACACTATTTCTCAGTGGAGAGGACTGTGCGCTGGATAAATGCTTAATTGGACTGAAGGCGTCTCCCGGACAAGGGGAAGGGCTGTGCGGTGTCGCACACACCTGAGAGAGACACCCCCCACCCCACCCCAAGTCATACATGTCTGTCCGGTGTCCGACAGATTCCTCGGCTGTCGCTCCATCAGCTGAACGATCAGTTTCCGTTTCTCTCGCGCTCACCCTCCTCTGCCTGATCTCACCCTGACGAGCTTTTGAGCTCCTTCTTTACGCACGCATGCACCGATCTGTGCGAATTACACCACCCGCTGCAATTAACGGAACTGTCAAAGTGCTTGCACCTCGCGCTTCACATTTCTGTACACTTCTTACACACACCGACTGTCTCGTGTCACACACACACACACACACACACTCTAGCTCAGATATGACAACCAGAGCAACTAATACAATTAGGATAAATGCACATAAATTCATTAAAACAGTGATACACACGTTGTTTGTGTCTTCTCACCGGTTCGGTTCTCTGGAAGAAGCCCGGTCATTCATTCAATCACTCATCCCTCTCTGTTCATCCTTCCCTCCGTTTCGTCCTTCATTCAGCAACTGAATAAACGTCTCTCCTCCTCTGAAGCGGCGGCGACGGCGGCGGCGACAGAGCACGCGCACTTCACCCGCTCGCGCGCTCTTGTGCGCTCTCGCTCTCTCTCTCTCTCTCTCTCTCTCTCGCTTGTTTTTTTGCGCAAGAAAGAGAAGGAGGGGGCTGGGGTGTGAGAAAGAAAAAAGAGATGGAGGCTGAGGAAGGATGAGCTGATGTGAGCTGGAGTGGAGGGATAAGCACAGGACTAGACAGTGGTTATTACTGGGTGTGTGTTTGTGCCTGTGTGTGTGTGTGTGTTGGGGAGGACACAGGATGAAATGTGAACCAAAGGAGCGTGCACTCCCAGCAGCATCACCCCTGCACAGATCACTGGAAGAGAAGAGGAGAGAAGAGAAATGGATAGAAAATTGCTGAGCTGAAAAGCAGCAGAGGTGAAATAGAAGAAAGATGATGATGAAAAATGAATGGCATTGAAGGCAGGAGAAAAGTTTGTGCTGTTTCAGAGCTGCAACCAACGATTATATACATAATCTGTTATTTTCTCAGTGCATAGATGAATTGTTTAGTCTTAAAAATGCCAAAAAAAATTTTTTTTAAAACAGTGGAAGTCATCTTTACATTTCTAATTCTGATGATGAGTCCAAAACCCAAACACATTCATTTAAGAAGAGCAGAGAAATCTCATGTTTGATAAGCTGGAATCAAAATTGTTTGGAATTTTTGTTGACGATGATTTGATGAGCAGAACGTTCCGCTTGTGGCCTCGGAAATAAGGCGCTGACCTTGAACCACAAGATTTCCAGTCTGTCTCCAGCCAAGGAGTTTTTGTTCCTCATCTCTCTCATTTCCTGTCATCTCTCTGATACCATCTATTAAAGACATAAAGTGCCCAAAAATCACTGTAAAAAAAGTTGCAGATGAACTTTCTGTCAAATCAACTAATCATTTCAGTTCTATACAAGCCTATAATTAATGTGCATTATTGTGGAGAATGTTGGCAACAAGTTAGAGTCAACATTTCTCGAGAAAATCTCAAATTCTTAATCAGAAAAAAAGGTCAAAGGTCAGTATGAAGGGGGTCAAAATTCAAAAACAACCGCATATGTGACATGAACTGTGAGCATGTTTTCCCAGAGGCCCAAAAATATGGTGTTAAGAATTTTCTTGTGGATTTATCACATGCTGCTCCGCCTCACCTCTCTACAGAAGAGGGGGAGAAGAATAGCCACCGATAAGATGAGCTCAGCGGGTGAGGAGGCGAGTGTTGGATGAGGGGGAGAGGAGCAGTGTGAACGCTGGAAAAGTGTACAGAGAGAAACAAAAAAAAGAAGAGGGGGAGAGGAGAGGATGGAGGCCAGCGAGGAGAAATGAGAAAAGGAGGAGGGAGGCGACAGGAGAGGAGGGTGGGATGGGTGCCGTGAAGATGGGAAAAGGAGCGGGAGAGGAGAGAGCTGGAGTTGGTGTAAATAATGGGAGAGAGGAGAGGAGTAGTTTCACGTTATCTGTCTTTTCGACACAGCTGATCAGAGTTCTGTCTCAGCGTGAAGCATGGCCTTTACACTGCAAGCTAATTCACACCCTGAGGGGACATCACACACACACACACATATACACACAAACACTGAACAATTCCAGCCCAACTCTTACATACACTGAGAGAACACAGCTTCACACACACACACACACACATCCACGTCCAAATGCATTCCAGCTTAATGCATAAGTGCAAATTCATAGCCGGACAAACAAGAACACTTGCACATGACAGAATATGCATGAATGAACAAGTCACATGAGCACATGTGCAGACATCCAGATGCCAACGCAGTACAATGTGTACAGTGTTGTGAGGTAACAGTTTTTGAACAAAAATGGAGCTACTACTACTGCTGACACAGCAGTAATAAACAATATCAGGCTTTGCCTACACATCATTGTTAGCAGATTCAATGTGTTGGTAAGAAGAATACAGATACTACGCCTATCAATTAAGGTGTAGAAATTGTTGAAAGAACAGTCTTACAATTTTGGATACTATCAACCTATGATATTCGGTATATCCCAAGATTTGTTTTTTTTAATTATGTGTTTTATACCACGTCAGTTCCATCCTTTTTTTCCCTTTCCCTTCCCAGAATGCCTTTTTCTTGACCTGTAGGAACAGAATTGTCTTGTTGATTCTCTTACATACACTACATCAAAGCACAGTGTATGTAACAACATAGATTGTATATCTGAATCCTACTGATCATTGATTAACAGCTCTAAAGTGAAGCACTGACATAACTCACATCATCCAACTGGAACTTGTTTACCACTCTGGGGTGAGTACCGATTGATTGTAATGTAAAGGTGACAGTAGAGGTGAGGCCTCACTCATCTAACACCCATAATGAAGGCAGGAGGGCGTCCAGTATACTTGTCAAGTTCTGATATGTTAATGAATTAAGTTCATTGTCAATTATTCAGTCAATGAATCCAAATACTTTTAAAGTAAAAAGTGAAACACTGTACCAGGTTCTATGTCCCAGTGTCCCAGTGTCACCAGTCCATGCTCTCCAACTACCTCCTCTGTGTTTCCTCCTCTCTCAGCTCAGAATCAAAGCATTACAGATTCAGCGCTTATCAACCCTCCCCCCATCGCCTCATAGTGTGCGCGTCTGCCTGCCTCACTACTGTATTCCCAAACAAACCACAATGATATCTTCAGAGAAAGCTACATTTCCACCCAGTTTCTATGGTAATGAAAGAACAAGCGGAGACCTCCGTCCTACTACTGTAATATAGCTGAAAATGATGAATATACCACAGTGCATATAGGCGTCTTTGAAAGAGGCAGCGTGAACAGTTTCCGCCTGGAGGATAATTGCTGTTTTCCATGAAATATTAAGGTGGTTCTTTAACTTCACACTGTAAGACATTCGTTACAGTTCTGTTCCTTAGATATAACTGGAATGAGTCTTTATGTTTCATGTGATCTTAATTCAATACTATGAGATTCGTCCAAAAAATATGTAAACATAATTTGTTTGGTTCTGCAAGAAAAATCTATATGTTCAGCAAACACCTACACACTCTGTTTCAGAGTAGGCAAACTTTCTAGAGACCATTTCTCATTTTAATATTTCTACATTACTCTCCTTGTTACTCCAGGCTAGCAAACAAGCTCTAATTAGAGATGCATTGAAGGTGAACAATCTAACACTCCTTTTACCCTTTAAGCTGTCTTGCTGCTGATGCCCACAGCCCAGCTTTTTATTTCAGAAGTGAGTAAAAACAGCCTTTTATCAGATCACATTGTAATGCTGAGGTACATTACATACATACAATAGCCAACTGGTGTACGTTACTGTTGCTCTTGGCCTCAGGTTTAAGACTTTCTTTGGGCAAATGTAAAATTGTACATTTTTCTCCTCCAGTCAAGCATAAATAAGTATCATGTTATTAATCTTTCTTGACCAATTCCTAATGAGAATGTGCAATACACATATTCGTTCAGAGATACCATGTTTTATTAAGCCAAGGTCAGACTAATTTTGAGTTGATGCCTGTTAGTTGAAACTAAGATGACAGCAGTCTTCAAAAGGTCTAAGATGTATAACAAAGGCTAAAGTCTAAAATATTATACTGTCAAGGCCCCAGTGGAAAAATTAAAGATTAGGAAAATAAAAGTAGGAAATTAAGGTCAGCTTTAGTACCAAGGCTTCAGGCTGTGACACCTGTGCTGCATTTTCAGTAAAGACATTTCTAAATAACCATAGTTTTCAAGCCGCCTTTGGTCTGACGCCCTGCATGAACAATATATGCTGCTCTCTGTGTATTTCACAGACTTTGGCAGACGATCAGTTGGCTCGACACAAAAGCCAGTTAAAAACTAGGCTACTTGTTCTTCACACTGATTTGGCGCATGTTACTGTTCCCTATACCGGTTCCCTTTGTGGCCAATATAAGCTGGTCTAAACTGGCTGCATTCACTGTACCTAACTGTAAGCACCAGTGCAACACACTTGCTGCTGTATTGTATTCAGATATTTAACATGTGTACCTTATTCAACATTCATTTGTTCTATTGTGTGTGAGATTATTTTTAGCATTACTACTGTGACAACCAAATATCAGAGCTGACTGAGGCTGTTTTGTGCAGCTTCCTAGATTATGTGCTTAAAGAAATTAGTTAGGGAAATATGCTTATTTGCTTTCTTGCCAAGAGTTAGATGAGAAGACTGATACCACTCCCATGTTGGTACGGTAAATATTAAGCCATCAACAGCAGGCAGTTAGCTTAGCTTAGCATAAAAACTGGAAACAGAAGAAACTGATAGCCTGGCTGCGTCAAAAAGTAACAAAATCCACTTGTAAGCACTTTCAAAGTGAGATGACAAAAATGAAAAATGTCTTTTAAGTGGTACAAAAATTGAACTATAAAAACAAGTTGTTGCTTCACACACTGCTCCTTCACTGTATAACTCAGTCACAGCTCTTCCTGAAACTAAAGGTTTGGACAGAGAATGAATTGCTGTTATTTCCTTTGGATAAAAATAAAAACTTGTACAGCTCAATAAGACATTTGATTTAGGTCTGGTCTTGAAATCTTTCTCCTCTGACGACAAGCAAAAATCTGTGGTAGTGGTAACTTTTCCTTTTCCAGTGCACATAAAGGTGTGCTTCAGAAAGCTAGCTTGTATTTCTTAAAAAGAGAACAAAATCTATTAAAGCTTGAAGTAAATACTCTTACTACTTTGCTCTCTTGCCGACAGTTAGATGAGAAGATTGATACCACTTTCATGGCTGTATAGTGAAAATGAAGCAACCACAAAATCTGGAAACAGGGAGAAATAAACACTCTGATTCTGTTTGAAGGGGACAAAATGCGCCTACAAGCACCTCTAAAGCTCCCAGACAACACACATCTTACATTTTTAATGAATTCATCAAAACAAAAATGTGTAAAAACGACAAGATGCGGTCATTCTATGCCGGGTGCCAAGCCAGCTGCTGGCTGGATATATGTTATACAGCCAGACATGAGAGAGACCATCAACCTTATCAGCTAATTTTTTGCAAGGAAGCAGATGTTAAACTATTTCTTTAAAGTCATGAATAATAATTATCTATTTCACAATAGGTATCCAAATATTACACAACGTGTGCCTCTAGCTTTATTCTGCAATCACATCACTTTCACTTCTTGGAAGTGTGTATTCTAATCACAGGAAGATAAGACATAGAGACTTACAGACTGATTAGTTTGTAGCAGGATGTTGTTGGACAGGAGTTAGTGTGATTAGAGAAACTATACCTTCGGTAAATAAAGGCTAATAGAGGCCAAATTCCCCAAATCCCATTTCAGAATCCTCTCATGTACTCGGGAAGACAGTTCAAATATTGGACATGATGACAGTAGCCCACTAATCAAGCCATTCTGCTTTATCTCCAACCTTATAAAGCATTGTTGGCTCCTGATTATTCATGAGCCGCCTCAGACTCATTGTGTCAGGCCACTGAAGCAATTGTAAGTCATGCGGAGTATGGTCCATAGGGGAGATGTGAAACACAACTAAATGATGATGAGGAGAATTGCGAGCAAATGAGCCTTGATAATTTGAAAGGGAAAAGATGAGCGTCACAGCCACGCTACATGATATCGCTCTCGCACCAGCTGAAATCTGTAGGATGATATATTCTTGCCTGCTTGTGCATACACTCACAGTCATGCCCAGACACTGGAAACCACGTGAATTGATTCAGAATCACAGAAACACACGTTCTCCCACACCCACTGATGATCATTTTCTGTCCACTTAACTTATTATAATGGCAACAGCCACACAAGTGCATCAAAGCATCTGTCGCCATGGTGCTTTGGCCGTTAGGCACGTCGTCAATCACAACTAAAGTCGATTGCTAAGTGCTTACGTGTCACACTCACACTACATATAACTGTAGCACTGAAGGCTGTGTCCATTCACTAAAACAAACACACAAGCACATTTTTAGGGAGAGACACATACATTCAAACCGGGTGATTCTCCAATATGACGTGCAGACACACACACTCAAACAGACTCACACAAAATATTCAGATGAGATGTGTGGACCACCTCCATCAGCCTGCTGGGTTATTGATCAGTGTTGAAATGGAGCAGCTGATTAATCAGGAGGTAGAAACAAATCAGATTCATGACAGACACACACACGCACACACACATACAGTAACTGTGCATCCTGCCAGATCCCATTGTGATTTGTGTGAAAATGAAATTACACTCTGTAGGCCAGATGATGCCTGCGTTCCCAAAGGTGGGACTGCGCTGTCACCTGAAACTGAATGTCAACAACAAAACGAGCAGTGTTCTAATCAATCATCTGTGTGTGACGTAAATCCTCACCACAGCCATGAAGGCAATATTTCTTATCTAACTATGTCTAAGCTTCTTCTTGCACCTCTGCAGTTTGTTGCGTAATTCTCCCCTTAAAATTAAAAAGGAGAAGTTTCTGCAAGTTAAGTCAATGCAGTGAGTTCCGCCCTACAGTCATAGGTTTAACTGTGAAAACATCCTGCAGTGTTACAGCATGCATGTAAATTTCTTTTCACCCAGTAAAAATCTCAGATTAAACCCAATCATTGTATGCATTACACCATACAAAACACACACATACACACAACTTTTAATACCATCTTAACTTCTGTTGTAATCTAAATTACCTCTGAACTTTCTCTTTGCTCATCACACACAAATGTTAAATACAAAAATGCATACACATGCACATACAAGTAAGTACCTTCTATTCAAATATACGCATTTGCATGCACCTGTGCTCTTTCTCTCTGTGTCTCTTACACGCATCCACGCAGTTCAATACAACCCGGGGTGTTGCAAGGAAAATGGTCCCAAAGTGCAATTCATCACTTCTGTCTCCTCTGTTTCTTCTCCCCTCAAGCAATACTGACCTTTCACTGTGATTCATATCACTACACACATACAAACACACACACACACACACACACACAAAGATACATGTAAGCGCACAGACACACACACCTTGCATTTTTGCATACATGTCTTATGTTAACACCCCAGCCTGATGCTTTGTGCTTTATAATTTCATAAAACTGAAACTTAACGCTCATTTTCCAATGATGGAGATGTCCAGCAGCCAGCAGCAGGGACCGGGACCCACAATGATATAGTTGAGATGAATAAAATAATGTGTTTTAAGGAACAGAAGTAGGATGAAAAATACATTGGGTTATTGGCAATGTGTTCCTGCTCCTTTCCATATAATGATGGCCATCTATCACAGCCTTTATTTTATTATTTCTTATGCATATTTGTATTGTTATGCTAATGTTACAGTTACTTATCCCATTTCTGTTCTGCTGACTGGGACTTGCTGGAGCCAGCAGTCAGTGTAAGTTCTCATTAGCATTCAATGGTTTGTTAATGTAATTGTGCTGCTCCCTCTACAGTATTTTACAGCACTTTTCTAACTTTGCAAAAAGTTCAATCAGAGTGAAGCAGAAGTTGTTCACACTGTGAAACTGCCAAATGTAATCACTTATGAATGACACCATTTTGTGTCCCCAAACACCCTGAGTGATGGAGAGTAGATTCCAAATATGAAATCACATCTGCCCCAAAAATTTTACTTACCTCCTGATTTTCAGCTTGTTCTCGTTTCTGCGTAGGCTCTTAAGATTTTGTTACCACCTGACTGAGTCCAATAAGCACCTTGTTCCTATCAAACAACATCAATTAAACAGGGGAAATGACGCCATCAGCTAGCAAGCTCTACATGAACTAGTTCAATCAGCAGCCCAGATACATAAGGGGGGAAGAAAGGATGAGGGAGAGGGAAAGGGGACACAGAACTGAAACGGCAAGAAAGGGATGTGGAGAAAGAGAGAACATGGGGGATAACAGCTGAGGGAAGTGAGAGAAGGGGAGGGGGAGGTGGGGCACAGATGGAGAAAAAGTGGTGGAAGGACAAGGGTAGAGAAATGGAAGAGGAGATAGTGAAAGAATAAGGGGGAAAATGTTGTGGGTATGTGAGTAGGTGAAATGAGAGAGATGGGCAAGAAGATTAGGGCAATGAAGACGACAAATCTACTAATGCAGATACCATGTCCTCTCATCTGGGCTGAAAATGCAGCTTGTTTTGTCCCATGTTGCGCCTCTCCATCCAATTTCCTGCCTCTTATCACTGTCAAAACAAAACAAATAAAATCTTTAAGGAGGATGGATTACCCACTCCTCTTGAAAAAGATGGAGAGGAAAACAGAGGCATTGAGCCAAGCCCCTCACCTCACCTAGTAATTGTTATATAGATATAAACATAATTTGCCATAATACAATGACTGTGACTGGCAGGTTGACAGATGACCTAAGGGCACTCTAATTATACAAAATCAAAATATTAAGCTGTTCAAAAAAATAATTAAATTAGATTCTATTTACTAAGGCAGAAAGGAAAGTGATGATTACCCATTTTAAAAAAAATAAAACCACACAGTTTAGTATTATTTTGTTAATAATCAACATCTTAGTGTGACCTAACAGTATCAATAAACCCAATGGCCTCAGTGAGTTTGTTAATTTGTCAGACGTGGACTTACTCATCTCGGCTCTGAAACCTGTCATCTGGTCGAGTGTGTGTTGGCGTCACTACTCGCTCGAACTAGGACTAACGTTAACGTTAGCTCTGGCGTCTGTGCTCGCTGCTACATGTTTAGCATTGAGGTGATACTTGAATTGCTTTGGTGATATTCAAATTCTTTGTTCTTATCTACGCTTCCATCCGACAGTTTCTTAAACTGACACTTTCCTTCCACTGGGCGGTATGCCAGGAACTGAAAGGAACTTCCTCACGTGCACTAAGAAACGTTTCCGTGTTGTCTTGAGTGTAAAAATAAAGTACTATTAAATGCGTTAATTTTTTTAACGCGTTTTTTTCTGTAATTAACTAATCCAAATTAACGCGTTAAAGTCCCAGCCCTGGTTATAGTATAAGATATTTGTGCACAGACACATTTAGTTACATATTTTAAATGCATACACTAAATTAACCATCAATATTTTTAAAAGTAAATAAATATTTTAAAACAGAATTCAATTTTTTTTGTTTGCTTGCTGGTGTCCTCCTGCTCTTTTTAGTGCCTCTCTGATTCCTTTTTGATCCCAAATTTGCTTCAGCTTAACAAAATCATCACTGTCAACAATCACGTTTCCATGTCAACAATCAAAGCAATGTTACATTTCTATTATTACACATGGGAGAATTTTCTATCTTAGTAGAGAATACCTAATGTCACCACTTTTATCCAAGCAAATTCTTTTATTCCATATTGTTTAGTTAAGTAATATATCATACAGCATTACAAGTGCCGTCTACAAATAAATTTGCATTTCACTATGTTGATAAAAGATCTTAGTGTTATAGTAAATTATGATTTAATTGGCTTGGAGCAGTGTAAATGACTTTAATGTATGGCACTGTAATATATGGTGGCTCTATCATGATAACTCAGTGAAGTGTGGAGATATGTTTTTGCTGGAGGCAGATATGTTGCAGATTAGTCAACAAAAGCTAAATTTACTGCAGACAATTAAAGCAGCATTGTGATAATACTTAATGGGGTGATAGCTAAAGCTTATTTAATGATCTATTATTTAGTTGCAGCAAAGTGTGAATAATTAAAAATCTGAACTTGTGCACACGTATATTTCAGGATGCACAGAATTAAAGGTGAAAGGTTTAAATCAAATCATGATCTTATTTTCCCTGTCTGAACCAGTCAACGTGCGCTTTTTGTGTGGAAAAAACTACAACTATTCATTAACTATCATTAGACAATTTAATCACAAGCATGTATAAGTATACACCTTAAAGTTCACATATGGAGTACATATGTTCCTGACCAGCATGCATACACATCTACAGTAGCTCACACATACCGCTCCAACCACATGAAAACAGCCCAACCATAACTGATGATATTAGAGGGTTAAAAGAGGGCTGGAAGAGAGTGTGTGTGGCTTGTAGGCTGACAAGATAGAGAACAGGCATGGGTGGGAGTGAGTGTGTGTCCTATAAAGTCAAGGCAGAGGTTAATTATAGTTTTTATCCTGGTTTTTACCTTTTAGCAGAGCTTGACTCATGGTGGAAGACAAACTGTTAAAAATATACAGTTGTTATTTGAGTTATTTTCAGCTTCATAATGTTACCATAGTCTTGGGAGGGAGCAGTGACTTCCCCATAACTTCTCATTTTTACATTTCAGAACTAAACAAGATATAAGGTGCTAATCAATGAGATTTAGTAGTGGTAGTAAGTGGATTTTTTACCTTTGGATAGAGCTAGGCTAGCTATTTCCCCTTTCTGCTCTTTATGTTAAGCTAAGCTGCAGACTGTAGCTTCATAGTGCACAGAAATGAGTGTGATACTGATCCAATCAGCATTTCCAAAAATGTCAAACTATTCCTTTAACTTTGTGTGGGGATTATCAAGAAACAAGAGTTAGCTTCTTGAAACTTTATTTGTACTGGGAAAAGGAGAGTTTCCTCAATCCTATGAGAGATGCTTCACTTGTCACAGGAGGAGAGAGATTAAATGTCTTGTTGAGCTGGACATTTCTGTATTTTTATCCACTGGAGAAAAAGCCAACAACCCATTTTTAGTTCTAAACTTAAGTTTAAGAAGAGCTGGGTTATAAGCCCAGCAGGCTACACAGGGGTGGAGTGAATCGAATTAGAAAGCTGCCATATGTCAGCCCTGTGATCACAGAGTTACTCAGTTATACAGCGAGGGAGCGGTCCGTATATAATGAGCATGTACTGAGAGCAATGATGAAAGGGCTGGAGTTGAATAAGCGAGCTGGGGGAGTGTATTCACTCTGATGTAGGTTAGGTTTGCTCTTTCCGTGTCCCTGTTTTTCACCTGAGCCAGTCCTCTGACTTCTGTCTCTCAGACTCTTCTTTATTCTAAGCCAGTCTTCCGACAGTCTTACATTTACTGCCAACGTTTGTGCTCATCTATTACCTTAATTCTCCCTCTCTGCACTCTCAGACACTTCTCTCATCGCTTGGTCTGCCTTTACTTTTCATCATCTGTTGCTTTTTTCAGTTTCTTTGTCTGTGTCCCTCCCTCCTCTCCATGTCTGGTACACACTGTCTGTATTTCGAATGTGCTTGTCATCTTTTTTTGGACTTGGGAAACCAAATCAGCCCCTTTTTTCACACCATCCCTCCTTTCTTCTCTCTAAGCTCTCCCACTTCAAATAATTCAAAACCTGCTCTGCATCTTACTCAGCTCCCGCATCGAGCAAACTGACTGAACCTGGGTCTGCAGAGAGGGGAAACTATTTGAAAGGACAGTGAGCGAAGCTGCGGCGGTGGCGGCAGACAGGCACTGTCCTGGCATTGAATTGGAAGGAACATTTCGGGAGCCGCTTGGAAACGCTGCCACATTTGTTCTCAAACAGCCACACACAGACACACACATACACGGGCACACACACTGAGTGGTGGTTTGGAGACAGTGTGGGAGTGCATAAGCCTCCGTTTCCCAAAATAACCGCCAGATGAGGGGCAGGGAGGCAGGGCGAGGTTGGTACAGGGAGATATAAATGGATGCTAATTGTATGGCTCCTTCAGATTACACTCAAATCCTGCAGACTTATACACAAACACACACTCTGTGTGTGTGTGTGTGTGTGTGAAAATGATCCTGCTCATACATGAAAGTGTGTAAGATCAGTTTTTCTCACTCACACACTCTCCACCTCTTATGGATGGTAGTTTTATGGCTCTTAAATGCTACACAGTTAGTACATACATGGCTGGCATACACACACACACCCACACACACACACACACACACGGCACATACAGATTAAAATGGATAATAATTGTATGGTTCTTAAACTGCACCCAAATCCAACCAAAAGGAGAATTCCAATGCATTATTTCTATAATCCCTCCAAAAATAGAGTTCAAAAGAGGCAAGTCATCTTCAAGAGCTGCTCCATTTGTACATCAGTTTATGAAAAGCTGACTGTTCGGACTTTGCTTTGCATGTTTGTCTAAGCTTAGAAACCCACATTAGTTCTATTTGGACGCACCGCATTAGAAGAAGCTGCATGGCATCGCCTCGATAAATGTTTCTCCCACTCAAGTGTCACTTACTGACTTTGCAAAATCAATTAATGTTGTTTCTAATCAAGAGGCTCTTAGTGCATGAGAGGGAGAAGGAGAGAGAGAAGAATGACGTAGAGGAGGAGAAGAGGAATAAAGGCAGCTCTGGATATAAATGTTAGATAATTACATGGCTGAGTCTCCTGTCTTGATGTGAGGAAAGTACAAGAGAGCAAAGTAGAAAAACAATCAGAGGAGGATATACAGAGCCACACACACTCTATGTACAGTACTGCTTTATTGTAAGGATTTTGTATAAATAATTTGGGACACAGGACACATTAATAATGTGAACAGTACTCTTGTCAACAGCATTATTTCTGCAGTATCAGCTTTTCAGGAAATAAGAAACACCTTTTTCTGTTGACGTAGATTTCATAATGCAGCTTTTAGGGGAATCTGACTGTGACATTATGAAACGTTTTTACATGTTACAAAAGATGTTACTACAGTAATCTGTTGCAATTGCAATGAATCAGGGGTTTTTCCCAAGAAACCACACAACCTGTGACAGGAGACAGGAGATGAAGCAGTGTGACCAAAGAGGAACACAGCTCAGCAAAAGCCACAGCAGCTCAGTTTGTAGTCCTGCTTCCCCACCTGCTGCTCATATGAGGTATGACAACCAACAGCATGGTGGGTCCAAGGAAGAGAAGAAAAGAGAAACCAAGAACTCAAGGTTCCTTGATGTCTAACATGTCTGGGTGACTATTTCATGCCATGTTTTGTAAAAGACAGTATAATCTGTGTGTGTTTACACTTGCAGGACTACTGCCTCGTGTCCCACCCTCTTCTTATCAGCCTCAACATCTGCCAAAAGCAAATCTCACTTAACTGTTGCGTAACACAGGTCCGGCCTTTCCTGTCTGTTTACTTTTTATTCACCTTTGCCCTTATTTTTTTATGCTGTCTGTAAATCCCTTCCAATAAAAAAGAAGAACAGAGTCCTTAAGAAGGATCACACTCATTTTATATGAGCAGGCAATGAGGAGCCAAACACACACACTGTATGTTTGTATATATGCATGTCCATTTGTTTATTCTTCTTCAGCTGCGCTTCAAAGGTCCAGAGTCATGAATGAAACACAACTTTTAAGGTTACACGGAAGGGAAATCTTTAAAATGTTCAGAAAAAATGAAATTTAGCAAAGTACTATTACAATTTAGAGGACAAGTACAATATAGAGATACTTGTATTTTACTTGAGTATTTCCCTTTTTTTTTTTTTTACCTTTTACTTCTACTCCACTACACCTAAGGAGTCAAATATAGTACTTTTTACACTACCATATACATTTGACAGCTAAAGCTACTAGTAAATTAGCAGATTATGCTGATTTAGTTTTCACATAAGAAATTTATGATCACTTTATAAAATATGATACATTAGTAGAAATTAAAGACCCAAATTTTAAAAAAGTAGCCTGAATTAGTTCCTGACAGCTACAGCTATTATTATTAGTAATAATCATCACTCATGTGGGGCATTCTGCTGTATAAGTACTTCTACGTTTTCTAATTTTTGCATATTTTGGTGATACAATCAGTGGTGAACAAAGTATTCAGAACCTTTACTTGAGTAAAAATACAAATACCACACTGTTAAAATACTCCATTACAAGTGATAGTTCTGCATTGAAAAGATTACTCAAGTAAAAATATGCAAGTATAGTCAGGACAATATATTAAATGTATTAAAATTAAAAGTATATTATTCTGCAGAAAAATGTCCCCTTTAAGTGATATATTAGCAAGTATTATATTATTAGATCGTTATTGCTGATGTATTCATGTGTAAGCAGCCTTTTATTGTTGTAGATGGTTAAGCTGTACTTTATCTAGGACTGCAGCAAATGGTTATTTTAACTACAATAGTTATTATGCTAATTAATGCTAACTAAATTGATTGTTGGGTTTGTAGCATTGTTACATGAAAAATTATTTAATTTTCAAAATACACTCTAATTTCCCTTAATTTTGGTCAGTCAACTACATTTCATCTCTACTTGTGTACATTCAAGCAGTTTAATTTACAACACAGCATAATAATTTGTCATAAGTAACTAGTAACTAAAACTGTCAGATAAATGTACTGGAGTAAAAAGTGCAATACTGCCTCTGAAATGTAGTGAAGTAGCAGTATAAAGTAGCATTGAAAGCATTAAAAGATAATACTCAGATAAAGTACTTCAAATTTCTACTTAATTATAGCACTTGAATCAGTGTACCTCACATTCCACCCTGCATACGATGACTGTACGTTTACCTAAGTAAGGACATTTACTTCTGATGTCTGAACCCCACCACCAATAGAAATAGATAGATCGAAATAGAATTTCCCTGACTTCTGTCGGTCTTAAACCCTGCTGCGCCTCTACACCGCCCATTACGGTAAGCCGGTAAGACAAACAAAGCCCCAGCCCAGTCCTAGCTCGCAACAGTGACGTCAGCGCGCAGCGGCGGTGCAGTGACGCGCGGCGATTGGGTGAGCGCGGAGCTAAACTGTATTGTACAGTAAAAAGACAAGACGCCGATAATAACAACAACAGCTGCGGCCGCATGAGGCTAACTAAAGACACACTCGAACTTTTCGGGCTCACGTTGTAAAGGTTTCGGGTAAGGAAACATATTAATAATCCTTTTTTAATGAACGCTGTCAGCTAAGACAGCCCCGCAGCAGCTGCCGCCCTGTAGGAAGTTTCTTTTGTCCTCTTCAGTCAACAACAACACAACAAGCGAGTCAGTGTGTTGACCGGAGAGGAAGGTGTGCTGTCTGGGTTAATAACAGTGTAACAGCAAGTTCTTAGTAATATCAAAAAACGGGTTTGTTTTCTAAACAAGTCGGTTATCTAGCGGGTTGTTACACTGTGAATACCTTTGGACTGGCTAATATCATGGACAGCATAGTGAGACAGATAGCCTGCTGGGTGTGTTAGATAGGGGCAGCATCAGCGATACAATGGATGATGCCATTTTATGATTCTTGAATAATTAGCTAATGTGCTGTTTCACATCAAGTCGACAGCACAGCTGTCATGTGGCCACTTTTTTGCACCTTGCTCTCTATGGTAGTTCCTGATCAGAGAGATGTACAGGAACAAATGTTATCATTTGTATGAATAACGTGCTTGACGTTTGTTTTCTAGTTATCCTACTGTGGTCCTAATAACTGTGAAACTCATTAACATTGACTCGTGCACATCTACTTATGGGCATTTCCTTGTCTATAATACAGAGTACTTTGAGTTTTTTACCAAATCCCTGATTCTAATTTCTTTTGAATCTTCCCTCCCCAGATGTCACAATGGCTGCAAACTTCACTATTTCAGACAGTGAGTCAGAGGCTTCGGAGGAGGTAGAGGAAGGAGAAATGAACCAATCATCAACTGAGCAAGAGCAGCAGATTCTTCAACACAACACCCTCACCCTCCCTGAGCTCAGACTGTCAGGTAGGAAACCTCAAAGGATTATGAGTTGAGCAGAACTACATGTACTTTTCTGCCTGTTAATGTGAGCATTCACATTCATCAGAACGGTTTTTGATTTTTCCCACTTTTTTATCCTGCCATTCCATGGCTTTGCCTCCTAGGCCTCATTTTGCAGAAATTCTAAATCTGGCTTTTCTCACATTTTACTGTGATGTACAGTACAATGAGGCTCCATTGTTATTTGAAATGTACGCTAACCTAATTTGCATTTTGAACAGCCTATTCAGAGCAGTGAAGAGGGATGCTATTTGTATTTTACCTGCGCAGTTTGACATTTTTGAACGCATTCAAATGATGAGTGGTGATAATTGAATTACTAGGAATTCCTCTATTCCTGTTTTATTTCCCCATTGCCCTGTATAATGGTGCTTTATGTTGACCTAATCTTAACCCTTGTTACCTTTCTCTCCCCTGACGTAGGGACCGGTCGAATCAGGCTGAACTCAGAGTCCCACGCTTCCACTGTCTCCAGAGACGAGGAGCTCCAGGCAAGGGGGGAAGAGGAAGCCGGGACGCCCACCGAGGGAGCTCCATTCCGGGGACGGTCCAAGTCAGCTCCCCCTGCATTGTGGGCAGCCAAGAAATACGGCCAGAAGCTCCGAAGGATGAGCGATGAGTTTGACAGCCTGCTAGACAAAGGGGTGAGAATGAGGGGTCAGAGAATGGACAAAGGATTTATTAGGGTTTTAGAAAAGAGCTCACAGATTGTTTAGATATATTTGGTATAGATGCAAAAGAGCCAAAAATGGTAGCGTTAAAATGATTGAAAGGTGGTGATGATAAGATGCTAGTGATCGAGGAAAAGGATCAGGTTTTTTCACAATGTTTTGCTAGAATGACTTAATCTAATAGAGGAAACGGGAACAAAAACTTTTCCTACTTTAAGCGATTGTCTTATTTTTAATGTAACACTATGCCTATATTTCGTGCAGGAGATGAAGAGGGTGAAGAGCGCTACGACAACCAGACAGATGCACCACTCTAAAAGCTGGTGGAGCTACCTCTTTAGTCACCAGGAGACAGAAGGTGAAAACAACCACCACGAAAACCACACTCACCGCACTGAGTAGGCACTGACAGAGGGATTCATGGAAATGAGAAGAAAGCAGCAGGGAAGCCAAAAGAGAACAACTGTGATGAGAACAATGACACCTGCTCTAAAAGTAGGAACAGAAGAAAGGTTGGTTTGATCGAAAAGAGAAATGAGATCTAAATGCAAAGGCACGGCTAAGTGGGACGAGCAGTAAATAGCACTGAGGTCCAAGCTTCTAGTCGTGTCATTGTTACACATCATTAGTAACTGCATTTATATACAATTTGTTTTTGTATTTTTGTTGGTTGTGATGTAAACAGCACTGTTGGGCAGCTCACTGTGAAATGGTAAAAATTGAGACTAGCATGAGGACAGACTTTTGGCTATCTGAACCCCATAATAGGATGGACCAAAAGAGCGGAGATGATCCCCTTAAAACACAATCAAAGAATATATGATAATAAGGGAATTTGAAAGGTGACAACTCAGTTAACAGATGTTTACCATTTCCATTGTCTCTCACATCAACACTATGCAATATACTGTAGATGGAGAGATAAATGTATTGAAACAAATCACCTGACCGTTTGAGGCCACCTTGAATGCTGTTAGAATCTCCTTCCTTCCTCATTTTCTTGAGGAATCACAGATGTCAGCATGTTACTAATGCTTGTTTTGCTCCAAATGTTTGTGCATGAATTGCACAAGCTCGTGGAGATCACTGTATCGCGTGCCAAAATAATCTTCAGGCAACAGAGAAGAGAGCGTAAAAAAGGAAGGATTTTTTTCAAGTATTCAAGTTAGGGCCTTTATCCAGTTTCCTGTTCTGCTACCTGCAAGCCAGTACCGTTTAAACCACTGTACTCGACTATCATTAACTGCTTTATATCAAACTTATCAAAAGAACAATCTTGAACAACGACAATCTCTGTTGATGCAGAAATAATATCTTTTGTACAACTTCAGGGTTAGATTATATCAGAAGAAAATGACATTAAACAGACATATAAAAAAAGCACAAACCAATATCAATCTATCTTTTTAAAGCCTTGGTTGAGCAAAAAATAAAACAGACTTTGTAATTTTTATGTGTAAATATTTTGTTAATATTCTATTAAATGGCATTGGATGGGGGCTATAAGCAACATGGTTTAGCCAGAATTTAATATTACAAGTTCCTATTTTACAAGGTTACCGCGCTATTTAATAAGTCTGGCCAACCTAGCAATAGGCAGTGTACAATCCATGGCTGTTGTGATAAATGTTATGTGCATATTTAAAGATGTGGGTGGGGATGGACTAACTGCTGTACAAGGAGCCAACACACTAGCCTCTGGCCCCATTTACTCAGCACCCAGTGCGTACAGGTGATGGATTTAGAGTCCAGTCCCATTTAAACACAGGTGTAAACTACTGAAAGGGATTCAACTTGATTTTTCCAGGCCACTTGCAGAGCTTGTTCAGGAAAATCAGTTTCCAATCCTGTCAAGTTTATATACGCATTTGTTTAAATGTGGTTTTCACTCTGATCTGCACTGAGGTGTGAAGAAAATGGGATCTTAATCTATCAAGCCGTAGGTCTAGGAGTGCTGATCTAATGCTAAGATTAGCTATTTATGTGTTATATTCAGGATTTTGAAAATTGCTTGGTGCATACTATACACAATATGACCTTTATGGATGTTGTTCCCATTAATCATTAAAAACTAAGGTCAGCACTTCCTGCACAGCTTGGTAAATATGATATGGCTATTTGTGATTTGTTTATCAATGTGATTATTGAAAATGGTAATAGGTTTGTTCTACTTGTGTCTTATTCTCTTCCTCTCGACTTGTCCGGTTGAGTTGTGAAGTGCTTGGGTGTGCAGGTCGAGGGCTGCGTTTGTATTGTCTTTATACTAAACTTTATCCCATCTTTTTTATAGCTTTTCCTAAACTTGGTTAAGTACAATTTTCAATAAGGATTCCAGACGATCTGAATGATACCACCCTTTTCTAACATTTATCCAAGTCTACAATGTGTTCTGTAACATGATGAATTTTGGCAACCCTTTAAAATGAATTAGTATCTGGTATAAAGCTCCTAACACAATTCAGTTAGACTATGCTATACAAAAGAGTGACTCCACTGTTTTAAGATACAAGATATCAGCAGGGAAATCAGGAATGAGTGTTTAGGTAATTGTGCTGTCATGACAAATAGTGCTTTACATTTTAACATGTCACTCCTAGTAGATGAACCCTTACTTTGACACAAGTAGTAAAGTTGAGCCAGCTGGCAGAGAATATGTGCATGGTGTTGTGAGCTTGGGATCAGATATGAATGCTTTACTCTCTCTTGAAAATAAAGTTCAGCTGGAATTTTAAAAGAATATGATTATGAACTGCCTTGAACACGCTGTAACCTGTGATGTGACACCGCATAGCCAGCCTTGTCTGTTTACCCAATCGCCGCCTTAAACTTTCCAGCTCGCTGTCGCAGATTACGCTCAAGAAGAAGCACAATAAATGTGGAGTTGCATTTCCTGTCACAACTGAGAGAAAAGCATTGACATTGCTAAGACAGATTTTATCTTGGAATGCCGTTTAAGTAGAAGTCAGATGACCAGTAATGGTTTTGACTTTTAAACATTTGTGACAGTGAACACTCCCCAGAGGAAAAAACCTGCCTGGGCACCTGGAGTTCTGCAACCATCCTTAGTATTACTTGAATCTAGAGAAGTGTGTGTGGAGAAAACAGAATTTTAATATTTCCTCTTTTTTTTTTTTTGTTTGATTCTTTTTCATTTATTAATGATTTTTGTAAATGTATTTTCTCTACAGCTGTCAAACTTCTGGTAAATGCTGTCCTGAATAAAGAATTTTAAGAGTGGTTTTGAAGTGAATCTCTTGTGTAATTATTCAGTGCAGAGGAAGCTTTGAAAAGTTTGTTCATTGCGAAATTGTGGTACTTCATAAGCAATTCAAATGGAAGTCATGGAAATACTTTGTAAGTCGTATTATTAAACAGCATGAGGCAACAGATTATAAAGAACATAAAACTAGTCTTAAAATGATGGCACACTGACAGATTTGTCAAGAACAGAAAGATATTATTTGGTCATTATGAAAACAAATCTATAAATACTGCCTGAAGGGTTCTCAGTGTTTTATGGCATATGGGGCACAATAAACAAGGCACATTATTGGCCAGTGTTCAAGATGTTAATTGAACTCAGATAAGAGTGCATACATTAACCCAGAAAAACTTAATTAACTCCAATTTCCCATGTCCTCTGCAGTGGTTTCCTACCACTGCATTACTGCCAGTCAGAACTGAAGAACAGCAGCAGTAAAAACACACCATGTACGACAACTAGTGGTCTATCAAGCCACCTCTGAAGGATCCCAGCAGTACTTGTGTCCACAGTCCAAAGCTGACAGTCTGTCCATGTCTGCGTCACTCAGTGTGAAGTCAAAAAGCCTGATGTTCTCCTTTATTCTTTCTGGATTCGAGGACTTGGGGAGGACCGGGACACCCTGCTGCACCGCCCAGCGCAACAGCACCTGGAGGTGAACAAAGGACTTAAAATGTTGTCTGTGTGTTTGTGCAAAGATTTTTCATTTAGTTAACACTGAGTAGGTGAGGTTGGCTCAAGAAGTCATGTATCTAGGTGCTTTGTATATGTGTTTACCTGTGCAGGGGTGCGCTCACAGTTCTTCGCTACCTCCGTAACCGTGGGATCAGTGACCAGCTCTCCTCTCCCTAATGACGAGTAGGCTTGGAAACACACTCCATACTCCTCACACACACTCCTCAGCTCTGTCTGGCATAGCCTTGGGTGAAATTCTACCTGAGGAATAAAACACACACACCCTCTGCATTGGCTTTTTCAAAAACAGAGTATAAAAAAATACTATTTTATATATCAGTTCACTCTTCTGCATTATACCTGTAGCACTGCAGGTGGTATTTTGCAGCTCTGTATCAGTTCTCTCATGTGTGCTGGTGTGTAGTTGGACACTCCTATGGCCTTCAGCTTCCCCTGGGCATGCAGCTCCTCCAGTGTGGCCCAACTCTGAGCTCGGTTGCCTGGGATCAAATATTAATTACAGCCTCAAGTACGACTGCATTGTAGAGGAGGAATGTGAGAAGGCAGCTTGAACCTTATCTCTAAAGTAGTGGAACATTTATTTTTAAAACACCCAGTACACCAAACCAAAAGGAAAACACTTTACCCGGGTTGTGCTGATCAGCTACTACCAGACCCTGTGTGCCAGGCCAGTGGATCAGGTAGAGATCAATGTAGTCCAAGTCCAGCTGTGACAGGCTGTGGAGGGCTCCTTCCATGGCTTTCTCACCCTGATCCTTTGGGCCCAGCTTACTGTATTAAGAAGAGAAAGTGAGACTGTTAAGGGGGAAGAATTTGCACTTGCATTGCGCCACTAAGAGTCAAATATGAGCTTCAGCACCTCCATGTGGTCTAAGAAAAAAAATCATGTGATGTGGGTATGATGTCCATGCCCTCAAAGGCATGCATTGTACATTTACTCAGCTACAACAGTCAGAAAAAGAAAACATTTTCAGTACATAACAATGTTGTGAAAGAGGAAATTTAGTGTCACATCTCAAAACAAATATTCCATCAACAAGATTCTGCCTTGTGTACTGTAATGCCACAAAGCTCAGTTATTTACTGACAATCTGTGATCTTTTGGAAGGCATATAATCCCATGAGCATCACCTTGTTATGAATACATCTTCTCTGGTCAAGCCGTATTTGGGCAGGAGCTCCCTCAGGGCTCGACCCAAGTCAGCTTCATTCCTGTAGACGGCTGCACTGTCAAAGGCACGGTAACCAGCAGCCAGAGCGGCATCCACAGCCCGGCAGACATCCTCAGGACCCCACAACTTGTACATACCCAAACCCAGAATAGGCATCTGAGCCCCCGTATTTAGGTGGACAGAGGGAATGGAGGAAGGTGAAGAGGACATCTGGTCTGAAAGGCCCCTATTTTCTTTGAGCACTGCTTGGATGCTTTAGTCTACCCAGCACTGTTACAGAGGGAGAGAAAGGTCAGTTGTTAAAAGTACAAACAGTGTTACAATGATGCAGTGTTTTTGGGATGACAACAAACGAAAGTTACACCACACATATTTGCATTACACACAAATATTTTTACAATCTGCAGTGGTGGGACGTTGGAATGTCACCATGGGGGCACAATCATGGTTACAACAATGCAGTTTTAAAGCATTGGGACGTCCCAATACAGATTTAAATGCAAACAGTGCAGAGTTAGAACAGAATAACGTCACAATATGAAGTACAACGTTGCAATGTTAGAATGTAACGTCACAATGAAGAAAAACATTTACAATGAACCTACAGTGATGCAGTAGAAGAACTTTGGAACATATTCCATTATGAGTACAATATTGCAGTGATGGAACGTTGTAGCATAAACATTGTTATGATGCTGTTTTAGAAAATTTACACGTCAAAATATATGGCAACCAACAGTGATGCAATGAACTTTGGAATGTGACAGCTGTGAATTAATATTATGACGTAAACGACGGGAACATCAGTTACACGTGGAGACGACAATATGGATGTTTTCATTAAGAATTAAGACTTGTCTCACCTTTTGGGTCCTTTGAGATGAATTCTTTAAGGAGAGGTGCAGAAGCTGCTTTAATGTGCAATGACCTGTCGCCTATAACACACACATAAATAACATTTTTAATAAGAGGATGAGTAAAAAATAAAAAAATTAACGTAACCGTATCTACTCCCCACTAATTTATCTACAAACTTTAACAGTTGTGTAACGATGAATGTTTGCAACTACTGGTTCCTGCCACACGTGGTCAGCTGACGGTCACGTGACAGTTTGGGCGGTTTTCGCCGTCACCATAGTGACACCTGCTTTGACGCCGCTGATTGGAAGAAAATCTGGCTAATCAAAGAAGCCCAAGCGACCGGAAGGTGGGATTTCGCCCTGTCTAGCGAATCTCGAGGAGAGTCAAGCGTTTGATTGACACTGGTTTAACTGTTGACGTCCTGGTAGAGGGTGAGGTTTGCCTTTCAGTGAACGTAGCAAATTCAGCCTCGCCAGTTTCAGTAGACATTACGGTAATTATGAAAGCGAAAGGCGCTAGAGCGAGGGAGAGGGAGAGGGAGAGCGAACGCTTTACTGTAACTCTGACAGTTGCTATCAAAAGAGTAAAGGTTCAGATTATCTCACTAGCTAGCAAGACTAATTTAACGGTTTGCATAGTAAAGTCGACATGTATGCTAACATGTATTCTTGCCTTCTTAACAACCAATTCACCACTGCACCAAGTGATTAATTACTTTATTTTCTGATTTTCTTGATCAACCCTTTAGGTCAGCCATGACATTGCATCCCTTCTCCTTCCCTTTCCCCGAAACTCGATTCTTTAAAGCTGGTAGTTTCATCTACAAGTTCAAGATCAGAGGAGGCAGCAGCTACAGGCAAGACGAATAGTTCATTACATCACACCTCACAGCTCCTTACTTGTATTTAAAATCCACTCTTCCTTTTCCCATTGTTCTCTCTATAATATTAAAGCAAGACACAACCACTGACAAATGAAACTAGATCCATATAGTCTTTATTTTCCCGCAGGAAATTTGTTGTCATAGCCCGTATCATTGCAACATAAACATACGGGTAACCACACCACACTAGCAACTTGGACTTCATTCTCTTCTAACATTTTCTTCTTGAAAGCAGAGTAGAACAGCACGAGCTCAAAATCCATAAGCCAAACGTATACTGCAGCAGAAAGATTACTGATCAGTGTTGCATCCACTCACTGGTTCCTTCCATACCTCCCTTCCCTTTACTCCTCAAGATCCAGTGCTAAATAGGTGCAAAACGGTCTTCAGTCTCAAAAGCAGCTGAAGTGCTGATCTTTTTTCTCCTTTTTAACTCCATTCTTTTAGCACTACTGCCTGATGTGTGTTACCTAACTTTGTCTTGACATTTTGTTTAATCTGCATAAAAGAGCATCTAAGGCCCTACAGGATCTGTCTGCCTTTAGGGAAAACAACCTAGAATAAAAGTCCTGATTGATCCATGAACGCCTTCAAGCTGTTGAGAAGAAGAAGATTCCTTTTATCTTACTATATCTAATGTTTCTGACACCCAAGGCTCAGCAGCATTCCAGCGTTATCTACTTACTGTTTGATATTTGTGCTCCACAGTCACAGCCTTTTAATGCATGTGCTGCAGCAGCAAAAGGCATCCACTGATGGATACAATGCCTAACACTGTATCAGCATTTGATTTAAAAAAAAAAAAAAAGTTTCCAAAACTGGAGACTGCCACTACAATATATTGTGTTTAATATTTTTCATCAGTGGAGAGGAGGTGATGGGAGGAAACAGCTTCAAGCAGGAACTGGAGGTAATTCTGAGTACTGCTCGCCTGCTTAGTCACTCTGTCAGCACTCACGTTTGTTGTGTTCACTGTCATTCACATGATTTTTTTTGGCAAATGTCTATTTTCACAGTAAATTGATTCACTCTGAGCTCTCATTATTAATAATGGTTGTTCCCTCTTTATTTCCCTCTCCTTAACTCTCTTTCTTCCTCTTCTGTGTTTTCAGGACATCATCAGAACTGTTCTTGGCAACCTGGACAGTCTCCAGCCCTTCTCTAGCGCCCACTTCAACATCTTCCCTTGTATCCCTCACTGTAACTTCACCAGTTTATTCACCCATCAGTGTATTTATTCATCTGTCAGCTTTCTATGTATCCCACTATTCATCCCCATACCTATATTATAAATCTCCCCACCACACTTTGAGCCTCCATTTCTGTTATACATGTAAGTGTGTCACCAGTTTTCACGCTACCTCATACATCACACGTGAAGTTACTGTATTTTGTTAACCGTAGCTACCAGATAAGAAGCGGTGGGAGGGATTATCTAAGGTGATGTGCAAACACTGCAAGAAGAACCTGAGAGCCTACCCTTTTATTCTCGTTCTCTACCTGGAGAAAAACACACAGAACGGTGAGAAAAAAACACAACTTATGCAGCAGCTGCGATGACACACAGTATCAGAGCATTACATTTTATCAGTACCAAGATGCACATCGCTTACCCACTCATTATTGCACTCATTGTCTGAATCAACAAACAGGAACAGACATTGTGGACACAGGCATGAGTGATAACTAACACATACTGTAAAAATGAAGGTTACAAATTGAAATCTTAAATCTATGAACACTGACAAAGCCATACACTATATAAGAGCTTAATTTGTTCCTCATCTCTTTGTCTTCAAGAGCAGAGGAAGTGTGGATATAAGCTGTGGAATAGTGGCTTTTTACAGGTTATCCATACGCATAGATTCAGGGTTTACCTGAGCATGTACATACAGGGGTAAGGTGTGTCGCTTCATGTAAAAGAATGGCCAAGCATAATTAGTCTGGTAGAAGCTGTAGCCTGTGTGATATAGAACAGATAGTGTGAACTTTGGTAGGCGACACAAACAAACAGTACGCCCCTATAAAGGCACAGTTTCTCACATTAACTGTATTTTTACATCTCAGGAAAACAAGCAAAGGAGAAGCTGAGTCCAGTGAGTTTTTGTTCTGTTACTTACATAAAACAGCGAGGATACAGATTGTACAGACTGCAAGATTGTTTAACTTCTACAAAACTCTTTTGTCTGATATAATACTGTATGTCCCCAGTGTTACTGAGAGTCCACTGTGCCTTGATACCTTGTCAGACAGGCTGCAGTGTGTGTTGTTCTTGTATTGTATTGCATACAGCTGTATACAGTATGTCCCCTTTTGTACACTAGGACTCAAGAAATGACCATGGTGTGTGTTTTCTAGGAGAAAGAGATAGCGCAGCACTTGTCTGTTTCTGAGCCCCAGTTCAAGCGCTGTAGGAGAGATTCACCACTAGAGGAGGCCATACTAAAGGACTTAATCAAGGACATGGAGGCTGACAGTAACATTTCTATGGTGGGGTGAGTAATCTCTCTACTACTACTATGGTTCTTATAATACTCAATGGAACCATGATGAAAGAAACAAATGTACTGTGCAGCTTTAAATCTAACTAAATCCTCCTGCGACAGCTTTTTATATTTCACCAGGAGAATTGTAGTTTCAGGGCTGTGCAGTGTGGCAGTGCTCTCACATTTGCTCTAAAAACATCCACCCTGTGCTAATACTCCAGGCTTGAATTGACATTGTGATTGTATTAGCAAGTGTGTATCTCTTAAAACGCGTGTGCTAGTTAATAAACCAATCTCTCTAGTAGTACTGAGTAATGTGCCAATTTATACCATCAGATGATACAAATTTGTAAACCTCCAGAGATTGTTCCATACTGTATGGTGTTGTAGCTATTTGTTTTATATGTCTTGATGTGTCAGGATAATGCAGGCACTATTGCAAATCACAGAGCAGGACTTCTTTATGACAATATTGGATTTTCGTGTGATTTTTAAATTAAAAACTTTAACAACAGATGTTCCCATCTGACTATTATATAAATGTCAATTACTGCGTTGATTTTCCTGAAAATGTATAATTGCATTATATATATTGATGCTGCAACATGAAATTACATGTACCATGATAGAATTTTTTATTTTATCCATATCACCCACACTTATATTCTCAACATTCAAGGTTGCTAATTGCCTCTAGACAGGCTCTGCAACAAGTGTAAGACTCAGATAAATGTAGGCAGCTGCCTTTGCCCATTGTCTTCTTCAGTGTGAACAGCATGTATTGTTGTTAGGGTGCTGATGTGTTGATGAGTTGATGTGCCACTTAAAGTGATGAGAGAAAGTAGA